>NW_026843961.1:0-426561 GCF_029531705.1 Pantherophis guttatus | reverse complement strand
GCGGGAAGGAATGAATGCAGCAAGTTCATTGCTTAAGTAATTTCAAATAGTTCTCTTTCAGACCATCCCCTTTGCCAGATGTGGAACAAAGAGGTGCCATGCAGGAGAGAGGAGAAGAGTTCCAGAGGGCAAGCCAGTTTGCTGCTACCAGTGTGACCCTTGTCCAGAAGGGACATTTTCAAATCAGACAGGTAGAGCAGACTTCAAAAATAGATCTTCCAGGATCAAAGAAGACATTCATTAAATCTATTTTGTTTATTGTGATCATTTTTGATATGATTGAGTTCTGTTTTCAGCAGAACTTTTCAGTTGATGGATCTAAATTGCCCTGGCCACAGAAGTCACCTTTCCCAATCCTCAGCAGTTCCATGCAGGATAGTTTTAGGGCAGAATTTATGAATCTCCAACTTGCATTTCAACTCCTCCTCTAATATCTGATTGTGAAACCCAAATTCTAATCTTTTCCTGAGGAAGTGGGGTTTTCAGTCCAAGCTTTAATTCTTATTACTTAGTGCATGCTTCATCCATCTAGACTATCAACCTCCGAGGAAATAGACCTGCCAGAGGAAGAGGAGATTCATCTATCTGTGCCTCTTTGATAGAGTAGGAGTGATCAAATAAGTCTGAATGAACAGATTTGAAGCACAAAGCAGAGAGGTTAAGGCAGGGATCATGTACTGATAAACAAAACAGCAATATTCCTGGATAACAGGTCTATCAATCTTCTTTGGGTTCCATTATAAAGTAAGGGAGAAAACAGGCAGAAATCTCAAACTGAAAGCCACATTACTCATGGAATTTCATAATGAATGGAATTGAACTAATCCTCGTCACTGGCTAATCTATCCTAGAATCATTATAAGTGCAGCATGATTTCCTTGAATGAATGAATTCTTAAACAAAGATTCTTGATTTCAGATGCTGCTCACTGTGAACCCTGCCCAGAAGACCAATATCCCAACAAGGACAAGGACCAATGCATTGCCAAGAAGATCCACTTCCTTGCCTATCAAGACATCCTTGGATACACTTTAGTTTCTCTCACTCTTTTTCTCTCTATGAGCACATCTGCAGTCCTGGTGATTTTCTATAAATATCATGACACACCAATTGTTAAAGCCAACAACAGAGAACTCACCTACATCCTGCTGGTCTCCCTCCTGTTCTGCTTCCTCTGCTCCTTCCTCTTCATTGGTCAACCAGGGAAGATCACCTGTCTCTTCCAACAATCTGCCTTTGCCATTCTCTTTTCCCTGGCAGTTTCTGCTGTGTTGGCAAAAACTGTCATGGTGGTTCTGGCCTTCATGGCCACCAAGCCAGGGAACAAGACAAGGAAACTCTTAGGAAAACCACTGACCTACTCCATTGTCTTGGTCTGTCCTCTGGTCCAAGCAGTCCTTTGTGTCACCTGGCTGGGAACCTCTCCTCCATTTCCCAACATGGATTTCCATTCCTTGTTTGGAGAGATCATCTTGGAATGTAAGGAAGGTTCAGCTTTAATGTTTTACATTGTCCTCATCTATCTAGCTTTTTTGGCCTTCATCAGTTTCACAGTGGCATTTCTAGCTAGGAAATTGCCTGATAGTTTTAATGAAGCCAAGTTCATTACTTTTTCCATGCTGGTCTTTTGCAGTGTTTGGATCACCTTCCTCCCCACCTACCTGAGCACCAAAGGGAAGTCCATGGTGGCTGTGGAGATCTTCTCCATTTTGGCCTCTGGAGCTGCTCTTTTGACTTGTATTTTTTTCCCCAAATGCTACATTATTCTGCTGAGGCCCGATCTCAATTGTAGAGAAAATATAGTAAGAAACAAGAATATCTAACCAAGGCAAGGAGTTGCCTCATTTATATTTGTCTTTCTGGCATGTTTAGAATGTGATAAGATTTCTAATAAATGATGACATGAAGGAGGAATTTATCCATAAAAGAATTCCTTATCCTTGCTTACAATATTCCTCTGGTCAGTCTTTTGTTTTTCATGTTTTCAAAGTGTCCTTAGTGAGGTCCAGTGCCCTGTATGGAAGGAAAACTTCTTGTTAAAGATGTGTTTATTATTTTGGATATTTCTAAGTTTATATGGCAAAGGAAAAAACCAAGAATCTGATACAAACTACTGCAAGATGCTCAGGAAAAAGGGGGCTTGGGTTTTCCAGACTTGAAATTGTATTTTGAGGCATGTTGTCTGGCCTGGTTAAAAGAGTGGGTGAACCTCCAGAATAAGAGGCTACTTGGATTAGGGGGCCACGAATTAAGGTTTGGTTATTTATGGTATGATAAAGTTAAAGTTAATGTTGATTTTAATAATTACTTTGCTAGATGTGCCATACTAAGAGTTTGGAATAAATATAAAACAAGGTTCTATACGAAGTTGCCTCTTTGGGTGTCCCCTCAAGAAGCTTTTTTAAGAAAAGAAATGGTGGCGAAGCCAGACCGCTGGACGTATGGTAAAATATTATCTTTCAACTCTGGTGAAGATACATTAAAGTTGAGGGAAGAACTTGAATTAGAAGGTTATGTTTGCCATTGGTTTACATATCAAGAACTGAAAGAATGGCTTAAATCAAATAAAAAGAGTTGTGGGTTTGATTTTGCTAAAGAATGAATTGGAAATATTACTGTGTGGTAGTGAGCCAGGCTAGGATTCGATATTGGGATAAAACTCAAATATTAGAAATCCAAATCTTTGGTCAAGGCAGAAGTGCCTCTTCCGTGCCAAGGTGCTGAATTGACACAAGGTATTTGACGTAGGTACAGCATTGTAAAAGGGCAAACTGACCCTAAACAGATACATCCTGTTGTTTACTGTTTATTACACCTCAAATGTCATGTATATCCTAGAGAAGAAAAACTGCTTCCCTTACTGTCCTCTTTACTGCTCTTGAGGCGCCTTTGAGCCCCTTATCTCCTCTTTTATTATGTCTTGAGCTCCGGAGCTGAGAACCTGAGCCTGTGGGAATCAGGCTGTTATGTCTTTCCTAGAGATAGATTAAAGGCTAACTTCTACGTGTGAAATGTTGCACTCTTCGTAATAACTTTGCCTTTATACAGTATAAATATCTGGTTGAAATCAGCCATCACTGTTCAGACCTTTCGGACTGTTTGAACCTTGCACAAATAAACTCTTTCCTGCACTGAAGAGCTTGTCCTAGTCCGTCATTTTTCCTGCAACAGCTGGCGACTCCGCCGGGACTAGGTGCAAGGCGATATTTCGCTGAGGACCGTTTCGACCCCTCGGGACCATCGGGAGGTCGCTCCTGAACATTCTCCAGGCGCCACGGAGATACGTCTCCGGGAGACAGCCGCGATAACCCCATGGCCCCAACGGTGCTCTGATCGAGTCCAAGAACCCTGCAGTGCAGGAAAGGTGGTCTGAACAAATTCCTGGCCAGGAATCTATGGAGTGGGAGCGTTTTTAAGTGAGTATATTGTAAAAGAATTGTACCTGTCTCATTTGAAGGCAGAAGAAGGGATTTGATCACTCCCTTGGACTCGGGGTAGGCTACCCTAACGAAGTCCATGTCAGGTTGTGTGGGTGGTTAAGTCATCGCATTTCTCGCTAGCGGCCGTGAGTTTCCAGGGCTATGAGTCGACGGCAGTGTGATAAGATGTGGGGGGCTCAGAGCGTGCCAAATACTCCTTTGGCATGCATGCTAAAAGGTTTTGACAAGTATTTCAGCAACCCTTCCTATCCGAAAGGATCAAAGGAGCGATTAAAATTTTTATGTAAGCATGTGTGGCCATTATTGGGGACAGGGTGGCCCCCGCAGGGATCATTAAGGGAGGAAACGGTGGATAAGTTGTGGGGGGTGATTGTAGTGAATCAGGATAAATATCCTGATCAATTTCAATACATTGATCAATGGGCGAGAGCCCTAACAGAAAAAGCTGAGGATTTACTGCAGTGTCAGGCTGAAATGGTCAGGCTGTGTGTATCCAGATCTGGCGGAAAGAGTAAAGGGGGGAGAGAAGGGGGAGAAGTGAGCAAGAAAAAACCCAGGCAAAAAGAGGAGAGGAATATTCAAGGAGGAGAAAAGTATTGACAGAAGATGAGGAGGAGTTAGTTAGACCCCCACCGTATGCTCCATTGTGGCAGCAGCAGCCCCCAGTGCAGCAGCAGCCCCCAGCGCAGCCCCCAGACCAACAGCAGCAGTTGCCGGGAGCTGTAGGAGGAGAGGGAGGTGGAAATAAGAGACGCATGAGCGATCCTGGGGCGAGACCGAAAATAAGGAAAAGTCCCCCGGTGGAAGAAGGTAGTCGGAGTGAAGGAGAAGATCGGGATGATAAGGGGTTGAAGGAAGCAACAGGAGGAGAGCAGGTGGGAGTGCAAACTCGCGCGGTAACAGCGAAGCTGAAGGCTAGCAAGCAAGAAGTTACAGCGCCTTTGCGCCAGGTGGATCAGATAATAGTAAACCAGCAGGGGCAGGTGGAACGTCAGCCCCTTTTTCAATACGTGCCGTTTACTACTACTGATCTTTTAAATTGGAAGCAACATTATGGGCCGCTGACTACTAAGCCCACTGAGATGGCGGACCTGTTTCAAACTATTATGTTAACACATAACCCAACGTGGCAGGATGTACAACAGTTGTTATGCACTCTGTTAACTCCGGAAGAACGAGAAAAGTGGAAAGCGGCAGTTAGGCAGTGTGTGAAAGAGATGTTGCCAAATGATGCGGATGTGCAGCCGGAGGTGTTGGTCCGGGCGCCCGAAATAGATCCGGGCTGGGACCCTAAGGAAGAACAGGACCGGACACGTTTGAGGGAATATCAGAATTTGGTAGTGCAAAGTCTTAGAAGAGCAGAGAAGCCCCCAGTAAATATGTCCAAGCCATCTCTAGTGATGCAGGGTGCGGATGAAAGCCCGGAGAGTTTCCTGCAAAGATTGATTGAAGCGTATGAGTTATATACACAGGTGGATCCAAGGCAGGGGGATAATGTGCGGATGTTGAATGAAAGGTTTATAGCTCAAAGTTATGAGGATATACGGCGAAAATTGCAGCGGGTAGAAGGAGCATTAGGGAAGAACATGACGGAATTGTTGGAATTGGCACGGAAGGTGTATGTCAATAGGGATAAGGTGGAAAAGAAGGAGAGAGATGCCAGAATGCAAAAGAAGGCTGAGTTATTGGCAGTAGCACTACAGGGAGGAATGAGCTTTGACCCCAACCCGGGGACACCCCTGGGTCCTAACCAATGCGCCTATTGTAAAGGAGAAGGCCATTGGCAAAGAGAATGCCCCAGACGGATGATGAGAGGTAGAGGGATGATGAGAAGACCTGAATTTGGAGCAGGAATGAGGGGGCAGTTTGCAGGAAGAAGGGGAGAACGAGGAATGAGAGGGGGCTTGAATAGAGGATTTGGACAAAGAGGCTTGGGACGAGGCTTTGGTAGAGGAGCGAGAGGGGGCGCCGGACCAAGAGAAGCAGAAAGTATTGGATTGGCAGATATGGTGTGGTCAGATTGACGGGGACCAGGCTTGGAAGAACCCCCGCCTGAGCCGTTGGTTACAATGAGGATAGGGGGCCAGCAGACAACATTTTTAGTGGATACAGGAGCAGGTAGATCAGTTGTAAATAAGCAAATTGCAGCCCCTGGATCACGTAAAATCCAGGTTCAGGGGGTATCAGGACAGATTATGGGACGGCAGGTCCTAAAGCCTGTGATGTGTGATTTTAAAGGAGCTGAAATCCAACATGAATTTTTGTATATCCCTGAGTGCCCTATTCCATTGCTAGGCAGGGATCTGCTGAGCAAATTAGGGGCAACAATTTCTTTTGATGAAGGCAGTCAGAAAATGACCATAAGACATTCTCCGGAGGAAATTTGGAGGTTGATGATAGGGAGACAGGTCGGTGAGAAGGAAAAGGAGGAAAAGTGGAGGATGTTTGGTGTGCCGGGTTTGTAGGCGGAGGACAATCCACCAGGTTTTGCAGCACACCACCCTCCAGTGGTGGTTGAGCTAAAACCGGGAGCAATGCCAGTCAGAATAAGGCAACGGCCCGTTTCATGGGAAGCGATCTATGCTATTTATGAGAGTATACAGAAATATTTGGAAGCGGGTGTTTTGGTGCCTACTCAATCCCCATGGAATACCCCAATTATCCCGATTAAAAAGGCAGATGGGTCTTTTCGCCCGGCCCAGGATTTGAGATTTGTGAATAGCCTAACAGTTACCTTACACCCGGCCGTGTCTAATCCATATACTTTGTTAAGTTTAATCCCACCCCAGGCGGGGTGGTTTTCTGTAGTTGATTTGAAGGATGCCTTCTTTACAATTCCTATTCATCCATCAAGCCAGCCGCTGTTCGCCTTTGAGTGGGAGAACCCTCATACGGGCACAAAAATGCATATACATATATATATGTGCCGAAAGCAGGGAGAATGTAGTGATCGGGACACATATAGTAATTGTCCATACTGGGCTTGTGCAGTTATGTGGACGGGAGATCAGCCAGGGGGCTCTCAAAGATGTAAGCTGGAAAACGGGGTATACTGTATAAATATACTGTATAAATATCTGGTTGAAATCAGCCATCACTGTTCAGACCTTTCGGACTGTTTGAACCTTGCGCAAATAAACTCTTTCCTGCACTGAAGAGCTTGTCCTAGTCCGTCATTTTTCCTGCAACAGCAGTGATGAACATATTATTGCTAAGATTTATAAAATGTTATTGAAATTGAATTTGGAAAGTGAACATGTAAAGCACTGTATGATTCACTGGTTAAAGAATTTTACATATAATGTGATGCTTGAACAATTAGAAAATATGTGGATGAAAGGTTTAAAATTTACACTAAACTATAATTTAAAACAAAAATTTTATAAGATGATGTATCACTGGCATTTAACACCAGATAAGTTATCCAGAATGTATAACGGTATTTCAAATGAATGTTGGAAATGTAAAAGAAAAAAGGAAGTTTTCCCATTTATGGTGGACATGTGATAAAGCAAAGAAATTTTGGAGTAAGGTTCATATTATAATAAAGAATATTCTTCAAAGGAAAATAAAAATGGAACCAGAAACTTTTCCTTTCGGTTTAATGGAAAAAGACTTCGAGAAAAATTTTGATCTTATAGATATTGACAGCAGCAAGAGTATTATATGCAGAAAAATGGAAGGAAATTTAGATTCCCACTATGAACGGATGGCTACAGAAGCTGATGGAGTTGGAAGAAGTGGCAAAATTGATCATTTTGGTTAAAGGAAAGAATATAAGTACCTTTATTTCCACATGGAAACCGCTTCTGAACTTTGTGCTTGAGGTGGAAAAAAATGAAACTTTGATTTTGGGTTTTACCGACTAGATTGATATATTTTTATAGAAATGGATAGTTTATATTACTATGGAAAAACAAAAAGTTGTGGTTTGAAGTTAATGCTTTTAGAGAGTTAGAAGTCAATGTTTCTTCTTTTCTTTTCCCCAATTTCTCCTGGTGTAGGGTTTCTTGCCTGGGCAGGGGGTTGGACTAGAAGACCTCCAAGGTCCCTTCCAACTCTGTTATTCTATTCTATTCCTCGTTTTTCTCTCCCTGTTTCCCCCTCACACACAGTGTGTCTTCCTATTTACTTTTGTATTTTGTATTTTATCTTATAACCTAATAAAAAACGTTAAACTGCAAAAAGATGTGTTTATTGTTTCAAAGAGGATGCCATGGAGGACTTTCAATGTGATAACCTTGAGTTGGGCATGGATGCAAAGCAGAAACCAATGCAGCTTGTAAAACAGGGCTATGACATGAGCCATTCTAGGGATAGATAACATTGTCCACCCTGCTTCATTCAGCACCAGCTGTAGCTTCCAAATGCTCTTCAAAGGGAGCCCTATGTAGAGCCCATTGTGTGAATTCAAATGCAAGAGGACCAGAGCATGAGTGACTGAGCCCAGGGAATCACAATCCAGGAAAAGGTCCAACTGGCACACTATAAGAAGTTATGCAACTAGAAAGAGTTGTGAGTCCAGGAGGGCAGGAAGGCCCCATCCCCAAGAAGCAGCTGGGACTCCCCTCCCCACTCTTCCACACACGAGCAAAGCTCTAGAGCTGACCCACACACACTGCTTGTATCTTGGGGCCCCACAGCCAGGCCACCCCAGTTTCCTTCCTGCCTTGCCTTGCAGCAGTGGCACCACCACCAGCAGCAGCCAGGATCAGGAGGCAAGCAGGCCTGGGCATCCCCTCAGGGAAGTGGGGCTGGGCAGTAGAGTCCCGGTGCCCTGGGAACTCAAGGGTTGGGTGCCAGCTGCCCACGGCCCCAGGTAGCCCATGCTGCCCTCCAGGGCCTGCCCACATGGCCTGAGAGGATTGGTGAGGCTCCTCCAGTGGATCAGGGCCTGGCACCCATCCTGGTCCCACCCCCAACACGAGGGACGTTGATCTGGCCATGCCCACCCAGGCAGCTGCAACCACCCAGTCACCAGGACCCCGGCCCCCCAAGGGCAACAACAATCCTGATCTGACCCTCAATGAAATGGAGTTTGACACCCCTGCTCTAGCTCATGTTCAGTCAGCTTCATCCCTCATGTTCCTTCAGCAGAGCTCTGGATGTCTCTTGATCCTTTTCAGCTCCCTCAATTGAATCCTGGGGCCTGTTGGGAATAATGGACCAAGAGAGGTTCCATGTGATTGATCCTTTCCAAGGCCTCAGTAGCTTTCCTATTCCAGGTAGTGGCCAAGGCCTCAGAAGGACCATGGAGCAGAGCCTGGGGTATAATCCTTAGTTCCCTTTGGAACCCCATCAGTCACTAAGAGTGGACTGACCAAAGAGATCCTGCCTCCCTGCAGACAGAGGCAGCATAAAACAACTTCAAAGCCATCAGGCCATGATCTGGCCAGGACAAAGGGGACAAGGATAGCTCCTCCTCAGATCAGGTTGGAAGTGGTCTGTTTTGAGTTGAGCCATGAATGATGGTGGCCATGTTGAAATGCTTCTAAGGGCAGCCCCAGGGATGGCAAATGGACATCTCTCAAGACCATAAGTCTGGGGAACCCCACAGTCAACTGTGAAATGCCCTCCAGAGGCTCAGACATGGAAGTTGCTAGGCAGCAGGGAGGCTGGTACAGTAGTAATGATGCCAACTGGTCCTGTGAATGAATCTTCAGGAAAAGAATTTCAGGCCTGGCAATTTGGGGAGCAGCACCCCAAAAGACCAAAAGAGACACCCGGATGACAATTGCTACCCTTAGGTTACAGCAACAGAAATTTGCAAGTCTTCCCAAAAAAATTGCAGTTAATATCCTGAGATTCTTCATCAAATTCCATTTCTACCTTGTGCCATATTCCCAAGTATCCCTCATATTATCTGACCAAAGGAGGGCATAAGCCAAAATCCATCTTGTGTGCAGGGGTCACTTTCATGTAGGTCAACAACACAACTTCCCCATGACTCCATCTGCTCTGTGAATTACAAGAAGAGACACAAACATGTCTTCCATTCTGCTGTATGAAGAGAAGCTGTTGCTAAGGGGATAGGACAATGGCTCTTCCCTGCAATTATCACAAGAACAGTCATTCTTCATGTATCCCCTGTGGATTTCTACACACAAAGCTCTTCCAGGATGAAACTTGCTTTAAACCATATCTCTGAGTTCACAAGAGGCTGAACGTGTCACCTTAGCCTGTCTTGCAAAGAGCTCACTCCTGGGTTTGAAGAGACTCCCATGCCTTTGTTTCCTCTATGGTCACAGCCCAAACTCAGGTAAGAGGAAGCATAGTTGCTATAAATTTGTCCTGGTGCCATCCAGGTGGCACAGGTGGTGTCTGATCTGCTAAAGCTCCAGTGAGATTTCAGGAGCAACCTTCAAATCAGTTTCTGCATAAACCTTGATTTCTGTTCTAGGAGGGAAGGTGATAAGAATGACATGGCAGGAGTCATGCTGCTTCTGATGCTGATGCTCTTCTGGCTCCAGGCTCCAACTACAGCAAAGAGGCTGCAAACCATATGTGAGCTCAGAGATTATATCGATTTAAAGGAGAGCTACTATAGGCCTGGTGATCTCATTATTGGTGGGAATTTGCCCGTGGGAACCATTTATAAATCTCCTGTCCTAGAGTTTATTGAAGTGAATAGTCATCCCCAGAATGAGTAAGTCTCAACTGGAGGGGAAACATGCAGATAATGATTTTCTTTGCTTTAAATTCGGGGACTGTTTTTACAAATACAACTTCTAGTAATTGTACTGTCCTGGTGTAGTGCACATGTTGCGCTTTTCTCGATAAAATAGCAAGCTCTTCAAATAAACTTGGATTCTCAATCTCTTCATCAGGAAGATGATAAAACTACAAAAATAAGGAGGGAAGCTATGCTGACCTAGTAAAGAAGTCAAATTATAATATTAATCTGACTAGTAACTTCTGGTAGAAAATTCAAATAAAAGGTCAACACTCTTCCAGTGTTCAGGAGTTACAAAAATCCCTCTCAGTCTTGGAATCAGCATTGCTCCTGAATAATGACCTTCAGTAAATCTATTAAGTGACCCCCACTGTAGTCCTGTGCTCAGCAATCCTTACCACACCTGAAGAAGCTGCTCCAAGAGGGACCTTAAATAATTACTGTGAAAGGGGAGCAATTGGAAAGGATTACAGCCACTGCAGCAAAGTGAATATGGCAGGGATGATAGAGAGCATAAAACAGTCCGTAATATCTATGGAAAGTCTTGTCTCCTTTCTTACAAAGGCATCCAAGTTTAACCAAGGTAAACCCAAACCCAAAGAAAATTGGGAGTTTCTGCCCTCAAAGTTCTCCCCAATCAGTGAAGCAAATTCTACAGCCATGCACAAGCTTTCCTGTAATGTTCTCCAATCTTTTTCTCACTGCAGACTCATCACCAGTAACTACCAGCAGTTCCTTGCATTGATGTTTGCTGTCTTCCAGGTCAATAAGGATTTTCTTCTGCTCCCCAACATCACCCTTGGCTTCCACATCTATGGCCATTACCAGAGGGAGATATTTATTTCCTTTAACAGCCTCTCCATGCTCTCCTCACGAGGCCAGGTGGTTCCAGGTTACAAATGTCACCTGCAGGACACTCTGCTCTCTGTCATTGGTGATCTCAATGCCAAATTCTCAAGGCAGATGGCCTCCATCTTCAGCACTTTTAAGGTCCCACAGGTAAGAGAGCTCTCTTGGATACAGTATGGAGTAGACAAAGGTCAAAACATACAAATAAACCAAGATGAAATTAAAGGTAGTTTGGGGGAGGCACATCATGAGTCTGTGACTCTTCGTTTATTCTTCATAAAAGGGTAGCCATCATTTTAGTGACATTTATTCTCTGTATCAGGTTGTTGGTTTCTTCTCTTGTCTTCTGACATACCACAACCAGTCAAGATGTGGAAGTGGTGGCTCTCCCTAAGAAGGGAAGGAGATGAAGCTTGCCACTGAGAGTGAGTCAGCCTGACTGGTGGAGCAAAAGCCACACAATGGTGACTCCTAAAGTTGCCCTAAGACTTTACTTTGTCTTTGAAAGATGAATCTCATTGTTTTTCAGCTCGGTGTTGGCTTTGAGTTCTCTCAGGGAGAGAGAAGAGTTTATCCTTCCTTCTTCCATATTAATCCCAAGGAATCTCCTCAGTATGTGGGTTTAGTCCAGCTGCTCCTGTATTTCCAGTGGAACTGGGTTGGGCTTTTTGCTCCTGAAGATGACAGCGGAGAACATTTCATCTCAACTCTGATGCCAATGCTCCAGGAGAAGGAGATCTGCCTGGCCTTCACTGAAATGTTGAAATCAGATCATCTTGAGTTTGTATTGAACAAATTACTTCTCAATTTCGAGACTTGGTCAAACACTGAAGTGATTATTCTGTTTGGAGACTATGTAGTTTAACTGTACAGCATTTTTTAGCTTACCATGAAAAATTGATCAAGACAGCATTGCAGAATGTTTGGATCTTAACCTCCCATTGGAAACTTAGTCTGGGTGAATCTGAAGACACATTGCTATTTCTAAAGCCTTTCCATGGAGTCTTGCATTTCAGGGACCACACCGGGGATGTCTCAGAATTCAGCCATTTTGTTCTGTCTTTAGACCCAATGAACCCACAAGGGGATGTAATTCTCCCTCCATGGTGGGAAAATGTCTTTGACTGCAAGATTCACCAACCAGGCAAGATCCCTCCAAAGGGGGAAAAACAATGTACAGGAAAGGAGAATGTGCAGAATCTGCCCAATTACACTTTTGAAACAAGCATGACAGCTGAAAGTTACAATATCTACAATGCCATTTATGCTCTGGCACATGCTTTACATGCAATGTATGGATCCAGAGCCCGACCAACCATGATGAGGCTTGGAAAGAGGATCTCCAATGTCCAGTCATGGCAGGTAATTTCTGTGGCTTCCTTAGAAAGGAAAACATATTAAAAGCAATTATTAGAAAGATTTGAAAAAAGAATAATGTTTTGTTGGAAGAGGTTAGAGAGAGGGGAAAAGAGAAGTAAACCAAACCAGCTGTCCACCTGCTAGGTTAGCTAAAATGTTTAAAAATATGTCTAGCAAATGTTGGAAATGTAATCAAAAGATGGGCACATTTTATCATATGTGGTGGACTTGTGCTAAAACTAAATGATTCTGGGTAAAAATACACAGATGGCTAGAAAAGATAATACAGAAACATATAGATTTTAAACCTTTTTATTATGGATGATACAAGAAAAATTTGATCAGAAAAGTATGCATTTAGTATTATATGTCTTAACAGTAGCGAGGATTATATTTGTAGAACATTGGAAAGATAAAGAAACTCTGCAAGAGGAAGAGATAATTAAGAAGATACCAGACTGTGCAGAAATGGATAGATTTACTTGCAAATTAAACAGAAAGAAAACACAGAATATTATCAAACATGGAACTTATTTTACCAGTGGTTGGAAAAAAGGAGTGGAGAGTAAAAATGGAATCTATATTGTTAAGCAAATTAAATACCCAGATAACACTATGTTTATTAAGCATTAAGAAATGTAATTAATACAAAATTAATAAAATTTATTACAAAAAGAAAAAAGAAGAAAGAGCTTTGTAAAGTCCTGTGAGGCTTCAATGTTTGCCAGAGTTTCAGGAGGTAACCATGACAGGGAGTAGATGTCAGCTGAGACCAAAAGAACAAGATGGCTGTGTTTGAGAAAGAAGCTTCCAGAAGTCAGTAGAAGTCCTAGTTGGCATATTTGCAGAACACCCTCTGTTGCCCTGAGCATGGAACCCAAATCCAACTTGTAAAAAGACACTCAATTCCTTTTAACCTTGGTTTATGTTTCTATAGTTTAACATCCTCTGTGACCCCACCCAATTTGTCCAGTTTTACATTTATTGCACTGCTCAGGTTGTAGTGTGAATGCAGCAAATCTTGGTCCACCTGAGCACATATAGCAGGACTCAAAATAGTCTTAATGGGTTGTTTGTCTCAAACCCATCAGACTTTTCTGGATAGACGTTGAACTTCTCTGAACAGTGAAGGGACAAACCAGGGCGAGCCCTTCCTTTTCCTTGACTCCATTTCATCAAACATGGTTCCTGCATTGTGCTCTGTTCAATTCTCAGACAGAGAAAATCAGAGGAATTGTATTCTCTTGCCATACAAATTATTTAATCATTGCTAAAGTGAATTTATCAGCTACAAGACCTCAGGACAAAGGAAATATTGAAAATTAAATGTAGATAAGTATCACAGGAGGAAAAGCATTTGATTAATTTTGGAATGTAGCACTAAAATCTTTCAATGTACTTATTCTGATAAAGCTTGATTTGAAGAAACCATGATACAAAGGACCAAAGAAAAACCATTTGTAGTTTCAGAGTTAAATATTTGGTGTTACTGCAGATTCCTCAGTTCTCCACCAAGGGAACTCCTCTAGCTTTTCAGACATGAACTCATCTTCTCAAGATGGTCACCATGTTCTGATAGAAGCCATAATCATAGTAAAGGTAAAGGTAAAGGTTCCCCTCGCACATATGTGCTAGTCATTCCCAACTCTAGGGGGTGATGCTCATCTCCGTTTCAAAGCCAAAGAGCCAGCGCTGTCTGAAGACGTCTCCGTGGTCATATGGCATGATTAAACACCAAAGGCGCATGGAACGCTGTTACCTTCCCACCAAAGGTGGTCCCTATTTTTCTACTTGCATTTTTTTAAGTGCTTTTGAACTGCTAGGTTGGCATAAGCTGGGACAAGTAACGGGAGCTCACTCCATTACATGGCACTAGGGATTTGAAACTCTGAACTGCCGACCTTTTGATTGACAAGCTCAGCATCTTAGCCTCTGAGCCACCACATCCCTTTTATAACCATAACCATAGTTCTAACCAAATACTCCTATTTATAAAGGTCTCTTTTATTTCAGATTCTTGCCTATTTGAGGAATGTGCAGTTCAACAACAGTGCTGGAGAGGAAGTATCCTTCTCAGAAGATGGACTGGGATCTGCTCGTTATGATCTTCTCAACTGGGTTTTCCTCCCCAATCAATCTTTTGTCCCCATGAAGGTTGGGCAAGTAAATCCTGAGGCTCCCCCAGGCCACGATTTCACCATTAACTCTGATGGAATCGCCTGGGCCACAAAGGTGAGCTGCAAGAAAATATTATAAGTTCATGGAAAGATTCATTCTCTTCCTGAGTTGCAGAACATGTTTCTGATATGAAAAATAATTGAGTAAGACATTATGGCAGTTATTTGGTGAAAAATCTGCTTTGCATGTAGCACATTTGAGGTCTGATTTGTGTCATTCCACAAAGAGTTAGGCTTGGGAACAACGTCTGCTTGAAATGCAGGATGCAATTACAGGAAGCAACAGTCATTTCTATGGACCATTGATGCTCAGTTGTATCCTCCTGGTTCTTTCTTTTAGAAATGCTGTGGTTCAGTCACAAGCCTTCCTCTGCAGGCTGAGATCCCAGTTCCAATCTCCAGCATCTGTTGGTAGGTTGGGAGTGCCACTGGCCTGAATCCCCCAGCAGCTGTTCCTGGTTTTTGATAGACAAGGATGAACAATTTTGTTAGAAGAGATTCTGAAGATAGAAATGGGAATGTGGGAACAAATTAAAGAAGGAAGTTCATTGCTTAGGTCATTTCAAATATTTCTCTTTCAGACCATCCCCTTTGCCAGGTGTGGCATGAAGAGGTGCCATGAAGGAGAGAGGAGAAGAGTTCCAGAGGGAAAGTCAATTTGCTGCTACCAGTGTGACCCTTGTCCAAAAGGGACATTTTCAAATCAGACAGGTAGAACAGACTTCAAAAGTAGATTTTCCAAGACCAATGAAGGCATTCATTAAATCTGTTTTGTTTATTGTGATCATTTTTGATATGATTGACATGCACTCGTACTTTTCAGCAAAAACTTTCAGTTGATGGATCTAAATTGCCCTGGCCACAGAGGCCACCTTTCCCAATCCTCAGCAGTTCCATGCAGGATAGTTTTAGGGCAGAATTTATGAATCTCCAACTTGCATTTCAACTCCTCGTCTAATATCTGAAATCCAAATTCTAATCTTTTCCTGAGGAAGTGGGGTTTTCAGTCCAAGCTTTAATTCTTATTACTTAGGGCATGTTTCATCCATCAATGCTATGGGGAAACTCTGAGGAAATAGATCTGCCAGAGAAAGAGGAGATTTATCTATCTGTGTCTTTTTGATAGAGTAGGAGCAATCAAATAAGTCTGAATGAACACATTTGAAGCACAAAGCAGAGAGGTTAAGGCAGGGATCATGTACAGATAAACAAATAGCAACATTCCTGGATAACAGGTCTATCGATCTTCTGTGGGTTCCATTATAAAGTAGGGGAGAAAACAGGCAGCAATCTCAAACTGAAAACCACATTACTCGTGGAAGTCCACAGTGAATGGATAGCTGAAACTGAACTAATCCTCGTCACTGGCTAATCTATCCTAGAATCATTATAAATGCAGCATGATTTCCTTGAATGAATGAATTCTTAAACAAAAATTCTTGATTTCAGATGCAGCTCAATGTGAACCCTGCCTAAAAGACCAATATCCCAGCAAGGACAAGGACCAATGCATTGCCAAGAAGATCCACTTCCTTGCCTATCAAGACACCCTGGGATACACATTAGTTTCTCTCACTCTTTTTCTCTCTGTCACAACATCTGCAGTCCTGGTGATTTTCTATAAACATCATGACACACCAATAGTCAAAGCCAACAACCGAGATCTCACCTACATCCTGCTGGTCTCCCTCCTGCTCTGTTTCCTCTGCTCCTTCCTCTTCATTGGTCGACCAGGGAAGCTCACCTGTCTCTTCCAACAGTCTGCCTTTGCCATTCTCTTTTCCCTGGCAGTTTCCTCTGTGTTGGCAAAAACTGTCATGGTGGTTCTGGCCTTCATGGCCACCAAGCCTGGAAACAGGTCAAGGAAACTCTTAGGAAAACCACTGACTAACTCTATTGTCTTAGCCTGTCCCATGGTCCAAGCACTTCTTTGTGCCACATGGCTGACAACTTCTCCCCCATTTCCTAACTTGGATTTCCACTCCTTGTTTGGAGAGATCATCTTGGAATGTAAGGAAGGTTCAGCTTTAATGTTTTACATTGTCCTCATCTATCTAGCTTTTTTGGCCTTCATCAGTTTCACAGTGGCATTTCTAGCTAGGAAATTGCCTGATAGTTTTAACGAAGCCAAGTTCATTACTTTTAGCATGCTGGTCTTTTGCAGTGTTTGGATCAGCTTTCTCCCCACCTACGTGAGCACCAAAGGGAAGTCCATGGTGGCCATGGAGATCTTCTCCATTTTGGCCTCTGGAGCTGCTCTCTTGGCTTGTATCTTTTTCCCCAAATGCTACATTATTCTGCTGAGGCCTGATCTGAATTGTAGAGAAAATATAGTAAGAAACAAGAATTTCTAACTAATGCCGGGATCTGCCTCATTTATATTTCTCTTTGTGGCATGTTTAGAATATGATGTCATCAAAGATGAAGCTGTCTATCTAGACCCGCTCCAGTCCGGCTTCCGGCCTGGGCACAGCACGGAAACGGCATTGGTCGCGTTGGTGGATGATCTCTGGAGGGCTCGGGATAGGGGTTGTTCCTCTATCCTGGTCCTGTTAGACCTCTCAGCGGCTTTTGATACCATCGACCATGGTATCATGTTGCACCGGTTGGCGGGGTTGGGGGTAGGGGGCACCGTTCTGCGGTGGTTCTCCTCCTACCTCTCTGACCGGTCGCAATCTGTGTTGACGGGGGGGCAGCGGTCGACCCCGAGGCACCTTGCTTGTGGGGTGCCACAAGGGTCGGTCCTCTCGCCCCTTCTGTTCAACATTTATGTAAAGCCTCTGGGTGAGATCATTCGTGGCTTTGGGGTGGAGTTCCATCAGTACGCTGATGACACCCAGCTGTACATCTCCACCCCAGGCCACCCCAACGATGCCCTTGAAGTGATGTCCCAGTGCCTGGAGGCCGTGCGGTTCTGGATGGGGAGAAACAGGCTCCGACTCAACCCCTCCAAGACCGAGTGGCTGTGGCTTCCAGCGTCCCGATATAGCCAGCTGACGCCATCGCTGGCTATTGGGGGCGAATTACTCGCCCCCGCGGAGAGGGCTCATAACTTGGGCGTCCTCCTGGACGCACGGCTGTCTTTAGAAGACCATTTGACAGCCGTGGCCAGGGGGGCTTTTTATCAGGTTCGCCTGATACGCCAGTTGCGTCCCTTTCTAGATCGGGACTCTCTACGCACAGTCACTCAGGCACTAGTCACTTCCCGCCTGGACTACTGCAACGCTCTCTACATGGGGCTGCCCCTGGGGTGCACCCGGAGGCTCCAGCTGGTCCAGAACGCGGCCGCGCGGGGGATTATGGGGGCGACGAGGCGCTCCCATGTGACACCTCTCCTGCGCGAGCTGCACTGGCTCCCGGTGGTCTTCCGGGTGCGCTTCAAGGTGTTGGTGACCACCTTTAAAGCGCTCCATGGCTCAGGACCAGGGTACTTACGAGACCGCCTTCTGCCACCAATAGCCTCCCACCGACCAGTATGCTCGCACAGAGTGGGCCTCCTCAGGGTGCCGTCCACCAGACAATGTCGGCTGGCGACCCCCAGGGGGAGAGCCTTCTCTGTGGCAGCGCCCACCCTCTGGAACAACCTTTCCCCAGAGTTACGTACAATAACAGACCTCCGGATTTTTCGTCGGGCCCTGAAAACTTATTTATTTCAACTAGCTGGGCTGGCTTGACTTAATTTTAGATTGATTTTAAATTGGGTTGTTTTAATTTACGGCCAAAATATTTAAATTATTTTAATACTGTTTTTTAAATTTTGTATGCTCTGTTTTTACTCTGGCTGTGCACCGCCCTGAGTCCTATTTGGAGAAGGGCGGTATAGAAATTTAATAAATAAATAAATAAATAATAAATAAATAAAGAGTAATTTCTCCATTAAAAAATTCCTTATCAAATGCTGCAACTGGTTAGAATTTACCTGTGGTCAACAGCAATCACCCAGCCTTTTGTTTATCATGCCTTCAAAATATCCTCGTGTTGTCCAGTGCCTGATGTTGATGCAAACCTAGTTATTAAAGATGTATTCATTATTTCAAGGAGGACATTTTCTCATTCCATTCTTTTTAATTTAATTATGTTTTAAAATAGTCTTTTAAAGAGTTGGTATCAGAGCTTTTAGGCCTATATGGTTGTTTCCTTAGATTCCTGAGGCTTTATAGAGTTCTCTACCAGTATTCAGTTCTTTTTAATAACATCTCCCTTTCCATAAAATGGTCTCTCGTGTGGGAAATAGAAAGAGTGGAGGAATGTGTGCAAATTGTCCCATAAAATAGCAAACTCAAATTCTCTGATTTTCAATAAGCTTTATCAAAATTTCTATGGCAACCTAACTGACATACTTTTTTATTAAGACAATATTTCTCTGTTGAAGATAATAACAATAGAAGAGTGGCAACATAATTGATAGTTTGTTAATTATGAATAGGTATGCTTACATCATCTTATGCATAAATCATTTTCTCCTTCTTTCTCAAATGTATAAATATGAGTGCAATCTTTGCTCTTCAAGAGTTCCTCCCACTATTCTCTGGAGAAAATGTATCCTGGGCACACTCTTAACAAGCAATACTGCTCTGAGACTTGATTATTGGTTTTTGGTCCTGCATTTGAAGCCTGAAGGCTTAAGCAGTTGTAATAGCTGCATAAACATGACAGATTGTGCTTGTTTAGCAACAATGATGAAATAGTAACTTTGCAACCCAACACACTGATGGGAATGGGACAATTGGCTGCAGTCACCTTGCCCCGGCCATCTCACCCCAGCCTCCCCATTTCAGCTAACTCACCATAGCCACTCCTCACCATCAGTCTCTCCCTGGTAGCCTTCCCCATCAGCCCCCCCCCCCCCCCGCTGATTCTCTCTAGCCACCCCTCCCCAGCCACTCTCCCCCACTGCCTCACCCTGGGTGATACATTGTAGTACAAATTGCTCTGGCAGATTTGCAACATCGGACAATTAGCCCTGTGTGTCTCAACTGTTCCCAGAAAAAAACCATTCTCAGAAGGTCCTTCCCACTGCACCAACCTCCTCTTCCTCTATTGACTCCTGGAATTGGGGCCCATTCCCCATTTTTTTCATTGCCCCCCACATGAGAATCACTCTCAGCAAAGAGGGATCGGGGCCATGTGGGTTGCAGACAGTAACAGGCTCTAGGTCAGATCTGCCATAAAGGATGAGAGGGGGGAAATAGGGAAGGGGGGAATGACAGGAAACATAACAGGCAACCAGAGACAATGACTGAACGATCCAAGGACAGAGGCATGGGAACAGAATGCAAAGGGCCACCAAACAGGCCTCAAACTTTAGAAACCAAGACAACTAATTTTAACCTCATTGGACACTAACAAGATGACATATGGGGGAGGGCCTGGGAGTAGGGAAAATCACATGGTTTATACAGGAATCTTCAGATCTGGCTTTGCTTACGCTGTAACCACTTGACTTTTAGTAAAAGTATACCCAACTCTACAAATAGAGTCAAGGATTTTTCTTTCCTAAATGTCTAAGCTGGGACAGGCCTGACATTCTGTCCACCAGCAAGGCCAGCAAAGGCATTATGCAACCGGTGGTCCCAACTGGAGAGCCATAGATGATGCTTCCTAAATTAAAGGCTCTGTCACTCCAGGAGAGATTGAATTATTTTCCCTCCCAGATAGTTGTACAGAGAGCACAGTCCTGCCCTGCATTGACAGCAGGCTACAGCTTGTGGGCCCCTCTTTGCAAACTGCACACCTCAGGCCACGGAATTGATCAGCAAACCGAAGCACTGAATTGGCTGCTGAATGGTGAGAACAGAAGCTGTCCGGCCTACATGCTCACCTTATGCATTTCCACCAAATTTGGGCAGCTCAAAGGGAGTCAAAAGGCAACCATGATCACTCCTGCCACAGCCTGGGGTATCCAGTTTGCAAAGAGGGGAGCATCAACCATTGCAGCTAGGGAGGGGTGAATGCCATGGGTCAGCTGGGGTGAGGGGGCTGGGATGAAGTGGATGTAGCCAATTGTCCTAGACTACACATTGACAATGTTCACAGGTCTGTAAAGCATAAAAAATGATGTAATTCCATAAGTGATGGGACAGATTCGCTTAGCAAGCACTTCCAGCATGATTTTGGTAGCAGCCACCAGTGGCCTCATTCAGTTGTGGTCCCTTGGAATATGGTGGCCGCTTCTGTCATTGCACCATGTGGCCTTGTGACAAAGTGATTCGTTCTGCTTCCCTCTGGCTGTTTGTGCAGCATTGCAGAAAACTCTGGAGCTCCAGCGAAGGTGAAGTTTCAGGTGGGGGTCAACAACGGTGATTTCATTTATTTATTTTATTTTCCGAGTGCAGAACATCTTACAATAAAAGGAGAAAATGTGCTATTTAAAATTGGCCTATTGATCTAAATAAACCAAAAACCAAAAACTATACAATCAATATAAAAATTAAACACAGAAGGAGTTTAAAACCCTTATGTGACATTATACAGGCTGTCCTCGTTCAAAGTTACAAAGGCACTGAAAAAAGTGACTTATGACTGTTTTTCACACTTATGACCATTGCAGCATTCCCATGGGCATGTGGTCAAAATTTGGGCCCTTGGCAACTGGCTCATATTTATGACGGTTGCAGTGTCCCAGGGTCCTCTTTTCTGACCTTCCAACAAGCCAGGTCAATGGGGAAGCCAGATTCATTTAACAACCATGTCATTAACAGGGGGGCATGGATCTAGTTCACAGGTGGTCACAACTACATCCCATGGACTCTGTCGACATCCTTGGGATCAGCCGGATCAAACTGTTCCTAAATTACTGCAAAAGTCCTTTCCCCAGCCTTCTCCATAGGATCCACACCATGCTTGGCCTCCAACTGGGAAGAGATCCAAGCAATTTTATCAACCAGAATTCCTCTGTGAGTGTGAGAAAAAAAATTCCCTCACAGTTGCTGTGCCTATTAATGGCCTTTGGCTTAGATAATTGAATAGGCCAATCAGAGTGCAGCTCCTGGGTTTGAATCTCCGGGGCTTTTTCTATGCCTTCCCTAACTGTCACTAACTGTCACTAACTGTCAGCATATAAGGAGCTGCTTGCCAGCAGGCTAACCCAGTTCGGGATCAGAGGCAGAGCTGAAGTCACCAAAGCCTCTCCCTTCTGAGGAAGAAAGGCCCAAACTCCAATCGTGCAGGGCGATTGGAGAAAGAGCTGACAAGATACTTAAGGAAGAGACTGACAACTGATATTCTGTTGAATAGGCTTTGTTTATTTTCGTAAATAAAACAGTTTAGTTTAAAAATCTTCGTGAGGCTCATTTATTTAATAGATTGTAAACATATAAAGTTACGGTCCACCATCTTTATAACATCCTGTGAGGCCTGAAGGAAAACCTACACATGACCTGTCAGATGTAAATGCCTTATTCCCTAATGTGTAAATAATGTATATATGGGATATCAGGGGTTAACTTATTCTTTGACTCTTAATGTATTCATAATTCACCACTCCCACTCTTGGCTCCACCCTTTGTATATATAAGGAGCCACCTTCACCATTTTCTTTGCTTCTATCTGTGAATATTCAGTGAATATAGAATGCCTATTATAATTAAAGAGAAATATATTTAAACCTCTAACTCTCATTATTATTATTGAGTCTGATCCTAAAAATATTGCAACAAGCTGGTAGCAGAGGATGGTTAATTGACTCAATAAATACCTAAAAATGTCTAAGAAAGATAGGCCCAACACCAGGGCCTACAGCAAAGAAATAGAAACTGAACAAGAAATAATCAACGAATCCACAAACGCGATTTCGAGAGAATCCGAAGAATACACCACTGAAGAAGAAGAATTAATAAATGAAAATGATGGCCAGGAGGAAATCGAAATAGAAAATAACGAACTCAGGTCAGAGATATTGAAGTTATTAAAAAGCCAGAAGAATGATGAAAGCCTCATCGCGAACCTCCAAGAAATGCTGAAGAACAGCGGAGCAGCGAGAGAGAAAAACATCGCTAAAGAGAAACCCAAAGACCAAAAAACTGTGAGTGATATGACTACAGAGAAAGTCGTTATGAAAAAGAAAAAATGTGATCCCGCGCGAAATTTTGAATGGCAGCCATCTTGGTTTCAACAAGCCTCCAAAGTGAGCGAAGCAGAGCCAATCAAAATGCTCAGTTCAAAATTTCTGGCGCGAAAAACGTTATCAGACAACGAAAGTGAAAAGGAGGATTCAAACTCTTCGGAAGAGCCAGAATCAGAAAATGAAGACGACTTAACGAAATCCCAAGTAAAGTCAGCAATGAAGACGCTTTTTGCTGCATTTGGGCCAAAATTAAAAATTTCCAAAGCGCCAACGAAGAAGCAAGCGAACAAGCCGATACTTCAAGACCTGCACGCTCCCATCCTGACTTCGAGAGCGACGACGCCCGAGCCCAGAGAGCCATGTCGATTCCACCCTACACCGCAGACCGAAGCAAGTGCCAACGCACCCAAAAGAAAGAGAAGAACAGTCGCCGCCATCAGAACTCCTAAGACCGAGCCAGAGACCGACTCGTCTGAAGAGGAGCGGAGCGAGCGAGCTACAATGGAGAGAACCTTCCACGACGACGTCAAAGAAGAAATGAACAACGCGCATGTGCGAAACTACGTAGACGGTCCGGAAAGACTTGAACTGGCCAGAGAACCGCGCAGACTCGTTGCGAGCATCCCCATGCCGTTTTGCAATTTCCTACACTTGCGAGACCACGGACTACCTCAGGTTGTAAGTAATGGACAAAATAATGTGGGTAACTTACCCAGTGACTTCCCAAAACTTAGGGTTGATGGCATTAATTTACAAGAATGGTATCAACAGCTCCAGGTTGTCTTTATGAAAGAAAATTTACTATTTTTTATCACTAGTCCCCCAAGAAGACCTTGGACTTTAAAAATAGATTGTTTACACCATAAGGCATTTTTCTTAATAATATCTAGCGTGTCTCCTGCAATGTATCATAGCATCAAACCAAATCTAACTGTTTCAGAAATAATTCAATGCATGTTTAATTTGTTTCACAGCGATAGTGTAGCTACCACCACAAGAATGTCTAAGGACTTCTTTTCTTCCAGAGTAAAACCAGGGGTTTCCATAAGTGAGCATTTAATATCTTTAAACAAAATAAGAGCTGAGCTGCATTTGAGGGGGGAAGTGATTTCAGATCAAACAATGAAAAGTGTTATTATCAACTCACTTGATTCATCATGGGATAGTTTTATGTCACACTTAGACACCATCAATCTAGGATATTTATCAATAGAAAGTCTGTCTAACAAATTGATAGCAGAAGACAATTCAAGAAAAAATCGTTATAGCAATCACACAGAACACAAATCTTTTAGGAAGGTAGCTTTCCAAGAAAAATATAATGAAACTTTTAAATGCCACAATTGTGGGTCCAGGGAACACAATAGAAGAGATTGTCCCAAAATTTCAAAGGAAAGACATAGGTCAGAATATAGGAATAAATACAATTATAGACAGTCTTCCACAGATAGACATAAATATAGAAGCCCACCAAATTACAGAGAAAGTAGAGGGGGCAGAGAAAATTCAAAAGAGAGAAAATCTGGTTCACTGAATGGACTAAATAAACAAGACAGCACTAAAACGCAACAAAATGAGAACAATAATTGGCTTATTGATTCTGGGGCAACTAATCACACCACTAATAACAAAAATATATTGTCTTCATTTACAGAAGATAAGTTTGTAATAAAGGTAGCTAATCAAGAAAAAGTTCAAGTATTAGGCAGAGGGAATGTGACCTTGCCTGGTCTAGGAAAAATAGAGGGGGTATTGTTAATACCAGAAATACCTCATAACATACTAAGTGCCATAAAACTAAGCAGAGATTCTGACATCAATATAGTTTTCTCAAAGGGAAAAGCAACTTTAGAGAAGAATAAAACAAATGTAGGCACTGTGATGATTAAAGGAGGCCTACCCTATCTGATAACAAAAGAAAGATGGTTACATAACATTGATTCAAATATGGAAGATTGTATTGAGGCAGATGATGAAAATATTAGTAACAGTGACAATGATGAATGTAAAATATCTCATGATCACACAGATACACACAATGAGAAGAAACCAAAAATAGGTAAACCAATTCATGACGAGTGTGCTCATATCTTACATAGGAAGTTAGGACATGCAAGTTTTCCTGTAGTACAAAAAATGACTGAACACGCAGAAGGTGTCAAAATAAAAAATTGTGAAAATTATTTGGAATGCTCAGTATGTAAATCTACTAAACTAAAAACTAGTCCCAGGCCAAAAAAATCCACCAGATCAACTAACAAAATTTTTGACTTAGTACACATGGACTTAGTTGGCCCATTAACCCCATCAATCACTTATAGAAAACGTTACTTCCTAACAATAGTAGACGATTACAGTCGCTATGGTTTTGTTTACACATTAAAACACAAGGATGAAACCTTTCAAAAATTTAAGGAATTTTACAAACGCATAGAAACACAACATAATATCAGAATAAAACAAATTATGACAGATAGGGGATGTGAATTCATGTCTAAAGAATTCTCCCAATGGTTAAAGGATAGAGGAATGCTACATTACACGTCTAGTCCATTTTCTGCGTTCCAGAACGGGATTGCAGAGAGAAAGAATTCCACATTACAAACCATGATTAGGTGCACATTAGAGGATGCTGGTTTAGGCAAACAATTTTGGTCAGAAGCCCTACATTATTCAAATTACACTCAAAATAGAACCTGGTCCAGTATTGTGAATAAGACACCATATGAGGTGATGTATAATAGGAAACCAAAATTAGCACACATGCACATATTTGGGGTCACTGCAGACGTACACATACCTAAACAGTTGAGAAGAAAGGGAGAAAACGTATCCAGAAGACTAAGATTTATGGGATATGAAACTGGCACCAAAGGGTACAGATTCATTGATAATAATAACAAATTTATAGTTTCCAGAACAGCTGTGTTCCATGAACAGGCCAACTGGTCTAAATTACATCTTAATGAAATATTTCCAAATAAATGCAAAGATACCAAATCTCGTGAGGAAGGGACAATAGAAAATCAAAATGTCAACAAAAATAAAAACAAAACCAAAACATGGACAAATAGTCAACACAAAATAAAGACAGACACATTAACAAAAAAGGAAGCAAGATATTTGCATGACTACCATAGCAAACCAGAAAGAGCTATTAGGAACAACAGAAATCAAATACCAAATAAATACAGAGATTACATAATGCATATGGATGGTGAACAAATAACACCTAATACATATGAGGAAGTATTAAAACTCCCTCGTGAAGAAAAGGAAAAATGGGAACTAGCTATGAAAAAAGAGATGGAAAGTTTGCAAGGATTAAATGTATTCACACCTGCGATTGCACCTAAAGATAAAACAATTATTGGTACCAGGTGGATTTATAAAATTAAGAACCTAGAAGGAGGCAATACCTTATACAAAGCTAGATTGGTTGCACAAGGTTATGCACAAAAATATCCGGAGGACTATACTGACACGTACTCCCCCACAGTAAGAACAGAGAGTGTTAAAACAGCTCTAGTAGTAGCATCCGCACTCAATCTTGATGTATTTCAATATGACATACAGACTGCGTACCTACACGCAAAACTAGATAAGGAAATATATGTAAGAGCACCTCACAGTCAATACACTAATAAAAATGAAATTTGGCTATTGAACAAGAGTTTATACGGATTAAAGCAATCTGGCAAAAGATGGTACGATTGCTTGGTAAAAGTACTTAAGACCATGGATTTCAACGCTACCACTGCTGATAACTGTTTCTTTGTCAAAAAGAGTGATGATCACATTGAATTTGTATTGATTTATGTAGATGATATTTTATATATAGGAAAACACAAAGAGAGAAGAGAAATCTTTGTAAACAAGCTAAATGAACATTTCTCGTTGAAATCTCTAGGTAAAGTAAACAAATACCTTGGTGTACAAATTAACAAAACTAGAAGGGGATTCAAACTTACTCAGAAAGATAAGATTATTGAACTTCTAAACAAATGCAATTTAAACAATGCCAAACCCTGTGACACTCCTATGCAAACTGATTTCCTTAGAAATACTGATGAATCTTCCCCTGAATTCAAGGATAATACATTTTATAGATCAGTCATAGGTTCACTTCTTTATATATCTAATTGGACCAGGCCAGATATTGCATTACCACTCAATTTATTATCAAGGCACGTTAGCAAACCAACAATGTATCACTGGGAAGCTGTCAAAAGAATTTTAAGATATCTGAAAAGTACATTAGACTTTTGCCTAGTATTAGAACCTAGTGATAATAAAGAACCAAAACTTACATGTTACGCAGATGCGGATTGGGCTGGAGATATATCATGCAGAAAAAGTACTTCTGGTTATATTTTTCTGTTAAATGACTGTCCAGTTTACTGGTACACTGGTAAACAAGAACTGGTAGCCACTTCAACCACAGAAGCGGAATATGTTTGTTTATCCAAAGCTGCAAATAACCTTGTATGGTTTAATGATTTAATTTCAGATGTTTGGAAAAAACCTGCTTTGCCTTTTGTTATGCATGAAGACAATAAAGCGGCCATTGAAATATCTAGATCCGATGCCATTGGACAAAGATCCAGGCATATAGATATAAAATTTAAGCATGTGAGACAATTGTCTCAAGATGGATTTATCAAAGCAGTGCATTGTGATACCTCTGAACAATTAGCTGACATATTGACGAAGCCTTTACCTTCTAAACAGCACAAATACTTAACTTCCAAATTGTATGTCTTATATTGTCCTGAATCTGAATGTAATTGGTGTTGTATAGCGAACCGGCATTTAGAGGGGGATTTGTCAGATGTAAATGCCTTATTCCCTAATGTGTAAATAATGTATATATGGGATATCAGGGGTTAACTTATTCTTTGACTCTTAATGTATTCATAATTCACCACTCCCACTCTTGGCTCCACCCACTGTATATATAAGGAGCCACCTTCACCATTTTCTTTGCTTCTATCTGTGAATATTCAGTGAATATAGAATGCCTATTATAATTAAAGAGAAATATATTTAAACCTCTAACTCTCATTATTATTATTGAGTCTGATCCTAAAAATATTGCAACATGACCCTTACCCAGAAGGTTCCAGATCATCTTTAAAAAGGCCACGGGTGTCACTCAGTGTTATAAGAAGTGCAAAAAGAATGGAGAAATATTGACATTTTGAGGCTTGTAGTGCCATGAGGTGGGCCTTAATAGAAGCTCTAGCTCAGGTATGTCAAACACAAGGCCCCTCCCACCCCAGTCCACACACAGGAGGGGACGAGTGCACAGGGTCCAACAGCGTCTGGCAGTAGTCACAGCCCATGCTGGGCAGGTGGGTCCAAGCACTGGGACTGCCAGGTTGGCCCTCCAAGCAAAAGGGGGAGGCAGAGCCGTGGGGGGAGGCATGTGATCAGGCCTGCTGAATGCACCAGGTGGCTGCCCACTCACTCACCCACTCTGTCCCACCATTTGTTTTTGCTTGCCCACGGCCATCCCAGCTGGAACAGGGCAGGCAGATGCGTGGCCCCCTTGCAGACCAAATCTCCTGCCTTCCCCCAGGCATCTGCTTCCACCTGCTGTTGCTGCCATCATGGGGCTCAGCCTGTGCTGTCCAAACCTCTTCCTCCAGCTCCACCAGACACATGGGATGAGCCTCCCACCCACTTCCCCACCCGCAATGGCCCCAGTATATGGGAAGGGCAGGGAGACCCATCCCCAAGAGGCAGCCAGGACTCCCCTCCCTACTCTGCCTTGCCTGAGCCCAGCCCCAGAGCTGACCTACATGCCCTACACCAGCGTACATGGGGACCCCACGTCCAGGCCACCCCCATCTCACCCCCTGCCTCGCCTTCAAGCAGTGGCACCAGCAGTAGCAGAGCCCTCCAGCAGGAGCCCCACTGTCCCTCAGCCCCTCCCCCCAGTCCAGGAAGCCCAGACTGGGCAAGGAGAGTGAGCACAGCAGCAGCAGGAGGCAAGTGAGCCCAGGCAGCCCCTCAGGGAAGTAGGGCACGGCTGTGGAGTCCTGGTGCCCTGGGAGCTCAAAGGTCAGATGACTCATGCTGCCATCTGTACCCCCCGTGTGGCCCAAGAGGGTCAGTGAGTCTCCTCCGGTGGATCAGCCTGGTCCCACCCCCCAACATGAGGGACATCAAGCTCGCCATGCCCACCCTGGCCACACCCACCCACAACCACACAGCCATGCCACACCCGGCTCCCCTAAGGGCAACAACAATCCTGATCTGGCCCTCAGTGAAATGGAGTTTGACTAAGGTGACCAGACGTCCCGCTTTTGGCGGGACAGTCCCGCTTTTAAGCAATTTGTCCCGCGTCCCGCGGCGTTTCAAAAAAGTCCCGATTTTTCATTCTGCCTCCTCAGTCCCGCTGCCTCTTGAGCCCCAGCTGATGGCTAGAAGAAAAAAAAACTGTTTAAACTCTTGCCCGGGGCTTCAAAGGGCCGCCCTACAGGCAATCAGTGTAAAGAGTTTTTTTCCCCCCTAGCTAAGCTGCAAAACCGAAACCAGGGTCTTTGGTGCAACGTGACAAAATGAGGCAGAGAGAGATTTATTTTTATTTTTATTTTTCCTCCCCAAAAAAGGTAGGTGAAAAACTGCAAACAATGGGAAATTTAGGAGGAGAGTTCAAGATTTTAAGACACAAAGGAAAAAAAGCTGTATTTAACTAGGGAATTGTAATAATTGAGATACTATTAATTGTATATTGTGTTGAAAGCAGAAATGGTTAAGTTGTGGTTCGGAGGAATATATGGGATAAATTATTTGGTTTATTATTATTGGTAAATATAATTAGTTGATTTGTAAGAAATTGGATTGCATTGAAATAATTGGAATATTCATGTTCATACTGATATACAAAAAAGATAGTTTTATAACTAATTGATTTATATTAAAATGTTGAATTTGTATTAAACAACTGTATTACATAATTACATAATTAAACAATGTGAGGATGGATATAAAAATAGATGACAATGGGAAGGGGTATAATATAGAATAGAAGGGAAAAATTGAATTGGATTAAGATTAGAGATGAGGATGAAGGGTAATATTGGTTTTTTTAAAAAAATAGATGAGGAATAAATATGGCAAAAAGGAAATATAGAAATTGTAAATTTAATTGAAGTGACTAAACACTGTTTAAATTTGTGAACCGGCCAAATACTCTGTTCAAAGAAAATACATTGTATGTTTGTATGTGTGTTTCTAATTACTGCTATTTATTCATATTTGTTCTCTTTTATTCTTTAAAGTTTAACCATTCATTCTTTATCTTAATATCTTTATATTTGTTTGGGGTTGGCTTTCTTCCCTTTCATCTTTTTTATTGTACAGCAATCTTTCTCCTCAAACCTACCACCTCTCTCTTTTCTTTCCTTCTTACTTTCTCTACCCCCCTCTTCTTCTCCTCCCTACTTCCTCTTCCTTTCTCCTTCTCCTCCTCTCTTCCTCCCCCTCTTACCCTCACTCCTACTCTAATTTCCCTTCCCTTCCTTCATCCCTCTCTTTTGCTGTATCCTTTTATGCATATGGACTACTCAGAGGGCTGAAAAAGTTATTTTTGACTGGTCCTCGCACTTTTGACCAGTCCTCGAACTTACGACTGTCTTCACATTTTACGTTTTTTGCCCTATCTTATCACCATGATGAAGAGAAGCAGTTGTGAAATGAGTGACATGGTTGTTAAGAATGCTGCACGGGCATAAATGTGAGGATGGTCATAAGTGTGAGGACCAGTCAAAAGTGCGAGGACCTGTCAGAAATGACTTTTTTCAGCCCTCTCGTTAGTCCTTTTGTGCATATGGACTACTCAGAGGGCTGAAAAAGTTATTTTTGACTGGTCCTCACACTTTTGACCAGTCCTCGAACTTACAACTGTCCTCACATTTTACGTTTTTGCCCTATCTTGTCACCATGGTGAAGAGAAGCAGTTGTGAAATGAGTGACATGGTTGTTAAGAATACTGCACGGGCATAAATGTGAGGATGGTCATAAGTGTGAGGACCAGTCAAAAGTGTGAGGACCTGTCAGAAATGACTTTTCAGCCCTCTGAGTAGTCCCTATACACATAGCCATGGCCACCCGGTCACATGAACAGCTAGCCACGCCCACCCAGTCACATGGCCTCCAAGCCATGCCCACACAATAAGCCACGCCCACAATGGTGTCCTTCTTACCAATGTTAAAATCTGTTCACCTTACCCTATACACATAGCCATGGCCACCCGGTCACATGACCAGCTAGCCACGCCCACCCAGTCACATGACCAGCTAGCCACGCCCACCCAGTCACATAACCAGCTAGCCACGCCCACAAAATAAGCCACGCCCACAATGTCCCTCTTTACCAATGTTAAAATCTGGTCACCTTAAGTTTGACACCCCTGCTCCATCTCAAGTTCAGTTAGATTGATCCCTTATGTTCCTTCAGCAGAGCTCTGGAAGTCTCTTGACCCTTTTCAGCTCCCTCAATTGAATGCTGGGGCATGTTGGGAACAATGGACCAAGAGAGGTTGCATGCAAGTGATCCCATCGAAGGCCTCAGTAGCTTTCCTATTCCAGGTAGTGGCCAAGGCCTCAGAAGGATCACACAGCAGAGCCTGGGGTATAATCCTCAGTTCCCTTTGGAACCCCATCAGTCACTAAGAGTGGACTGGTCAAAGAGATCCAGCCTCCCTGCAGAGAGGGGCAGCATAAAAGAATCTCAAAGTCATCAGGCCATGATCTGGCCAGGACAAAGATGACAAGGACAGCTCCTCCTCAGATCAGGTTGGAAGTGGTCAGTTTTGAGTTGAGCTAAGAATGATGGTGGCCATGGTGAGATGCCTCTAAGGCCTGCCCCCGGGATGGCAAATGGACATCTCTCAAGACCATAAGTCTGGGCAACCCCACAGTCAACTGAGAAATGCTCTACAGAAGGTCAGACATGGAAGTTGCAGGGAGGCTGGTACAGTAGTAATGATCCCAACTGGTCCTGTGAATGAATCTTCTAGAAAAGAATTTCAGACCTGGCAATTTGGGGAGCAGCACCCCAAAAGACCAAAAGAGACACCCGGATGACAATTCCTACCCTTAGGCTACAGCAACAGAAATTTTCAAGTCTTGCAAAAAAAATTGCAGTTAATATCCTGAGATTCTTCCTCAAATTCCATTTATGCCTTGTGCCACTATTCACATGTGGCCCTCCTATTATCTGACCAAACTAGGGCATAAGCCAAAATCCATCTTGTGTGCAGGGGTCACTTCCACGTAGGTCAACAACACAATTTCCCCATGACTCCATCTGCTCTGGGAATTACAAGAGACACAAAGATGTTTTCCATTCTGCTGCATGAAGAGAAGCTGTTGCTAAGGGGAGAGGACAATGGCTTTTCCCTGCAATTATCACAAGAACAGTCATTCTTCATTTATCCCCTGTGGATTTCCAGACACAAAGAACTTCCAGGATGAAACTTGCTTTAAAAATTATCTCTGAGTTCACCAGATGGGGGACAGATTGTGTCACCTTAGCCTGCCTTGCAAAGAGCTCACTCCTGGGTTTGAAGAGACTCACATGCCTTTGTTCTCTCTATGGTCACAGCCCAAAGACAGGTAAGAGGAAGGATTTTTGATATAAATTTGTCCTGATGCCATCCAGGTGGCACAGGTGGTGTCTGATCTGCTAAAGTTCCAGTGAGATTTCAGCAGCAACCTTCAAATCAGTTTCTGCATAAACCTTGTGTTCTGTTCTAGGAGGGAAGGTGATAAGAATGACTGGGCAGGAGTCATGCTACTTCTGATGCTGATGCTCTTCTGGCTCCTGGCTCCAACTACAGCACAGAGGCTGCAAAACATATCTGTGTTCAGGGATTGTGTACAGTTAGAGGAAAGTAACTACCGGCCTGGTGATCTCATTATTGGTGGGAATTTACCCTTGCAAATGATTTTCAAGCCTCCTGCTCTAGATTTTAATACAGTGAATCTTCTTTTAGAAAATGTGTAAGTTTCAGCCTTAGGAGAAACATGCAGATAAATGTTCTCTTTGCTTTACATTCAGGGACTTTTTTCAAAAAATCCTTCTAGTGTTTTGAACGGTCCTGGTGTAGTGCGCATTTTGTGCTTCTCTCAGTAAATTAGGAAGCTCTTAAAATAGGCTGGAATTCTCAATCTCTTCATCAGGAAGACGATAAACAATAAAATGAAGAGGGAAGCTGTGCTGGCCTAGTGAAGAAGTTAAATTATAATCTTAATCTGAACAGAAGCTTCTGGTAGAAAATTCAAATAAAAGCTCAACACTCTTCAAGTGTTCAGGGGTTACAAAAATCCCTCTCAGTTTTGGAATCAGCATTGCTGATGAATAATGGCCTTCAGTAAAGCTATGAGGTGACTCCCACTGTAGTCCTGTGCTCAGCAATCCTTACCACACCTGAAGAAGCTGCTCCAAGAGGGACCTTAAATAATTATGGTGAAAGGGGAGCAGTTGGAAAGGATTACAGCCACTAAAGCAAAGTGAATATGGAAGGAATCGATAGAGAGTATAAGATATACATGGAAAGGCTTGTCTCCTTTCTCACAAAGTCCTCCAAGTTTAGTCAAGGGAAATCCTTTGAAAAAACCCAAACCCAATGAAATTTGTGAATTGCTGCCCCCAAAAGTTCCCCCAAACAGTGAAGCAAATTCTACAGCCAAGCACAAGCTTTCCTGTCATGTTCTCCAATGTTTTTCTTACTACAGTCTCGTACCCAGTAACTACCAGCTGTTCCTTGCATTGATGTTTGCTGTCTCTGAGATCAATAAGGATTTTCTTCTGCTCCCCAACATCACCCTTGGCTTCCACATCTACCGCCATTTCCAGAGGGAGGAGATTATTTCCTTAAACAGCCTCTCCATGCTCTCCTCACGAGGCCAAGTGGTTCCAGGTTACAAATGTGACCTGCAGGACACTCTGCTCTCCGTCATTGGTGGTCTCAGTGCCAAGACTTCAGTGGAGATGGCCTCCATCTTCAGCATCTTTAAGGTCCCACAGGTAAGGGAGCTCTCTTGGATAGAGTATGGAACAGACAAAGATCAGAAGCACAGACAGAAGCCAAAAATAAAACTAAAAGTATTTTTTGTTGGGGTGGGGAATATAATGAGCTTGTGACTCTTAGTTTATTTTTTATTAAACAGTAGCCATCATTTTAGTGCCATTTTTTAAAAAAATTGATTTATATGCCTCCCTTCTCCGGAGACTCAGGGCGTCTTACAGTGCATTACTTTTGTATATTTTATACAAAGTCAGCTTATTGCCCCCACAAACTGGGTCCTCAATTTACCTACCTTAGAAAGGATGGAAGGCTGAGTCAACCTTGAGCCTTGGAGAGATTCGAACTTACTTTAATTGCAGACAGCTGGTGTTAAATTACAGTGCTTAGTCTACAGAGCTATCCAGGCTCCATTTATTCTCTGTATCAAGTTGTTGGTTTCTTCTCTTGTCTTCTGATGTACCACAACTAATAAAAATGGCTAAGAAGGGAAGAAGTTTAAGTTTGCCAGTCAAAGTGAGTCAGCCTGTCTGTGAGGGCCATCAACCAGACAATGGTAACTACTAAAGTCAACATAAAACTTACTATGTCTTTGAAAAAATAATCTTACTTTCTCCAGCTCGGTGTTGGCTTTGAGTTCTCCCAGGGAGAGAGAAGAGTTTATCCTTCCTTCTTCCAGATTAATCCCAAGGAATCTCCTCAGTATGTGGGTTTAGTCCAGCTGCTCCTGCATTTCCAGTGGAACTGGGTTGGTCTTTTTGTCCCTGAAGATGACAGGGGAGAACATTTCATCTCAACTCTGATGCCAATGCTCCAGGAGAAGGAGATCTGCCTGGCCTTCACTCTAATACTGAAATTGGATGATTTTAAAATTGCTCAGAAGACGCTTATTCTCAATTTCCTCAGTTTGTCTAAAACAGAAGTGTTTATTCTGTTTGCAGACTCAGCTGTTACTGTCAATGTAATAGGGATTATGTATTATTTTGAAAAATATATGAAACTATCATCTAAGAAAGTTTATATCTTCACTTCCCATTGGAAACTTGGCATGGAAGAATCTGAATACACATTGCAATATGTAAAGCTTCATCATGGAGTCTTGCATTTTAGGGACCACGCTGGGGATGTCTCAGGATTCAGCCATTTCCTTCTGTCTTTAGACCCCTTGAGCCCCCAAGGAGACGTCTTTCTCCCTGTATGGTGGGAAGCGGCCTTTGGCTGCAAGATCCATAATTCAGGAAAGATCCCTCCAAAGGGGGAAAAACAATGTACAGGAAAGGAGAATCTGCAGAATCTGCAAAATTACATTTTTGAAACAAGAATGACAGGTGACAGTTACAATATCTTCAATGCTGTTTATGCTCCGGCACATGCTTTGCATGCAATGTATGGATCCAGAGTTCGACCGACCATGATGAGGCTTGGAAAGAGGATCTCAAATGTCCAGTCATGGCAGGTAATTTCTGGGTCTTTTGACTCAGTCCACAGATAGAAACTAACCAAGGAGAGAAGCAACCTAGAACTAAGGAGAAATTTCTTAAGGAAGGGTTTACCTTTACAAATCGTAGGTGCCCCATTGCTGGAGCCATTTAAGAAGAAACAGGATGGCCACATGTCTAAAACTGTAGAGGGTCTGTTTCTTGAGCAGAGGGTTGGGCTAGAAGACCTCCAATGTCCCTTCCAATAATAGGATTCTGTTTCTATGACAACGACAGCACAGAGCAAGATTCAAAGTGGTCCTAATGGGTTCCTGATCTGAAATTCATCAGAATTTTCTGCATCAAAGGCTAAAATGTTGGACATCTCTGAATAGTGAAGTGACCAACCAGGTCAGATGCTTCTTTCCACGTGGCCCAGTAGATATGAATTTTCCATGGTTCTGATAGAAATAATGTATTCACTCCAAACATTCATTTTTCAGTCAACAAGACCTTGGAACTATTTCAAAGTGCACATAGTGAAGTATCACAAAAGGAAAATCCTAAAATTAAATTTAGATTGTGGAACTAAAATTCTTGTGTTTTAGTGAAATTGGAGTTGGAAACCATGCCCAGTGATAAAGGGAAAACTTACTTTCAAAGTAAAATACACCTGATTCTTCAGATGGCAACCAAGAGATGGAACTATGATGTTCCAATTGTAGCTCTAGCCCCAATACTCCTATTTCTGAAGGTCTCCCTTTTTTCAGATTCTTCCTTATTTGAGGAATGTGCAGTTCAACAACAGTGCTGGAGAGGAAGTCTCCTTCTCAGAAGATGGACTGGGATCTGCTCGTTATGATCTTCTCAACTGGGTTTTCCTCCCCAATCAATCTTTTGTCCCCGTGAAAGTTGGGCAAGTAAATCCTGAGGCTCCCCCAGGCCAGGATTTCACCATTAAATCTGATGGAATCATCTGGGCCACAAAGGTGAGCTGCAAGGAAATGTTGTAAGTTCAGGGAAAGATTCATTCTCTTCCTGAGATGCAGAACATCTTCCTAACTTGAAAAATAATAAATTGAGTCAGAAACTATGGCAGTTATTTGGTGAATAACCTGCTTTACGTGTAACACCTTTGAGGTCTGATTTGTGTCATTCCACAAAGGGTTAGCCTTGGGATCAACATCTGCTTGAAATGCAGATTGCAATTACAGCAAGCAACAGTGATTTCCATGGAATTCAGTTGTATCCTCCTGGTTCTTTCTTTTAGAAATTCTGTGGTTCAGTCACAATCCTTCCTCTGCAGGATGAAAGCCCAGTTCTAATCTCCCCCATCCATGGGTGTGTCAGTGGTGCCAGTGGCCTGAATCCCTCAGGAGCTGTTCCATATTTCTGATAGACGGTGGCACTGTATCTCTTTAGAAGAGTATCTGAACATAGAAGTAGGAATGGGGAAAAGAATGAATGAAGCAGGTTCGTTGCTTAAGTAATTTCAAATACCGATCTTTCAGACCATCCCCATTGCCAGGTGTGGAAGGAAGAGGTGCCATGCAGGAGAGAGGAGAAGAGTTCCAGAAGGCAAGCAGGTTTGCTGCTACCAATGTGACCCTTGTCCAGAAGGGACCATTTCTAATCAGACAGGTAGACCATACTTCAAATTTAAATCTTCAGATATCAAGGAAGACATTCATTAAATCAATATATTTTTGTTATTGCATCATATTTCATATAATTGACATGCACCTACACTTTTCAATAGAACATTTCTATTGATCTAAACTGCCCTGGCCACAGAGGCCACCTTTCTCGATCCTCAGCAAGAATAGTTTGGGAGCACAATTTATCAATCCCCAACTTCCATTTCTGCTTCTACTTATACATCCAATTGGGAAACCAACTTCCAGTCTTTTCCTGAGGAAGTGGGGCATGTGGTCCAAGCTTTTATTTGGTCATTTAGAGGGTGCTTCTTCCATCATCTCCCCCAAACTCTGAGGAAATAGACCTGCCAGAGAAAGCAGACTTCCATCTATTTATGTCTCTTCGATAGAGCAGGAGGAAGGAATGGACAGATGTTTTAAAAGTTTTTTATTTTTATACAACTCATTTCCTGAATGGTTTCATTCCTGGGTTTCATACATTTCAATATAAATAATCATAACAATATTCTTAATAATTACAGTCCATTTTCATTTTTAATTTTACTAACATAGTTTCTACTGTCATCTTTCAACTCTTAACCTTCTCATAATTCTATCATACTTCATATCATCTTAATATCTGTTTTTACTATTTTCCCCCTCATATTTCTACTTCTATTTTAGCCCTCTTTTTCCCCCTTTCCCCTATCATTCTAATAATCAAAGATCTTTCCTTTTTTCATTATTCAATATTCCAATATATCAATCATGATCTTTCTCTAGCTTTTCATTAATAATCACATTTTTTAAATATATATACATTATCTCCAATCATTCATTTCTTATATTCATTATGTTACTACCAGTAGTGGGTTGCTCCCGGTTCACACCGGTTCTATAGAACCGGTAGTAAAACCGGCGGAAGGGTCTGCTCACTGAACCCGATGTCATCAAAATGCTTCTGCGCATGTGCAGAAGCTTCTGTGCATGAAGCTTCAATTCCTTATGTTGTTCTTTCATAAAATTTCTTCAAAAGTTTTGTATTTTGAAGTTTGAAGTAAGTTTGAACTAACTCCTTATAATCCAACAAAGATAAAAATTCCCATAGATGCACAGTTCTCCTTTTAGCAGCAGATGGCGATCATGATTCAGCTTCGTATTGCCTCTCTGCGTAGTGCTGATAATCCAATTTTAATTATTTTAGATTGTAAATATATATATATATATATATATATATATATATATATATATATATATATATATAGCCAGGTTTTACAGGGAGGATACATAAGATATGGGTGTGGCCTACTGATGAAAGCAAATGAGCTAGAAATAGATCTATTTAGGTCTCCCACCTAGCAGGAAGAGCTTGCTAGCTGTTAGAAAAGAAAAAAGCCCAGAATCGAGTGGATGTGATTCTACTGAGCTGGAGCTACAAAAAACCTTGGTTACGTAAGGAAAACCTGGCTAGAAGAAAAAACACACACACACACACACATATATATATATTTCTCTGTAAGTTTTCACAGGTATATATGTGTGTATAGTTAATATTTCGGGTTTCTTCCCGTGTAATTGTGGATATATCCCTAAAAGGGTAGAAGCGATGTTTCGACAGAATCTCATCTGCCATCATCAGGCTTATGTGAGAGGTCTTTTGCAGTAACTGCTGTTACTATTTCAAATCTGGTGCTGGTAGTCTGTGATGGCTCCACCTTTTCATTCTGATTGGTTGGGAGTCCTAGTATGTGTTTATTGGCTTGGCTTCGGGTGTATGGTCGGTTTTTCTCCACTAGGTGGCAGGGCTTCATCTTTGTGGCTGGTTTGAATATGATTTGGTTGGGATTTGTACATGTTTTTTTGATTAATGCTTGATCTGTTTTATATTTGGTGTTAAGATTCGTCTATCTATGAGAGCAGGTTTCCAAATAGTAGGCAGACGTGAAGTGTCATCCCGTTTATTCATGCAATATGGTCTTTTTTCTATTTCAATTGCCTCTCTGATTATTCTGCCATTGAGATGTTCTATTTTTGCAACTGTTTTTGTGTTATTAAAATTAATATTGTGTCCTGTTGTATTTATGTGTTGAACTAATGATGATGTGTGTTCTTGCTTTTGTATTGCATTTTTGTGTTCCTCGATGCGCACACTCATTCTTCTGTTGGTCTGTCCAATGTATGTTGATGGGCAGGAAGCACACGGGATTTCGTATATGCCTTGGTTTTCTAATTCTATTTTGTCCTTAGGGTTTCTCAGAATGGACGATATCTTTCTATCTGTGCAAAATATGGTTTTGATGTTGTGTCTATGTAGTACTTTGCTAATTTTATCTGTTCTTCCCCTTATATAGGGCAAGATGGCTTTCCCATTGTTTTGTTCCTCTTATTTTGTTTTGTTTTTTCTTCTGTTTAGGTGTTGCATGTTGGATCATATTGATGACTTTATTTCTACAGAACCCATTTGATGTCAGTACATTAGTTAGTGTACATAATTCTGTTTGTAAATGTGCTTCATCAGCCAGACGTTTAGTTCTTGTGGTTAATGTTTTGGCAACAGAGTTTATTTGTGCTAGATGGTGGTGTGATTTGGCGTTGAGATAGCGGTTCGTATGTGTCTTCTTTTGATAGATGGTATGTCCTAAGGTGCCATCAGATTTTTTATAAATTAATACATCGAGGAAAGGTAACTGGTTTTCTGATTCTATCTCCATGGTGAACTTTATTTTGGGATGGAGGCTGTTCAAATATACTAAGAAGTTTTCCAGTTTATCTCTTCCATGTGGCCAGATCACAAAAGTGTCATCAACATATCTGAGCCATAATTTTGGTTTGTTAACAGTTTTTTCTAAAGCATTGGATTCGAATTCTTCCATGAAAAGATTAGCGATGACTGGTGATAATGGTGATCCCATTGGTGCACCTTCTACTTGTTTATATCTCTGTCCTCTGTGTATGAAATATGTGTTGGATAAACAATGTTCTGTTAAATCTGTGATATGTTTTGGTAGTTGATATTTGTTTTTAATTGATGACAGGGCTTCTTTGATAGGTATTTGTGTGAATAGTGATACAACATCGAAGCTTACAAGAAGCTCATTTTCTTTTATGTGTTGCTTTTTTATTATTTGTATGAAATGGTATGAGTTCTGTACATATGAAGCAGCAGATTCTGCGTAAGGTTGCAGATGTTTTGCTAAATATCTGGCTAGATTTTGTAACGGTGAGCCTATGGAACTTACTATGGGTCTGAGAGGTATTCATTTGAAATAGTAGAAAGTTGAAAGATTTGAAATAGTAACGGCAGTTACTGCAAAAGACTCCTCACATAAGCCTGATGATGGCAGATGAGATTCTGTCGAAACGTCGCTTCTACCCTTTTAGGGATATATCCACAATTACACGGGAAGAAACCCAAAATATTAACTATACACACACGCATATATATAGGGGCCGACGAAAACTTAGCACAAGTTTTAAAATAAAAAAATTTAAACTTTTAAACGTTCCGGAGATCGTGATGTCTATTGCCTCTTCTATATTAAGTGTTTTACCGAGACACTTGGTCTACTCCAACATGTGGGAGAGAGCATTCTGCTCTCTTTTGCCTTTCAGCTCCAACTCAAGAGCCCTCAAGCAGTTGCATCCACAACAAACCATTTTTATACCAAATATATTTTACTGATAAAGAAATAAAGGGAGACTGGTATAGATCTATTTCAAGCTTCTTAGCTCTCATCAGCCAGCCTTACCCTTACTTGGATTCGAACCTGGGCTGCCTGCATGTTAGGCAGTTGTATTAACCACTGAGCCACAAGCAGAATGCTCTCTCCCACATGTTGGAGTAGACCAGGTGTCTCGGTAAAACACTTAATCTTTCCCCTGGCTCAGGCTGATGAAGGAAGGAGAACTTGTGGCTCAGTGGTTAATACAACTGCCTAACATGCAGGCAGCCTAGGTTCGAATCCAAGTAAGGGTAAGGCTGGCTAATGAGAGCTAAGAAGCTTGAAATAGATCTATACCAGTCTCCCTTTATTTCTTTATCAGTAAAATATATTTGGTATATATTTAAAAATACCTTTTCAATTCATATCTTCACTTTGAGAGTTCAATTTTTTAACTTAGTTTTCTTTAAAACGTTTCTCTTCTTAAATATTATAGCACTTATATATATGTATATAAGTGTGCTTATTCTGCCATTAGAAAGAGTTCCAGTATTCTTCCCCCTCATATTTATTGGCGATATTTTCAAAGAAAATTATTCTTTTGTCCAGTTCACAAGCCACTCACTTTCTCTGCTCCTGCTCAGTCCTGGGTATTAAGGTTGTCTTCAGCTTCAGGCAGCCATGTTTGCTGCCATTGCTCCCTGTCATTGGCGGAGTGGGCTTTCCTAGTCAGGGAAGGGAGACGCGACTCCCCTCTACCTGCTAGGCTGTCCCCCTTTGCTTCACCACCCCTCCAGGGTGGCTGTGGTCCCGATTTGAACCGTCCAATAATGAGAGGTCAGAGCTGACCATGGAGCTCGCGGATCAGGCTTCCGAAGGCACAAGAAGTACAACCGGAAGTCAGGAATGAACAGATTTAAGTACAAAGCAGAGATGTTAAGACAGGAATAATGTACTCAAAACAAAACAGCAACATTTCTGTATAACTGATCTGCTGTTCTTCTTTGTGTTCAATTATAAAACGGCAGAAAAACAGGCAGGAATCCCAGACTGAAGGCCACATTACTCATGGAAGTGCACAGTGAATAGATAGCTGGAACTGAATAAATCCTTGTCTCTGGCTAATCTATCCCCAGAATCATCATAAATAAAGGATGATTTGCTCTTTTTGATGCCCCATAAATAGCACAGGGGATTATTTCATTACTCCCTTTGTAGGTAGGTCAACAGCAGAAAGGCAACACACGTATCACTTTTGCAGGAGGGAAAATGTGTATGGTAGTTGCTCAAGAAATCCTTAGACAAAGACTTTTGATTTCAGATGCAGCTCGCTGTGAACCCTGCCCAGAAGACCAATTTCCCAACAAGGACAAGGACCACTGCATTGCCAAGAAGATCCACTTCCTTGCCTATCAAGACACCCTGGGATACATTTTAGTTTTTCTTGCTTTTTTCCTCTCTGTGATCACTTCTGCAGTCCTGGTGATTTTCTATAAACATCATGACACACCAATTGTCAAGGCCAACAACCGAGATCTCACTTACATTCTCCTGGTCTCCCTCCTGCTCTGCTTCCTCTGTTCCTTCCTCTTCATTGGTCGACCTGGGAAGGTCACCTGTCTCTTCCAACAATCTATCTTTGCCATTCTCTTTGCCCTTGCAGTTTCCTCTGTGTTGGCAAAAACTGTCATGGTGGTTCTGGCCTTCATGGCCACCAAACCAGGGAACAAGACAAGGAAACTCTTAGGGAAACCACTGACCAACTCCATTGTCATAGCCTTTCCCCTGATCCAAGCAGTCCTTTGTGCCACCTGGCTGATAACTTCTCCCCCATTTTCCAGCTGTGACTTTCACTCCTTGTATGGAGAGATCATCTTGGAATGTAAGCAAGGCTCAACTGTAATGTTTTACATTGTCCTCTCTTACCTAGGACTTTTGGCCTTTGTCAGTTTCTCAGTGGCCTTTCTGGCTAGGAAATTGCCTGATAGTTTCAACGAAGCCAAGTTCATTACTTTTAGCATGATGGTCTTTTGCAGTGTTTGGATCTCCTTCCTCCCTACCTACCTGAGCACCAAAGGAAAGTCCATGTTGGCTGTGGAGATTTTCTCCATTTTGGCCTCTGGAGCTGCTCTCTTGGCTTGTATCTTTTTCCCCAAATGCTATATTATTCTGCTGAGGCCAGATCTGAATTGTAGAGAAAATATAGTAAGAAACAAGAATTTCTAACTAAAGCAAGATTGGCCTCATTTTTATCTCTCTTTGTTGTGTGTTTAGAATGTGATAAGATTTCTAACAAATAATGACATGAAGGCAAAATTTGTCCATAAAAGAATTCCTTATCAAGTTCTGCAACTGCTTACAATATTCCTGTGGTCAGTTTTTTGTTTTTCATGTTTTCAAAGTCATTAGTGAGGCCCAGTGCCCTATATGGAAGGAAAACTTGTTGTCAAAGATGTGTTTATTATTTTGGATATTTCTAAGTTTATATGGCAAAGGAAAAAACCCAAAATTAGATACAAACTACTGCAAGATGCTAAGGAAAAAGGGGGGTTGGGTTTACCAGACCTGAAATTGTATTTTGAGGCATGTTGTCTGGCCTGGTTAAAAGAGTGGGTGAACCTCCAGAATAAGAGGCTACTTGAATTAGAGGGCCACGAATTAAGGTTTGGATGGCACGGTTATTTATGGTATGATAAAGTTAAACTTAATGTTGATTTTAATAATCACTTTGCTAGACGTGCCATACTAAGTATTTGGAATAAATATAAAACAAGGTTCTATACAAAGTTGCCTCTTTGGGTGTTCCCCCAAGAAGCTTTTTTAAGAAAAGAAATGGTGGCGAAGCCAGACTGGTGGACGTATGGTAAAATATTATTTTTCAATTCTGGTGAAGCTACATTAAAGTTGAGGGAAGAACTTGAATTATGTTTATCATTGCTTTGCATATCAAGAACTGAAAGAATGGTTTAAATCGAATAAAAAGAGTTGTGGGTTTGATTTTGCTAAAAATGAATTGGAAATCTTACTGTGTGGTAGTGATGAGCATATTATTGCTAAGATTTATAAAATGTTATTGAAATTGAATTTGGAAAGTGAACATGTAAAACATTGTATGATTCAATGGGCAAGGAATTTTGGATATAATGTGATGCTTGAACAATGGGAAAATATGTGGATGAAAGGTTTAAAATTTACACTAAACTATAATTTAAAAGAATTTTTTATAAGATGATGTATCGCTGGCATTTAACACCGGATAAATTATCCAGAATGTATAAAGGTATTTCAAATGAATGTTGGAAGTGTAAAAGAAAGAAGGAACTTTTTACCATTTATGGTGGACATGTGATAAAGCAAAGAAATTTTGGAGTAAGATTCATATTATAATAAAGAATATTCTTCAAATGAAAATAAAAATGAAACTGGAAACTTTTCCTTTGGGTTTAATGGAAAAAGACTTGGAGAAAAATTTTGATCTTATATATGTTGACAGTAGCAAGACTATTATACGCACAAAAATGGAAGGACCCTTAGATTCCCACTATGGATGAATGGCTACAGAAGCTGATGGAGTTGGCAGAAGTGGCAAAATTGATCGTTTTGGTTAAAGGAAAGAATATAAGTACCTTTATTTCCACATGGAAACCGCTTCTGTACTTTGTGCTTGAGATGGAAAAAAATGAAACTTTGATTTTGGGTTTTACCGATTAGATTACTACGTTTTTATAGAAATGGCTAGCTTATATTATTATGGAAAAACAAAACGTTGTGGTTTGATATTATTATTATTATTTTACTGCAACAGAGGGAGTCGGAAGTCCATGTTTCTTCTTTTCTTTTCCCCAATTTCTCCTCACTTTACTCTCCCCATTCCCCCCTGTGTTTTTCTATTTACTTTTTTATTTTATTTTATAACCTAATAAAAAATATTAAACTGCAAAAAGATGTGTTTATTATTTCAAAGAGGATGCCATGGAGGACTTTCAATGTGATAACCCAAACCTTCAGTTGGACACGGATGCAAAGCAGAAACCAATGGAACTTGTAAAACAGGGGTATTAAATGGGCCATACTAGAGGTAGAAAACATTGTCCACCCTGCTTCATTCAGCACCAGATGCAGCTTCCAAATGCTCTTCAAAGGTAGCCCTATTGTATGAATTCAAATGCAAATTGACCAGGGAATGAGTGCCTGAGCCCAGGGAATCAATATCCAGGAAAAGGTCCAACTGGAACACTATAAGAAGTTATGTAACTAGATAGCGAACAAAAAGAATTTTATCGAAAACTGCACGAAAAGATTACAGAACAAAATATAGAAAATGTATGCCTGTTGGGAGACCTCAATGCAATTGTGAATCCAAAAAAGGATTATAAGAGCGATCAGAACAATAAAAAAAAGAAAGAAAAATTTGCTGCCAAAAACATTTTTTAATTTAACAGAAGAACTAAATTTAGTAGATATATGGAGACTATATAACCCAGAAGAGGAAAGATACACATATTATTCCAACCCCCATAAATCCTGGTCAAGGATAGACATGGCATGGGTTACAAAGAGTTTAATACAGGAGATAGAAGCAGTAGAGATTGTGACAAATGATTGGGCTGATCATAACCCAATAACGATAGAATGAAGAGGGCAAAGAAAGAGAAGGAGCAGATGGATGATGAATGTTCAGATAATGAAAGAAAAGGAGTATACTGAAAGGATAGAAAAAGAATTGAAGGGGTTTTTCAAAGATAACAATAAATATCAGACATCCCTCCAAAACCTGTGGGATACAACAAAGGCTTACATTAGAGGCTTAACAATAGCCTATAATAGTAAACGGAAAAAGAAGTAGGAAAATAAATATAACAAAATTTGAGAAGAGATCAAAAATTGGGAAGGGAAATTACAGGAAAGGCCAGGGGATGAACAAATAAGAACCAATTGGATGGCAGCTAAACACAAATTGAATCTATTCGAGCAAGAAAAATATGTCAACACAATGAAATTTTTAAAACAAAATCAATTTGAACAGGCGAACAAACCAGGGAGGTGGATGGCTTACAAATTAAGAAAAGAAAGAGAGAAACGAACAATTCACTAACTGCAGGATAAGGATGGTAAGCTATGTCAGAACCTAGAAAAGAAGAAAGAGATAGTAACCCATTTTTTTCAAGATTTGTACACACAGGATAAGGTGACAAGAGAAGAAATAGATCAATATTTAAAAGAGGAGAGAATGCCAGTAGTAACTGAAGAAGAGGAAGAGATACCCAATAGAGAGATTACTATAGAGGAACTACAGGCAACAATTAGGAAACAAAAAAACAATAAAACCCCGGGAACGGATGGCCTACCAGTAGAATTATATAAAGGATTAGGGGAATCACTAAATTGGATACTATTAGAGGTCTACAATGAGGCATTGAAAGAGGCAAAGCTACCAGAATCTTGGAGGGAGGCATATATCTCGCTCATCCCGAAGGAAGGGGCAGATACAACACAGATAAAAAATTATAGGCCGATTTCTTTACTAAATTCCGATTATAAGATTTTTATGAATTTGATGGCAAACAGATTAAAGACAATATTAAATCATAGAATACATTTGGACCAGAACGGATTCCTGCTGGCAAGACAAATTAAAAACAACATAAGGACAGTGATCAATGTAATAGAATACTATGAAGTGCATCCAGAGAAACAGGTAGCCCTGATCTTCCTGGATGCACAAAAGGCATTTGATCGGGTCAACTGGAGATTCATGATACAACAAATAAAGAATATGAAATTCGGGGAGAAATTCAAAAAGATGATAGATTCAATAGACACAAAACAGAGAGCAAGGATACTAGTAAATGGGGAACTAACCAATTTGTTTGAAATGAGTAGAGGAGTACGACAAGGGTGCCCACTTTCACCACTACTCTTTATTTTAACGCTAGAAAACCTACTTAGAAGAATTAGACTCAACAAAAATATAAAAGGACTCAAGGTTAAAGGAGAAGAATATAAGGTCCAAGCATTTGCTGACGACTTTGCATTCTTCATAGAGGATCCGTTAGAAACGGAATTAAAATTAACAGAGGAAATAGAGAAATTTGGTAAGGTGGCAGGTTTAAAAGTCAATAAGGATAAGACTAAAATATTAACTAAAAATTTAACAGCAAAACAAATAGAAGAGTTAGAAAAACAATCAGGATTACAAATAGTTAAGAGGATAAAATATTTAGGTATTAATCTGACAACTAGGGATGTGGCTATAAAAGATAATAATTATGGAGAGTTAGTACAACAAATTAAAAATGATTTAGAAAGACGGAGGAAACTAAAGTTATCATTGTTAGGAAGAATTGGGACGATTAAGATGAATATACTCCCAAGGCTCCTCTACTTATTTCAAACTATTCCAGTTAAATTAGAGAAAAACTTTTTTACAAATTTGAATAAAATAACATCAAAATTCGTATGGGACGGAAAAAAACCAAGAATAAATTTAAATATATTACAGGATGATAAATCTAGAGGGGGTTTTGGCCTACCAGCGTGGGGAAAATATTATAAGGCAGCGAGCTTAACATGGATTAAGGAGTGGGTCAATTTGGAGAATTACAGACTTTTAAAATTAGAAGGCCACAATTTATTAAAGGGGTGGCATGCCTTCTTGTAGAATGCCGGGAACAAAACCTATAAACATTTTAAAAATCACATAATAAGAAATTAACTGATTGGCATATGATTCAAAATTAAAAACGAACATTATATGAAGGTTCCCAGCTGGATATCTTCATTGGAGGTAGCAATGCACCCCAACACACTAGCCCCCCCATAAATTAATAAGATACAAAGAAGTACTGGACCCCCAAGAAAGATTAAAAACATGGCAGGAACTCAGGGAAAAAGGCATAGAAATAGATTGGTGGCCCTACCTACAAATACAAACTAGATACAATAAAGACAATGAGGAAAGAGGAATCGACATAATTGACATAAATCCCGACTAGACAAATTATTAGGAACTAAGAATGGAAATTTGATTTCAAAGATATACAAATACTTATTAGAATTTGACCTAGCAGAAAATTTAGTTAAAGGACAAATGATAGCTTGGGCAAGGAAGATTGGCAAAAATATACAATAAGAAGAGTGGGAAAGGGTATGGGAAACCAACTATAGAATAACAAAATCCGTAGCATATAAGGAGAACCACTACAAGATGTGGTACAGATGGTATCTAGCCCCTGCGAGATTGGCGAGGATGTATGCAAACCTTAATTCAACGTGTTGGAAATGCAAGCAAGCACAGAGAACCTTCTTTCATGTCTGGTGGCTTTGCCCAAAAATTAAAAAATATTGGATAAAAATAAAAATTTGGATATCAGAAATAATTGCAGAGGATATTGAGCTAGAACCAGAAATTTTTTTGTTAGGAATGCTTAAACAAAACATTAGAAAGGAAAAAAAGTACCTAATATTGCATATAATTACAGCAGCTCTAGCACAAGTCTAGAAAACAGATCAATTGCCAACGGAGCAGCAAATAATTCAAAAAATTTACACATGTGCAGAAATGGATAGACTAACATTGAAATTGAAAGATAAGGAAGACTCTCAGTATTTTAAGATATGGGACAGTTGGTATGAGTGGATAAACCAATGGAAAAGAAGGTAAAGTCAAAACTTAGTAAGAAATTTAAAGTAATAATTATACACTGTCATTAAGGGGGAAAAAGGGAAAATAAGTTCTTGTATATATGTGTAATATACATTGTATATACCTTATTTGTTGTTTGTTGATATTGTTGATTGTAGTTTAAGGTTGTGAATGTTTTATACAATTTTATGGTTTTTTTTAAATCTAATAAAGTTTATTTTTAAAACTAAAAAAAAAGAAGAAGAAGAAGAAGTTATGCAACTAGAAAGAGTTCTGAGTCCAGGAGTCCATCCCCAAGAAGCAGTTGGGACTCCCCTCCCCATTCCACCCCACCTGAACCCAGCTCCAGAGCTAACCTACATGCCCCACACTTATCTATTTCAGGGCCCAGCATCCAGGCCACCCCCCGCTTTGCTTCCTGCCTCACTTTGCAGTTGTGGCACCTGCAGCAGCAGCAACCAGGATCAGGAGGCAAGCAGGCCTGGAAATACCTTCAGAAAAGTGGGACTGGGCAGTAGAGTCCCGTTGCCCTGGGAACTCAAGTGTTGGGTGCCTGCTGCCCAGGGCCCATGCTGCCATCCAGGGCCTGTCCATGTGGCCTTAGAGGGTCGGTGAGGCTCCTCCAGTGGATCAGGACCTGGCGCCCACTCTAGTCCTATCCCCAACACAAGGGACATCTACCCTGGCCCCCCAAGGACAACAACAATCCTGATCTGACCCTCAATGAAATGGAGTTTGACACCTCTGCTCTAGCTCATGTTCAGTCAGCTTCATCCCTCATGTTGGGAGCAATGGATCTAGAGAGTTGCATGTGAGTGATCCCATCCCAGGCCTCAGTAGCTTTCCTATTCTAGGTAGTGGCCAAGGCCTCAGAAGGACCATGCAGGAGAGTGTTGGGTATAGTCCCCAGTTACATTTGGAACCTCATCAGTCACTAAGAGTGGACTGATCAAATAGATCTGGCCTCCCTGCAAAGAGGGGCAGCATAAAAGAATCTCAAAGTCACCAGGCCATGATCTGGCTAGGACAAAGGGGACATAGACAGGTCCTCATCAGATCACTTTGGAAGTGGTCTGTTTTGAGTTGAGCCAAGAAGGTTGGTGGCCATGTTGAAATGCCTCTAAGACCAGCCCCAGGGATGGCAAATGGACATTGCTCAAGAATATAAGTCTGGGGAACCCCACAGTCAACTGTGAAATGTCCTCCAGAGGCTCAGACATGGAAGTTGCTAGGCAGCAGGGAGGCTGGTACAGTAGTAATGATCCCAACTGGTCCTGTGAATGAATCTTCAGGAAAAGAATTTCAGGCCTGGCAATTTGGGGAGCAGCACCCCAAAAGACCCAAAGAGACGCCCGGATGACAATTCCTACCCTTAGGATACAGCAACAGAAATTTTCAAGTCTTGCAAAAAAAATTGAAGTTAATATCCTGAGATTCTTCCTCAAATTCCATTTATGCCTTGTGCCACTATTCGCAAGTAGCCCTCCTATTATCTGACCAAACTAGGGCATAAGCCAAAATGCATCTTGTGTGCAGGGGTCACTTTCAGGTAGGTCAACAACACAACTTCCCCATGACTCCATCTGCTCTGTGAATTACAAGAGACACAAAGATGTTTTCCATTCTGCTGCATGAAGAGAAGCTGTTGCTAAGGGGACAGGACAATGGCTTTTCCCTGCAATTATCAGAAGAACAGTCATTCTTCATTTATCCCCTGTGGATTTCCAGACACAAAGATCTTCCAGGATAAAACCTGCTTTAAAAATTATCTCTGAGTTCACCAGATGGGGGGCAGAACGTGTCACCTTAGCCTGCCTTGCAAAGAGCTCACTCCTGGGTTTGAAGAGACTCACATGCCTTTGTTTCCTCTATGGTCACAGCCCAAACACAGGTAAGAGGAAGCATAGTTGCTATAAATTTGTCCTGGTGCCATCCAGGAGGCACAGGTGGTGTCTGATCTGCTAAAGTTCCAGTGAGATTTCAAGAGCAACCTTCAAATCAGTTTCTGCATAAATCTTGATTTCTGTTCTAGGAGCGAAGGTGGTAAGAATGACCGGGCAGGAGTCATGCTGCTTCTGATGCTGATGCTCTTCTGGCTCCTGGCTCCAACTACAGCACAGAGGCTGCAAAACATATCTGTGTTCAGGGATTATGTACAGTTAGAGGAAAGTAACTACAGGCCTGGGGATCTCATTATTGGTGGGAATTTGCCCTTGCGAATGACTTTAAAGCCTCCTGCCCTAGATTTTAATACAGTGAATCTTCTTTTAGAAACTGTGTAAGTTTCAGCTGAAGGAGAAACATGCAGATAAATGTTCTCTTTGCTTAAAATTCTGGGACTCCTTTCAGAAATACTTCTTCTAGTGTTTTGAACAGTCCTGGTGTAATGCACATTTTGTGCTTCTCTCAGTAAATTAGGAAGCTCTCCAAATAGGCTAGAATTCTCAATCTCTTCATTAGGAAGATGATAAACAATAAAATGAAGATGGAAGCTGTGCTGACCTAGTGAAGAAGTTAAATTATAATATTAATCTGAACAGAAGCTTCTGGTAGAAAATTCAAATAAAAGCTCAACACTCTTCAAGTGTTCAGGAGTTACAAAAATCCCTCTCAGTTTTGGAATCAGCATTGCTGATGAATAATGGCCTTCAGTAAAGCTATGAGGTGACCCCCACTGTACTCCTGTGCTCAGCAATCTTTACCACACCTGAAGAAGCTGCTCCAAGAGGGACCTTAAATAATTATGGTGAAAGGGGAGCAGTTGGAAAGGATTACAGCCACTAAAGCAAAGTGAATATGGAAGGAATTGATAGAGAGTACAAAACAGTCCATGATATATATGGAAAGGCTTGTCTCCTTTCTCACAAAGTCATCCAAGTTTAGTCACGGGAAATCCTTTGAAAAAACCCAAACCCAATGAAATTTGCGAATTGCTGCCCCCAAAAGTCCCCCCAAACAGTGAAGCAAATTCTACAGCCATGCACAAGCTTTCCTGTCATGTTCTCCAATGTTTTTCTTACTACAGTCTCGTACCCAGTAACTACCAGCAGTTCCTTGCATTGATGTTTGCTGTCTCTGAGGTCAATAAGGATTTTCTTCTGCTCCCCAACATCACCCTTGGCTTCCACATCTACCGCCATTTCCAGAGGGAGGAGATTATTTCCTTAAACAGCCTCTCCATGCTCGGCTCACGAGGCCAAGTGGTTCCAGGTTACAAATGTGACCTGCGGGACACTCTGCTCTCCGTCATTGGTGGTCTCAGTGCCAAGTCTTCAATGGAGATGGCCTCCATCTTCAGCATCTTTAAGGTCCCACAGGTAAGAAAGCTCTCTTGGATAGAGTATGGAACAGACAAATATCAGAAGCACAGACAGAAGCCAAAAATAAAACTAAAAGTATTTTTTGTTGGGGTGGGGAATATAATGAGCTTGTGACTCTTACTTTATTTTTTATTAAACAGTAGCCATAATTTTAGTGCCATTTTTTTTTAATTTGATTCATATGCCGCTCTTCTCCGGAGACTCAGGGCGGCTTACAGTGCGTTACTTTTGTATATTTTATACAAAGTCAGCTTATTGCCCCCACAAACTGGGTCCTCAATTTACCTACCTTAGAAAGGATGGAAGGCTGATTTAACCTTGAGTCTGGCAAGATTCGAACTTATTTTTATTGCAGACAGCTGGTGTTAAATTACAGTGCTTAGTCTGCAGAGCTATCCAGGCTCCATTTATTCTCTGTATCAGGTTGTTGGTTTCTTCTCTTGTCTTCTGATGTACCACAACTAATAAAAATGGCTAAGAAGGGAAGAAGATTAAGTTTGCCAGTCAAAGTGAGTCAGCCTGTCTGTGAGGGCCATCAACCAGACAATGGTAACTACTAAAGTCAACATAAAACTTACTATGTCTTTGAAAAAATAATCTTACTTTCTCCAGCTCGGTGTTGGCTTTGAGTTCTCCCAGGGAGAGAGAAGAGTTTATCCTTCCTTCTTCCGGATTAATCCCAAGGAATCTCCTCAGTATGTGGGTTTAGTCCAGCTGCTCCTGTATTTCCAGTGGAACTGGGTTGGTCTTATGGCCCCTGAAGATGACAGGGGAGAAGGTTTCATCTCAACTCTGACGCCAATGCTCCAGGAGAAGGAGATCTGCCTGGCCTTCACTCTAATGCTGAAATTGGATGATATTCAAATTGCTCAGAAGAAGCTTATTCTCAATTTCCTCACTTTGTCTAAAACAGAAGTGTTTATTCTGTTTGCAGACTCAGCTGTTACTATCACTGTAATAGGGATGATGTATTATTTTGAAAACTATATGAAACTATCATCTAAGAAAGTTTATATCTTCACTTCCCATTGGAAACTTGGCATGGAAGAATCTAAAGAAACATTGCAATTTATAAAGCTTCATCATGGGGTCTTGCATTTTAGGGACCACCCTGGCAATGTCTCTGAATTCAGCCACTTCCTCCTGTCTTTAGACCCCTTGAACCCCCAAGGAGATGTCTTTCTCCCTCAATGGTGGGAAGCGGTCTTTGGCTGCAAGATCCATAAATCAGGAAAGATCCCTCCAAAGGGGGAAAAACAATGTACAGGAAAGGAGAATCTGCAGAATCTGCAAAATTACATTTTTGAAACAAGAATGACAGGTGACAGTTACAATATCTACAATGCTGTTTATGCTCTGGCACATGCTTTGCATGCAATGTATGGATCCAGAGTTCGACCGACCATGATGAGGCTTGGAAAGAGGATCTCAAATGTCCAGTCATGGCAGGTAATTTCTGGGTCTTTTGACTCAATCCACAGATAGAAACTAACCAAGGAGAGAAGCAACCTAGAACTAAGGAGCAATTTCTTAAGGAACGGTTTACCTTTATAAATCATAGGTGCCCCATTGCTGGAGCCATTTAAGAAGAAACAGGATGGCCACATGTCTAAAACTGTAGAGGGTCTGTTTCTTGAGCAGAGGGTTGGGCTAGAAGACCTCCAATGTCCCTTCCAATAATAGGATTCTGTTTCTATTACAACCACAGCACAGAGCAAGATTCAAAGTGGTTCCTGATCTGAAATTCATCAGAATTTTCTGCATCAAAGGTTAAAATGTTGGACATCTCTGAATAGTGAAGTGACCAACCAGGTCAGATGCTTCCTTCCACGTGGCCCAGTAGATCAAAACCGGTTCCTGCATTCTGCTGCCTTTGAGAGTGAGCTAGAGAAAATCAGAACCATGAATTTTCCATGGTTCTGATAGAAATAATGTATTCACTTCAAACATTCATTTATTAGTCAACAAGACTTTGGAACTGTTTCAAAGTGCACATAGCAAAGTATCACAAGAGGAAAATTCTAAAATTAAATTTAGATTGTGGAACTAAAATTCTTGTATTTCAGTGAAATTGGAGTTGGAAACCATGCCCAGTGATAAAGGGAAAACTTACTTTGAAAGTAAAATACACCTGATTCTTCAGATCACCACCAAGAGATGGAACTATGATGTTCCATTTGTAGCTCTAGCCCCAATACTCCTATTTCTGAAGGTCTCCTTTCTTTCAGATTCTTCCCTATTTGAGGAATGTGCAGTTCAACAACAGTGCTGGAGATGAAGTCTCCTTCTCAGAAGATGGACTGGGATCTGCTCGTTATGATCTTCTCAACTGGGTTTTCCTCCCCAATCAATCTTTTGTCCCCATGAAGGTTGGGCAAGTAAATCCTGAGGCTCCCCCAGGCCAGGATTTCACCGTTAAATCTGATGGCATTGTCTGGGCCACAAAGGTGAGCTGCAAGGAAATGTTGTAAGTTCACAGAAAGATTCATTCTCTTCTTGTGATGCAGAACATCTTTCTAAATTGAAAAATAATAAATTGAGTCAGAAACTATGGCAGTTATTTGGTGAATAACCTGCTTTACGTGTAACACCTTTGAGGCCTGGTTTGTGTCATTCCACAAAGGGTTAGCCTTGGGATCAACATCTGCTTGAAATGCAGGATGCAATTATAGCAAGCAACATTGATTTCCATGGAATTCAGTTGTATCCTCATGGTTCTTTCTTTTAGAAATGCTGCAGTTGAGTCACAAGCCTTCCTCCTCATGATGGAACCCCAGTTCCAATCTCCGGCATCTATTGATGTCTCAGGAATACCAGAATCCCTCAGGAACTGTTCCATATTTCTGATAGACGGTGGCACTGTATCTCTTTAGAAGAGAATCTGAACATAGAAGTAGGAATGGGGAAAAGAATGAATGCAGCAGGTTCGTTCCTTAAGTAATTACAAATACTTATCTTTTAGACCATCCCCATTGCCAGGTGTGGCATGAAGAGGTGCCATGCAGGAGAGAGGAGGAGAGTTCCAGAGGGCAAGCAGGTTTGCTGCTACCAATGTGACCCTTGTCCAGAAGGGACCATTTCTAATCAGACAGGTAGACCATACTTCAAATTTAAATCTTCCAGAATCAAGGAAGAAATTCATAATATCAGTATATATTTGTTATTGTGACCGTTTTTGATAAAATTGACATGCACTGATACTTTTCAATAAAACCTTTCTATTGATCTAAACTGCCCTGGCCACAGAGGCCACCTTTCTCGATCCTCAGCAAGGATATTTTGAGGACACAATTTATCAATCCCCAACTTCCATTTCTGCTTCTACTTATAGATCCAATTGCGAAACCACCTTCCTGAGGAAGTGGGGAATGCAGTCCAAGGTTTTATTTGATCATTCAGAGGATGCTTCTTCCGGCAACTCTATCAACCTCTGAGGAAATAGACCTGCCAGAGAAAGAGGAAATCCATCTATTTATGTCTATTCGATAGGGCAGATAGGGAGGAATGGACAGATTTTTGAAAAGATTTTTATTTTATACATCTCATTCCATGAATGGTTTGATTCCTGGGTTTCATATATTTCAATATAAATAATCATAACAATATTATTCTTAATAATTACAGCCCATTTTCATTTTTAATTTTACAAACATATAGTTTCTATTGTTATCTTTCAACTCTAAACCTTCTCATAATTCTATCATACTTCATATCATCTTAATATACTATTAAGATGATATACTACACTATACTATATTAGCCCTCCTTTTTTTCCCCTTTCCCCTATCAATCTAATAATCAAAGACGTGATCGTTCCTTTTTTCATTATTCAATATTCCAGTATATCAATCATGATCTTTCTCTAGCTTTTCGTTAATAATCACATTTTTAAAATATACATATTATCTCCAACCATTCATTTCTTATATTCATTACGTTACTACCAGTAGTGGGTTGCTCCCGGTTTGCACCGGTTCTACGGAACCAGTAGTAAAACCGGCGGGAGGCTCTGCCCACTGACCCCGACGTCATCAAAATGCTTCTGCGCCTGAAGCTTCATTTCCTTATGTTGTTCTTTTATAAAATCCTTCATGTCTTGGTATGTCAGCTCCATATCATTATATCCACTTATTTCCATTTTACAGTCAGTCCAATTTTAAAAAACATCCAGGGGTTATCCACGTCCCTTCCAATCACTTTTATTTCTTCAAAAGTTTTGTATTTTGAAGTTTAAAGTAAGTTTGAAGTAACTCCTTATAATCCAACAAAGATAAAAAGTCCCATAGATGCACAGTTCTCCTCTTAGCAGCAGATGGCGCTCATGATTCAGCTTGGTATTGCCTCTCTGCATAATGCTGATAATCCAATTTTAATTATTTTAGATTGTAAATCCAATAGGTGGACAAATGAATAATAACAAAATTTGATAGTCATAAAATATAAACAATTTCCAGATCAAATTCCAGTATATATATATTTTTAAAAATACCTTTTCAATGTCACGTCTTCACTTTGAGAGTTCAATTTTTAAATTTAGTTTTCTTTAAAAAGTTTCTCTTCTTAAATATTATAGCTTATATATATATATAAATAAGTGTGCTTATTCCGCAGCTAGCAAATAGTTCCAGTATTCTTCCCCCTCATATTTCTTGGGGATATTTTCAAAGAAAATTATTCTTTTGCCCAGTTCACAAGCCACTCACTTTCTCTGCTCCTGCTCAGTCTTGGGTATTCAGGTTGTCTTCGGCTTCAGGGCAGCCATGTTTGCTGCCACTGATCCCTGTCGTTGGCGGAGTGGGCTTTCCTAGTCAGCGAAGGGAGAGGCGACTCCCCTCTACCTGCTATTCTGTCCCCCTTTGCTTCACCACCCCTCCAGGGTGGCTATGGTCCCGATTTGACCCCTCCAATAACGAGAGGTTGGAGCTGACCACGGAGCTGGCAGATCAGGCTTCCGAAGGCATAAAATGGCGGAAAAAACAAGCAGGAATCTCAGACTGAAAGCTATATTACTCATGGAAGTGCATGGATAGCTGGAACTGAATAAATCCTTGTCTCTAGTTAATCTATCCCCAGGATCATCATAAATGAAGGATGATTTGCTCTTTTTGATGCCCCATAAATAACACAGGGAATTATCTCATCACTGCCTTGGTGGGTAGGTCACCAGCAGGAAGGCAACACATGTATCACTTTTGCAGGAGGGAAAATGTGTATGGTAGTTGCTCAAGAAATCCTTAGACAAAGCCTTTTGATTTCAGATGCAGCTCACTGTGAACCCTGCCCAGAAGACCAATTTCCCAACAAGGACAAGGACCACTGCATTACCAAGAAGATCCACTTCCTTGCCTATCAAGACACCCTGGGATACATTTTAGTTTTTCTCACTCTTTTCCTCTCTGTGATCACTTCTGTAGTCCTGGTGATTTTCTATAAACATCATGACACACCAATTGTCAAGGCTAACAATCGAGATCTCACCTACATCCTCTTGTCCTCCCTCCTGCTCTGCTTCCTCTGCTCCTTCCTTTTCATTGGTCAGCCAGGGAAGATCACCTGTCTCTTCCAACAATCTGCCTTTGCCATTCTCTTTGCCCTGGCAGTTTCCTCCGTCTTGGCAAAAACTGTCATGGTAGTTCTGGCCTTCATGGCCACCAAGCCTGGAAACAGGTCAAGGAAACTCTTAGGAAAACCACTGACCAACTCCATTGTCATAGCCTGTCCCCTGATCCAAGCAGTCCTTTGTGCCACCTGGCTGGGAACCTCTCCCCCGTTTCTTAACTTGGACTTCCACTCCTTGTTTGGAGAGACCATCTTGGAATGTAAGCAAGGCTCAGCTGTAATGTTTTACGGTGTCCTCTCTTACCTAGGACTTTTGGCCCTTGTCAGTTTCACAGTGGCATTTCTAGCTAGGAAATTGCCTGATAGTTTTAATGAAGCCAAGTTCATTACTTTTAGCATGCTGGTCTTTTGCAGTGTTTGGATCTCCTTCCTCCCCACCTACCTGAGCACCAAAGGGAAGTCCATGGTGGCTGTGGAGATCTTCTCCATTTTGGCCTCTGGAGCTGCTCTCTTGGCTTGTATCTTTTTCCCCAAATGCTTCATTATTCTATTGAGGCCAGATCTGAATTGTAGAGAAAATATAGTAAGGAATAAGAATATCTAACTAATGCAATGGGCAGTCTCATTTATTTTTCTTTTTGTGGCATGTTTAGAATATGATTCTTTTTTTATTAAAAAAAAGTGTTGAGAAGAAGGAGGAATCTGTCCATTAAAGAATTCCTTCTCAAGTGTTGTAATTGGTTACATGTCAGGTTCCATAAATCTCTATTGGGACGCTACCATTCTGGTGGGAGGGGGAGGCTTTGGGGAGGTTTTTTGTGCAGGGTTTCATTTACTTTGCTTTGCTGTACCTTGTGTGAAATAGGTGTCACCTTGGGTCACCTTAGGAGGGGAAAAGGAATGTGCTTTGAGCCGTCTGCTTTATCTCACCACCAGAGAAAGCAAAATTGAAGCGCCTGGGAGTTGACAGTTATCACCATCTCTACCCGACGTTCTCAAAACATCTTTGGACCTTGGGATTGGCTCAATGTTGAACTGGACATTGGGAGGGGCTTTGCTTGTAGCAGTTTAGCCTAACGCTTTGAGTGGGAAACTTCAGATCCTGCCTACATTTCCTTTGCTATCACTGTTTTTCAATAAAAGTTCCTTTTGAAATGATAATTGTTTCAAGAGTTCTGTTTTCTTGAAAAGACTGGAAAAGCAGGACCTTACATTACAATTTACCTGTGGTCAGAAACTATCATCCTGTCTTTGTTTATCATGTTTTCAAAGTGTCCTCAGTGATGTCCAGTGCCCTGATTTGATGGGAAGCTTGTTCATAAAGATATGTTTATTATTACAAGGAGGAAATTTTCTTGTTTATTCTTTTTAATTTAGTTCATTTTTTAAGTTAGTTTTTTAAAGGGATGGGTTCAGTGTTTTTAAGGAAATATGGTTGTTTCCTTAGATATCTGAGGCTTTATAGAATTGCCTACCACTATTCAATGATTTTTGAAATGGTGGCATTTAAAATCCCTTCACATCCAGATCTGCTATACTTCCTTATCAATGTCAGGCATAATTTTCCTCAGATGGATGAGCAAAGTATGTCATAACTGAATGCAGTATGTTATCATCTCTTGTGACATTTCATCTCTTGGGCTTCCTTGTTAAGCCATGATGCTCTACAAGATCTTTCTGTAGAGGACTTCCGGTGGTTCTGCAGGCGTCAGCGGTCGCTCCTTTGGGAGCGCTAGCCCCATGATTTCGTTAAGCCGCTAGAACAGCGAAAATCAGCTGTCTAGTGACTTGGAAACTTTCCCCTTGGGAAAAGAGGGGAAAGAGAGCAGCCAGGTGCGGGTAGAGCTCCCCACGAGCTCCAGGAACAATCCTGGAGCTCGAAGGGTGAGAGCTCCCCAGGAACCTGGTAGAGCTCCGAATCCAGGACATGTCTGCTTTATGCAGAACAAGATGCCGCGACCATCCCTGCAAGCAACTTCTTAACAACATTTGGATTAAAAGCAGGCAGAGCAAAGACAGGAGACATTATAACTGCAAGTACCAAACTTTAACTCCAGCTAAATATTCTTTCTTTCTGGGTCTGATGAGAACGGGAAAAAGTTGAAAGAAAATGGCACTGGCTTGTTAAGGGTGTGGAAAGTGAAAGTAAAGAAGAAAATGCTTGTTAACTCGTCAAAGCTGTCAGCCCCGTTTAACTCTAATGGACATTGTTTTAAAGAATTAAGACTCTGGGAATAAAGAATAAAGTATTGACTTACTAATAAGCCATATTATTGGTTAAAGATCAAAATTAAAATATTTACTGACTTACTGGGCTGGTTGTTGAAAATTACAATTTGGAAATGGCTTCAAGGCAGACAAAAACAGGCATTCCAAAAAGTGCTGGAAGTTCTCCTGCTCAAACCCCTAAATTGCAGTCTTTGAGGCCCCAGTGGATACACAAGCACAAGCACAATGCAAACACAAGTATTGACACTGGAGGCTCTCCAAGGTGCCTTAAAGGTGCAAGCCTCTGAATTGCAAGAAAAAATCATATCTGCATTTAAATATGTCTCTGAGGAAATGGCAGCAATTAAGGACCTAATCCAAACCCATAATCAAGAAATAAGAGAAGACATTGTGGAAGCATTTCAGGGTTTGGTGGGTCATGTTACATTGTTGGAGGAAAAGGTTGAAGAAATTAATCAATCTAATGTGAATTTGGAGGTTAAAATGGATGAAGCTCAAATCAAGATTGACAAGACAGAGGCAGAACTTACAATGACACAATATAGGACGATGGAATTTGCTTTGAGGGTAAGAGGCTTGAAAGAAAATAATCAGGAAAATTTGAAAGAGATTTTTGCAGAAGCTCTTGCACAGTTAACTGAAGAGTCCGAAGTAGAGTGTGACTGGCAAATTGATAAAATTTATCGTGTTAACTCATGGATTGCCAGGCAAAGACAATTACCAAGAGATATTGTGATCTACTTTGTTACCAGGAAGATAAGAAATGGGATCTTACAAGCTTCTTACAAAAACAAACTACAAGTGGCAGGACAGGAGGTTGCACTATTCAAGGAAATTCCCCCTAAAATGTTGAGAGCTAAAAAAGACTATGCATTTCTAGTGGATGAATTGAGAAATCGTCAGATACAGTATAGATGGAAGGTTCCAGCCAGATTAGTGGTGAATTATTCAGGAGAACGATATCGTCTCAATACAATTCGGAAGGCAAGAGATTTTTATGTCAATGTACTAAAGGCTGGATACCCACCATCTCCAGGAGCCAGAAAAAGAAAAGAAGCAGGAGACGCTAGAAAGGAAGGCTTGCAAGCACAAGCCCAGGGAGGGGCTTGGAGTACCCAAGAAGAATTAGTCCAACTTTTGGGGGCTGTGCAAGCCTTGGAGCTATTTGAAAAAACAGAAGAAGCCCAAGAACAAAGACAAACACGAGCGGCAACTAAACGAAAGGAACAAGAATTAAAGATGCAACAAACCCAGATAATAACCCAAGAAAGTACAAACATAAATACAGAAGCCGGTGAGGGGGGGGCAAGACCAAAGACCACCTGGCTAGCAACCTCTCCTCCATTTCCCTGCTGGGACTTTTACTCCTTATTTGGGTAGATCATCTTGGAATGTAATGAAGGCTCAGCTTCAATGTTTTACATTGTCCTTGCCTACCTAGGTTTTTTGTCAGTTTCACAGTGGCATTTCTAGCTAGGAAATTGCCTGACAGTTTCAATGAAGCCAAGTTCATTACTTTTAGCATGCTGGTCTTTTGCAGTGTTTGGATCTCCTTCCTCCCCACCTACCTGAGCACCAAAGGGAAGTCCATGGTGGCTGTGGAGATCTTCTCCATTTTGGCCTCTGGAGCTGCTCTCTTGGCCTGTATTTTTTTCCCCAAATGCTACATTATTCTGCTGAGGCCCAATCTGAATTGCAGAGAAAATATAGTAAGAAACAAGAATTTCTAATTAATTCAAGGATTGGCCTCATTTTTATTTGTCTTTGTGGCATGTTTAGAATGTGATAAGATTTCTAATAAATGATGACGTGAAGGACGAATTTGTCCATAAAAGAATTCCTTATGAAGTTCTGCAATTTACAATATTCCTGTGGTCAGCTTTTTTTTAATGTTTTCAAAGTGTCCTTAGTGAGATCCAATGCCCTGTATGGAAGGAAAACTTGTTATTAAATATGTGTTTATTCTTTCTGATATTATATGGCAAGGGGAAAAAAACAAGAATTAGATACAAGCAACTGCAAGATGCTAAGGAAATAGGAGGTTTGGGTTTACCAGACCTGAAATTGTATTTTGAGTCATGTTGTCTGGCCTGGTTAAAAGAGTGGGTGAACTTTCATAATAAGAGGCTATTTGAATTAGAGGGCCACGAATTAAGGTTTGGATGGCACCATTATTTATTTTATGATAAAGTTCAAGTTAATGTTGATTTTAATAATCACTTTGCTAGACGTGCCATACTAAGAGTTTGGAATAAATATAAAACAAGGTTCTATATGAAGTTGTCTCTTTGGGTGTCTCCCCAAGAAGCTTTTTTTAGAAAAAAAATTGTGGCAAAGCCAGACTGCTGGACGTATGGTAAAATATTATCTTTCAACTCTGGTGAACCTACATTAAAGTTGAGGGAAGAACTTGAATTATGTTTATCATTGGTTTACATATCGAGAACTGAAAGAATGGTTTAAATCAAATAAAAAGAGTTGTGGGTTTGATTTTGCTAAAGAATGAATTGGAAATATTACTGTGTGGTAGTGATGAACATATTATTGCTAAGATTTATAAAATGTTATTGAAATTGAATTTGGAAAGTGAACATGTAAAGCACTGTATGATTCACTGGTTAAGGAATTTTGGATATAATGTGATGCTTGAACAATTAGAAAATATGTGGATGAAAGGTTTAAAATTTACACTAAACTATAATTTAAAAGAAAAATTTTATAAGATGATGTATCGCTGGCATTTAACACCAGATAAGTTATCCAGAATGTATAACGGTATTTCAAATGAATGTTGGAAGTGTAAAAGAAAAAAGGAAGTTTTACCATTTATGGTGGACATGTGATAAAGCAAAGAAATTTTGGAATAAGGTTCATATTATAATACAGAATATTCTTCAAATGAAAGTAAAAATGAAACCAGAAACTTTTCCTTTGGGTTTAATGGAAAAAGACTTGGAGAAAAATTTTGATCTTATAGATATTGACAGCAGCAAGACTATTATACGCACAAAAATGGAAGGACACTTAGATTCCCACTATGGATGAATGGCTACAGAAGCTGATGGAGTTGGAAGAAGTGGCAAAATTGATCATTTTGGTTAAAGGAAAGAATATAAGTACCTTTATTTCCACATGGAAACCGCTTCTGAACTTTGTGCTTGAGGTGGAAAAAAAATGAAACTTTGATTTTGGGTTTTACCAATTAGATTGATATGTTTTTATAGAAATGGATAGTTTATATTACTATGGGAAAACAAAAAGTTGTGGTTTGATGTTAATGCTTTTTTTTTTTACTGCAACAGAGGGAGTCAGAAGTCAATGTTTCTTCTTTTCTTTTCCCCAATTTCTCCTGGTGTAGGGTTTCTTGCCTTTGCAGGGGGTTGGACTAGAAGACCTCCAAGATCCCTTCCAACTCTGTTATTCTATTCTATTCCTCGCTTTTCTCTCCCTGTTTCCCCCTCACACACAGCGTGTCTTCCTATTTACTTGTATTTTATCTAATAACCTAATAAAAAACGTTAAACTGTAAAAAGATGTGTTTATTGTTTCAAAGAGGATGCCATGGAGGATTTTCAATGTGATAACCTTGAGTTGGGCATGGATGCAAAGCAGAAACCAATGCAGCTTGTAAAACAGGGCTATGACATGAGCCATTCTAGGGATAGATAACATTGTCCACCCTGCTTCATTCAGCACCAGCTGTAGCTTCCAAATGCTCTTCAAAGGTAGCCCTATGTAGAGCCCATTGTGTGAATTCAAATGCAAGAGGACCAGGGCATGAGTGACTGAGCCCAGGGAATCACAATCCAGGAAAAGGTCCAACTGGCACTCTATAAGAAGTTATGCAACTAGAAAGAGTTGTGAGTCCAGGAGGGCAGGAAGGCCCCATCCCCAAGAAGCAGCTGGGACTCCCCTCCCCCCTCTTCCGCACACGAGCAAAGCTCCAGAGCTGACCCACACACACTGCTTGTATCTTGGGGCCCCACAGCCAGGCCACCCTGGTTTCCTTCCTGCCTTGCCTTGCAGCAGTGGCACCACCAGCAGCAGCAGCCAGGATCAGGAGGCAAGCAGGCCCAGGCATCCCCTCAGGGAAGTGGGGCTGGGCAGTAGAGTCCTGGTGCCCTGGGAACTCAAGTGTCGGGTACCTGCTGCCCAGGGCCCCAGGCAGCCCATGCTGCCCTCCAGGGCCTGCCCACGTGGCCTGAGAGGATCAGTGAGAGTCCTCCAGTGGATCAGGGCCTGGCACCCACCCTGGTCCCACCCCCAACACAAGGGACATTGAACTGGCCACACCCACACTGGCCATGCCCACCCAGGCAGCTGCAACCACCCAGTCACCACCACCCCGGCCCCCCAAGGGCAACAACAATCCTGATGTGACCCTCAATGAAATGGAGTTTGACACCCCTGATCTAGCTCATGTTCAGTCAGTTTCATCCCTCATGTTCCTTCAGCAGAGCTCTGGATGTCCCTTGATCCTTTTCAGCTCTCTCAATTGAATGATGGGGCATGTTGGGAACAATGGACCAAGAGAGGTTGCATGTGATTGATCCTATCCAAGGCCTCAGTAGCTTTCCTATTCCAGGTAGTGGCCAAGGCCTCAGAAGGACCACGGAGCAGAGCCTGGGGTATAATCCTCAATTCCCTTTGGAACCCCATCAGTCACTAAGAGTGGACTGGTCAAATAGATGTGGCCTCCCTGCAGACAGAGGCAGCGTAAAACAACCTCAAAGCCATCAGGCCATGATCTGGCCAGGACAAAGGGGACCAGGATAGCTCCTCCTCAGATCCCATTGGAAGTGGTCTGCTTTGAGTTGAGCCATGAATGATGGTGGCCATTTTGAGATGCCTCTAAGGCCTGCCCCAGGGATGGCAAATGGACATCTCTCAAGACCATAAGTCTGGGGAACCCCACAGTCAACTGTGAAATGCCCTCCAGAGGCTCAGACACGGAGGTTGCCCTGCAGCAGGAAGTCTGGTACAGTAGTAATGATCCCAACTGGTCCTGTGAATGAATCTTCAAGAAGAATTTCAGACCTGGCAATTTGGGGAGCAGCACCCCAAACGACCCAAAGAGACACCCAGATGACAATTGCTACCCTTTGGCTACAGCAACAGAAATTTTCAAGTCTTGCTCAAAAAATTGCAGTTAATATCCTGAGATTCTTCCTCAAATTACATTTCTGCCTTGTGCCACTATTCCCAAGTAGCCCTCCTATGATCTGACCAAACTAGGGCATAAGCCAAAATCCATCTTGTGTGCAGGGGTCACTTTCATGTAGGTCAACTACACAACTTCCCCATGACTCCATCTGCTCTGTGAATTACAAGAGACACAAAGATGTTTTCCATTCTGCTGCATGAAGAGAAGCTGTTGCCAAGGGCATAGGATAATGGCCTTCTCCTGCAATTATCAGAAGAACAGTCATTCTTCATGCATCCCCTGTAGATTTCAGACACAAAGATCTTCCAGGATAAAATCTGCTTTAAAAATATCTCTGAGTTCACCAGCTGGGGGGCAGAACGTGTCACCTTAACCTGCCTTGCAGAGAGCTCACTCCTGGATTTGAAGAGACTCACATGCCTTTGTTTCCTCTATGGTCACAGCCCAAACACAGGTAAAAGGAAGCATTTTTGATATAAATTTCTCTTGATGCCATCCAGGTGGCAGAGGTGGTGTCTGCTCTGCTAAAGTTCCAGTGAGATTTCAAGAGCAACCTTCATATCAGTTTCTGCATAAACCTCGATTTCTGTCCTAGGAGGGAAAATGATAAGAATGACCAGGCAGGAGTCATGCAACTGTTGATCCTGATGCTCTTCTGGCTCCTGGCTCCAATTACAGCAAAAAGGCTGCAAACCATGTGTGTGCTCAGGAATTATATCAAGATGGATGAAAGCTGCTGTAGACCTGGTAATCTCATTATTGGTGGGAATTTGCCCTTTGGAACCATTTATAAGTCTCCTGTCCTAGAGTTTAATAAAAGGAGTCATCATCTACGGAACGTGTAAGTCTCAACTGGGACATGCAGATGATTATTTTCTTTGCTTTAAATTCAGGGACGGTTTTAAGAAATACTTCTTCTAGTGCTTTGAACTGTCCTGGTGTAGTTCACATGTTGCGTTTTCTCGATAAAATGCCAAGCTCTTCAAATAAACTTGAAGTAATCTCTTCATCAGGAAGATGATAAAACAACAAAAATGAAGAGGGAAGCTGTGCTGGCCTAGTGAAGAAGTCAAATTATAATATTAATCTGACCAGTAACTTCTGGTAGAAAATTCAAATAAAAGTTCAGCACTCTTCAAGTGTTCAGGTGTTACAAAAATCCCTCTCAGTGTTGGAATCAGCATTGCTGATGAATAATGGCCTTCAGTAAATCTATGAGGAGACCCCCACTGTAGTCCTGTGCTCAGCAATCTTTACCACACCTGAAGAAGCTGCTCCAAGACAGACCTTAAATAATTACGGTGAAAGGGAAGCAGTTGGAAAGGATTTTAGCCACTGCAGCAAAGTGAATATGGCAGGGATCATAGAGAGCATAAAACAGTCCATAATATCTATGGAAAGTCTTGTCTCCTTTCTTACAAAGGCATCCAAGTTTAGCCAAAGTAAACCCAAACCCAAAGAAAATTGGAAGTTTCTGCCCTCAAAGTTCCCCCCAATCAGTGAAGCAAATTCTACAGCCATGCACAAGCTTTCCTCTATCTGTACTTTTTCTTACTACAGATTCATCCCCAGTAACTACCAGCAGTTCCTTGCATTGATGTTTGCTGTCTCCGAGGTCAATAAGGATTTTCTTCTGCTCCCCAACATCACCCTTGGCTTCCACATCTACCGCCATTCCCAGAGGGAGATTGAGATTTCCTTAAACAGCCTCTCCATGCTCTCCTCACGAGGCCAAGTGGTTCCAGGGTACAAATGTGACAATCTGGACACTCTGCTGTCCGTCATTGGTGATCTCAATGCCAAATTCTCAAGGCTGATGGCCTCCATCTTCAGCATCTTTAAGGTCCCACAGGTAAGAGAGCTCCCTTGGATACAGTATGGAATAGATAAAGATCAAAAGCACACACAGAAGCCAAAGATGAAACTAAAAGTAGGGGGGGCATATAATGAGTTTGTGACTCTTAGATTATTCTTTATTAAAGTGTAACCATCATTTTAGTGCCATCTAGTCTCTGTATTAGGTTGTTGGTTTCTTCTCTTGTCTTCTGACAAACAATAAAATTGGCTAAGAAGGGAAGAAGATGAAGTTTTCCAGTCAAAGTGAGTCAGTCTGACTGGAGGGCCATCAACCACACAATGGTCACGACTAAAGTCAGCATAAAACTTTTACTTTGTCTTTGAAAGATGCATCTCATTGTTTTTCAGCTCGGTGTTGGCTTTGAGTTCTCTCAGGGAGAGAGAAGAGTTTATCCTTCCTTCATCCAGATTAATCCCAAGGAATCTCCTCAGTATGTGGGTTTAGTCCAGCTGCTCCTGTATTTCCAGTGGAACTGGGTTGGGCTTCTGGCCCCTGAAGATGACAGGGGAGAACGTTTCATCTCAACTCTGACGCCAATGCTCCAGGAGAAGGAGATCTGCCTGGCTTTCACTCTAATGCTGAAATTGGATAATATTGAAATCACTCCGAAAAACCTTCTTCTCTATTTCCGCACCTGGTCTAAAGCAGAAGTGTTTATTCTGTATGCAGACTTAGCTGTTACTCTCACTGTAATAGGGGTGTTAGAGTTATTTGAAGATATCTTGAAAGTATCATTTAGGAAAGTTTGTATCTTCACTTCGCATTGGAAACTTGGCGTGGAAGAATCTGAATACACATTGCAATTTATAAAGTCTTTGCATGGAGCCTTGCATTTTAGGGACCACTCCGGGGATGTCTCTGAATTCAGCCACTTCCTCCTGTCTTTAGACCCCTTGAACCCCCAAGGAGATGTCTTTCTCCCTCCATGGTGGGAATTTGTCTTTGGCTGCAAGTTCCATAAATCAGGAAAGATCCCTCCAAAGGGGAAAAAACAATGTACAGGAAAGGAGAATCTGCAGAATGTGCCCAATTACACTTTTGAAAAAAGAATGACAGGAGAAAGTTACAATATCTACAATGCTGTTTATGCTCTGGCACACGCTTTACATGCAATGTATGGATCCAGAGTTCGACCGACCATGATGAGGCTTGGAAAGAGGATCTCAGATGTCCAGTCATGGCAGGTAATTTCTATGGCTTTTAACTTAGTCCACATAGATTGGAAGCTCCCCATATGAATTTCTTCAGTTCCTGATTAAGTGTCTGCATGCTCCCATACCAATTCATCTGAGACCCTACCTTTTTTTTTAGTTTACCTTTTGTTGGGCTTCTCAGCTTGCTGTGTGAAAAGAGCTTCTGATTAACAATGGATGGAAACTAACCAAGGAGAAAAGCAACCTAGAACTGAGGAGAAATTTCTTAAGGAACGGTTTATCTTTAGAAGTCATGGGAGCCCCATTGCTGGAGTCATTTAAGAAGAGACAGGATAGCCACCTATCTAAAACTGTAGAGGGTCTGTTGCTTGAGCAGGGGGTTGGACTAGAAGACCTCCAATGTCCCTTCCAATACTGTGCTTCTGTTTCTATGACAACCACAGCACAGAGCAAGATTCAACATGGTCCGAATGTGTTCCTGGTCTAAAATTCACCAGAATTTTTTCCATCAATGACTAAAATGTTGGACCTCTCTGAATAGTGAAGTTTCCAACTTAAGAGTTGGAAATTGTGCCCAGTGACAAAGGGAAAACTTAGTTTCAGAATTCAACACACCAGATTCCTCAGATCGCCACCAAGAGATGGAACTAACTTCTCAAATATAAACTCATCTTCTCAAGATGGCAATCATGTTGTGATAGAAACCACAATGTCTCATTTGTAGTTCTAGCCCACATACTCCTATTTCAAAAGGTCTCTTTTATTTCAGATTCTTCCCTATTTGAGCAACCTGCGGTTCAACAACAGTGCTGGAGATGAAATCTTATTCTCAGCAGATGGACTGGGGTCTGCTCGTTATGATCTTCTCAACTGGGTTTTTCTCCCCAATCAATCTTTTATCTCCATGAAAGTTGGGCAAATAAATCCTGAGGCGTCCCCAGGCCAGGATTTCACCGTTAACTCTGATGGAATTGTCTGGACCACAAAGGTGAGCTGCAAGGAAATGTTGTAAATTCAGGGAAAGATTCATTCTCTTCCTGAGACACAGAATGTTATGTACCATATAAGGAGTGAGCTATAGGCTTCACTCAGGTTCTCCAAAATGGCAGGAAAATACTTGGACCTGATTGGTTAAGCCGTCTGACAGCCCTCTATAAAGGAGGACACTGCCAGACAAGCAGGTTGTTTAGTTGTACTGGTCTACTAATAAAGAGCTGTTGTTACTGAAAGAGCTGTGTCCGTCTCTTCCATCATCCAATCTAACACAGAACATCTCCCTAACTTGAAAAATTATCAATTGAGTCAGAAATCATGGCAGTCATTTGGTAAAAAAATATGCTTTAGATTTAATGCATTTGAGCTCTGATTTGTGCCATTCCACAAAGGGTTAGGCTTGGGAATAACGTCTGCTTGAAATACAGTATGGAATTACAGCAAGCAACAGTTTAGTTTAGTTTAGTTTATTTGATTTGTATACTGCCTTACACCCGAAGGACTCAGGACGGTGAACAGCCACAAAATAAAAACACATAAATACAAATTTTAAAAACAGAATAAAACCGAATTAAACAATTTGGCCGAAGACGAATTTAAAACACCCCAATAAATTAAAAATGAATTAAAATTTGCACTTTAAAAAGGGAAAAATTAGGCTAGGCCAGCCTGATGGAATAAAAAGGTTTTAAGAGCGCGGCAGAAGGTGCGTAGATCCGGGATCCTCCATATCTCCGGGGGGAGCTCGTTCCAGATAGTAGGTGCCCCCACAGAGAAGGCTCTCCCCCTGGGAGCCGCCAGTCGGCATTGTTTGGCTGACAGCACCCGGAGGAGCCTCTCTCTGTGAGAGCGTACCAGCCGGTGGGAGGCTACTGGTGGCAGGAGGCAGTCCTGTAGATAACCAGATCTTAAGCCATGGAGCGCTCTAAAGGTGGTAACCAAGACCTTGAAGTGCACACGGAAGACCACCGGGAGTCAGTGCAGCTCGCGCAGGAGAGGTGTTACATGGGAACACCATGTCACTCCCATAACCACCTGCGCGGCCGCACGCTGCACCAGTTGGAGCCTCCAGGTGCTCCTCAAGGGGAGCCCCATGTAGACAGAGTTGCAGTAGTCCAGGCAGGAAGTGACGAGGGCATGAGTGACCGTGCGTAACGAGTTCTGATCCAGAAAGGGACACAATTGGCGAATCAGGCGAACCTGATGAAAAATCCTCCCGGTCACGGCCATCAAATGCTCTTCTAAAGACAGCCGTGAATCCAGGAGGACGCCCAAGTTGTGAGCCCTCTCCGTGGGGGCCAGTGATTCACCCCCAATAGTCAGTGATGGCACCAACTGACTATATTGGGACGTTGGAAACCACAGCCACTCAGTCTTGGATGGGTTGAGCCTGAGCCTGTTTCTCCCCATCCAGATCTGCATGGCCTCCAGGCACCGGGACATCACTTCAAGGGCATCGTTGGGGTGATCCAGGGTGGAGATGTACAGCTGAGTATCATCAGCATACTAATAGTACTCCACCCTGAAACTATGGATGATCTCGCCCAGCGGCTTTACATAAATGTTGAACAGAAGGGGCAAGAGGACCGACCATTGTGGCACCCCACATATGAGGCGCCTCGGGGTCGACCTCTGCCCCCCTGCCAACACAGACTGCAACTGGTCGGAGAGAAAGGAGGAGAACCACTGCAATACAGTGCCCCCACTCCTAACTCTTTCAACCGGTGCAGCATGATACCATGGTCGATGGTATCAAAAGCCACTGAGAGATCTAATAGGACCAGGACAGAGGAGCAACCTCTGTGATTTCCATGGACCATTGCTTCTCAGTTGTATCCTCGTGGTTCTTTCTTTTAGAAATTTTGTGGTTCAGAAACAATTCTTCATCTGCAGGATGAAACCCCAGTTTCAATCTCCCCCATCATGGGTGTGTCAGTAATGCCAGTAGCCTGGATCCCTTAGGTGCTGTTCCATATTTCTGATAGACAGTGGCAATGTATCTCTTTAGAAGGGAATCTGAACATAGAAGTAGGAATGGGGAAAAGAATGAATGCAGCAGGTCCATTCCTTAAGTAATTTCAAATACTTACCTTTTAGACCATCCCGTTTGCCAGGTGTGAAAGGAAGAGGTGCCATGCAGGAGAGAGGAGAAGAGTTCCAGAGGGTGAGCAGGTTTGCTGTTACCGGTGTGACCTTTGTCCAGAAGGGACCATTTCTAATCAGACAGGTACAGCAGACTTCAAATCTAAATTTTTAGATATCAAGGTAGACATCCATTAAATCAATATATTTTTGTTATTCTGATCATTTTTTTTATAAAATTGATATGCATTCATACTTTTTAATAGAACTTTTCAGTTTACAGATCTAAACTGTCCTGGCCACAGAGGCCACCTTTCCCGGTCCTCAGCAAGGATAGTTTGAGGTCACAATTTATGAGTCCCCAACATCCATTTCTGCTTCAACTTTCAAATCCAATTGAGAAACAAACTTCCAATCTTTTCCTGAGGAAATGGGCATGTGTCCAAGCACTAATTTGTTCTTTTAGAGGGTGCTTCTTCTGGCATCTCTATCAACCTCTGAAGAAATATACCTCTGGAGAAAGAGGAGATCCAGCTATTTATGTCTCTTTGATAGAGTAGGAGGGAGGAATGAACAGATTTGACCTACAAAAAGAGACATTAAGGATATCAGGTTAAGGGATGATGTACACACAAACGAAACTCCAGAATTCATGGATAACAGATCTGTCTGTCTTCTGTGGGTTCCATTATAAAATGGGAGAAAAAAACAGGCAGCAATCTCAAACTGAAAGCCACATTAGTCATGGAATTGCACAGTGAATGGACAACTGGAACTGAATAAATCCTTGTCTGGCTCATCTACCCCCAAGATCATCATACATGAAGGATGATTTGCTCTTTTTGATGCCCCATAAATTGAACTGTGGGTTCTTTCATTCTTCCCTTTGTGGGTAGGTCAACAGCAGAAAGGCAGCACTCATACCATTTATATGGGAGGGATAATATGCATGGTAGTTGCTCAAGAAATCCTAAGACAAACATTCTTGATTTCAGATGCAGCTCACTGTGAACCCTGCCCAGAAGACCAATTTCCCAACAAGGACAAAGACGAATGCATTGCCAAGAAGATCCACTTCCTTGCCTATCAAGACACCCTGGGATACATTTTAATTTTTCTTGCTCTTTTCCTCTCTGTGATCACTTCTGCAGTCCTGGTGATTTTCTATAAGCATCATGACACACCAATCGTCAAGGCCAACAACCGAGATCTCACCTATATCCTCCTGGTCTCCCTTCTACTCTGCTTCCTCTGCTCCTTCCTCTTCATTGGTCAACCAGGGAAGATCACCTGTCTCTTCCGACAGTCTGCCTTTGCCATTCTCTTTTCCCTGGCAGTTTCCTCCATTTTGGCAAAAACTGTCATGGTGGTTCTGGCCTTCATGGCCACCAAGCCTGGAAACAGGTCAAGGAAACTCTTAGGAAAACCATTGACCAACTCCATTGTCTTAGCCTGTCCTCTCGTGCAAGTAATTCTTTGTGCTTCCTGGCTGACAACTTCTCCCCCATTTCCCAACATGGACTTTCACTCCTTGTTTGGAGAGACCATCTTGGAGTGTAAGGAAGGCTCAGCTTCAATGTTTTACACTGTCCTTGCCTATCTAGCTGTTTTGGCCCTTGTCAGTTTCACAGTGGCATTTCTAGCTAGGAAATTGCCTGACAGCTTTAATGAAGCCAAGTTCATTACTTTTAGCATGCTGGTCTTTTGCAGTGTTTGGATCAGCTTCCTCCCCACCTACCTGAGCACCAAAGGGAAGTCCATGGTGGCCGTGGAGATCTTCTCCATTTTGGCCTCTGGGGCTGCTCTCTTGGCTTGTATCTTTTTCCCCAAATGCTACATTATTCTGCTGAGGCCAGACCTGAATTGTAGAGAAAATATAGTAAGAAACAAGAATTTCTAACTAATGCAATGGGCGGTCTCATTTATTTTTCTCTTTGTGGAATGTTTAGAATATGATTCTTTTTTTATAAAAAAAAAAGTGTTGAGAAAAAGGAGGAATCTGTCCATTAAAGAATTCCTTCTCAAGTGTTGTAATTGGTTACATGTCAGGTTGCATAGATCTCTATTGGGACGCTGCCATTCTGGTGGGAGGGGGAGGCTTGGGTGGGATTCTTTGTGCAGGGTTTCATTTGCTTTGCTTTGCTGTACCTTGTGTGAAATAGGGAGGGGGAAAGGAATGTGCCTCAGGTCACCTTAGGGAGGGGGAAAGGAATGTGCTTTGAGCCATCTGCTTTATCTCACCACCGGAGAAAGCAAAATTGAAGTATCTGGGAATTGACAGTTATCACCATCTCTACCCGAGGTTCTCAAACCATCTTCGCACCTTGGGATTGGCTCAATGTTGAACTGGACATTGGGAGGGGCTTTGCTTGTAGCAGTTTAGCCTAACGCTTTGAGTGGGAAACTTCAGATCCTGCCTACATTTCCTTTGCTATCACTGTCTTTCAATAAAAGTTCCTTTTGAAATGATAATTGTTTCAAGAGTTCTGCTTTCTTGAGAAGACTGGCGAGGCAGGACCTTACATTACAATTTACCTGTGGTCAGCAACTATCATCCAGTCTTTGTTTATCATGTTTTCAAAGTGTCCTCAGTGATGTTCAGTGCCCTGATTTGATGGGAAGCTTGTTCATAAAGATGTGTTTATTATTACAAGGAGGGAATTTTCTCATTTTATTCCTTTTAATTTAGTTCATTTATTAAGTTAGTATTTTAAAGGGATGGGTTCAGTATTAGTGTTTTTAAGCAAATATGGTTGTTTCCTTAGATATCTGAGGCTTTATAGAATTGCCTACCACTATTCAATGATTTTTGAAATGGTGGCATTTAAAATCCCCTCACATCCAGATCTGCTATACTTCCTTATCAATGTCAGGCAGAATTTTCCTCAGATGGATGAGAAAAGTATGTCATAACTGTATGCAGTATGTTATCATTTCTTGTGACATTTCATCTCTTGGGCTTCCTTGTTAAGCCATGATGCTCTACAAGATCTTTCTGCAGAGGGAATCTGCCAAGGAATAATTCAACCCAGGATCACAATCTAATTTCCTTAATGAGTATATGTTACTAGCAACGTAATCCAGGGCATGAGAGTCATTCCAGCTTCCTAACTCATGTCAGGAGGCATGTGCAAATTACCCAGTCCTGTGACATGTAGTTAATTAAAGGTGATAAATAGCACCTTGGAGGAACTTGGGAGGAACCTGGGAGCCACTGCAACTCATGGAACAGACGACTAACATGGGTGAACCTAGAAGGGCCCAATATTGTGAGCACCTCTTCATTTTGAACCAGCTGCAGTTTTCAAGGGGTCTTCAAGAGTAGCCCCAATGCAAGAACATTGCAACATGAAACAGTCGAGAATATGCATAGCTCAGGTTTAGATTGTGGCAGTGGTTTGTTCTTCGAGCTGACCACATAACTCCTGGACATTTCATTACCCGACTTTGTTACATCTTCAGCAGAAATTTGGGTGAAGTGTCTTGTGTCAGTGTTGCAATGCTGGCATAGAGACAGAGCAGAGGAGAGCGAAAGATAAACCTGAAACTTTTGCCTGATAAATCCCTTTGAAGCCTGGTTGTCGTGGAGATGAGGGGAGGGGGCACATTCCTGGGAAATGACGAGGAAAAGAATTCTGAAGAATGACTTGGAAGACAGCCAATGAGAAGCAGAGATTTGGGGATCGGAAAGGGAGGGATTGGGAGGCAAAAGGTCAGTCTTGTCTGCGCGGAGTCATGATCCGGTGGCTGAGCTCAATTAAAGAAAGATTTCCTTAAAGATTGGCAGTTTGGAAATTCATTTAATTTTGAGATAGCACCGCAGTCTGACAGACGGACAAGACTGACCTCGCCCAGGCAAGTCCGGTGGGCCCAATACTTCAATCGTTTCAATTTCGAGCTGAAGCACATCCCAGGGGGGAAGAACTTTCTGGCTGATGCCCTCTCCCGAATGCCTCAATACAACAGTGAACGTGAGCAGATAGTGAATCCCATCATCCCTTCTGCCCAAGGAGTGGGCCAAGTAACCACCAGATGGCAGCATCGAGATCAGCAGGCCCAGCCCGCGAGTGACCTAACGACAAGGCTCAAGTCAGAAACATTGGCGGACCCCTGGTTCCGAGACAATCAACATCTCTTGACAAAGAGAGATGGCCTAGCATGGAGAGGGATGAAACTTTATGTCCCAGCCACCTTGCGCACCTTAATCCTCCAGAGAAGTCACAACGTCAAACCAGCGGGACATTTTGGCTTCCTAAAGACTATACACCTAGCTCGGAGACAATTTTGGTGGCCCCACATGAGAAAAGACGTGGACAACTATGTAAAAAGTTTTACCATCTGTGCCACGATGAAAACCCAATCAGGAAGGCCCAATCAGGAAGGCAGAGGCTGCTGCAGCCAGTAGCTGAACTGTCAAGGCCATGGGAGGAGATTGCTATGGACTTCATAGTCGAACTGCCGAGGAGCAGCGGAAGCACAGTGATCTGGACTGTAATAGACCTGTTCTCCAAACAGGCGCATTTCATACCCTGCAGCGGACTACCCTCAGCCCGCCAATTGGCCAAACTGTTCGTAAAACACATCTACCGCCTGCACGGAGTACCCAGAAGAATCATCTCTGATCGAGGGGTCCAGTTTACAGCGAAGTTCTGGAGGGAATTCCTTCAATCCATAAGATCATCCCAAGGCCTCAGCTCATTTCACCCGAGCACCAATGGGGGGGGGGCGGAGAGATTGAATTCCATGATAGAGCAGTATCTGAGGTGCTACGTTGACTACCAACAATCAAACTGGGTGGACCTCTTATCGTTTGCTGAGGTCGCATATAACAATGCTGTCCACAGTAGTACAGGACTAACCCCATTTAAGATAGTGAGCAGCATCGACTTCGTCCCCATGCCAGAGTACCCAAGGGAGCCTCCTTCCTCAGTTACCTTGACCGAATGGATGGCAATGATAAGAGAAACCTGGGAGAATGTCAAGAGGGCATTAGACAAGGCAGCACGGTCTTATAAGAAACAAGCAGATAAGCACCGAGACCCCCAGAGACCGTTCCAAGTGGGGGAAAAGGTCTACCTCTCCACCAAGTACTTGAGACTCAGACTCCCGACCAGAAAACTGGGGCCGAAATTCATAGGGCCATTTCCAATAGTAAAAGTAATCAACCCGGTTACAGTACAATTGCAGTTGCCCTGGTTACTAGGGAGGATACACCCCATTTTTCACAGTAGCCTCCTGAAGCCTGTAGTAGGGTCAACGTTAAGGCCGGTGCCCCGTGATCCCCCAGGGCCCTTAATTGTTGGAGGCCAGACCCACTATGAAGTACAGCGGGTTCTCGATTCAAGGTGGCACAGGGGGCGCCTCCAGTACTTAATTAAGTGGAAGGACTACCCCTTGTCAGAAGCTTCCTGGGGTGAAGAGCACAAACATCCAAGCTGACCTCGTCATAGCTAAATTCCATGCAGATCACCCAGACAAGCCAGGAGGGGGTGAGGTACTAAACTTGTTATTTATTTCACGCAGGCCCCGCTGGGAGAGTGAAGGGAGAGGGGCCGGATGTCAGCGTTGCAACGCTGGCATAGAGAGAGAGCAGAGGAGAAAGATAAACCTGAAACTTTTGCCTGATAAATCCCTTTGAAGCCTGGTTGTCGTGGAGATGAGGGGAGGGGGCACATTCCTGGGAAATGACGAGGAAAAGAAGTCTGAAGAATGACTTGGAAGGCAGCCAATGAGAAGCAGAGATTTGGGGATCGGAAAGGGAGGGATTGGGAGGCAAAAGGTCAGTCTTGTCCATGCGGAGTCATGATCCAGTGGCTGAGCTCAGTTAAAGAAAGATTTCCTTAAAGATTGGCAGCTTGGAAATTCATTTAATTTTGAGATAGCACCGCAGTCTGACATCTTGTTCAGTTTCTCTTCTGTTTATATAGGCTTTATATGGTGTTGTGATTAGTTGGTCACATGACTGGTTGTTTGTGTGGCACAAAATTCAACTGGTGAGGAGGCAGTCAGTTCTGTTGTTCATTAGTCATTTGGATCATCCGGTTTCTTATAGATACCTATGTTCGTTCTAAGTCAATGTCTTTGTTGATGAACCCGTGTGTAGAGTGTCAGGATTCAATGAATTCAGGTTTCATGATGGGTTTTGCATTGCCAATAATTTTGGCTTTGGGCCAGTGAAACCAATGTTGTTCATTTTCAATGGGGCTCAAGACCAGGGACTTCTGGTTATGCCCCTTGACTGCCAGATGGTGTTCAGGAATTCTAGTTTTCAAGTGTTGTCCTGTTCGTCTGACATAGAACTGGTTGCAGTTGTTGCAATCGATTTTGTATATTATGTTGGTGCTGTCTTCATTCCGTATCTTGTTTTTGAGCTTTGTTAGTTCTTGTCTGAGTAAATGAGGGTTTCTGAGCTATTGTTAGGGGTTGCAGTAGCCTGGCAGTTACTTCTGTGGGGAAGCTCAGAGAACAAACCACTGCCAAAGAAAACCACATTGCAGGTGTCCAAATGGGAAGTCACCAACTGACTTTGAGCAGAACCATCAGCCCTGGGTAGTGCACAATTGGTATGATTAGGATAACATCTCCATTTCCACCAGATGGCTTCTCATCTGAGAAATAGAAAGATAGGAGGAATGTGTGTGAATTGGCCCTTAAAATAGCAAACTCGAATTCTCTGGTTTTCAATCAACTTTAACAAAATGTCCATGGCAACGTAATTGATGTGTTCTTTTATTAAGAGAAACTTTCATTGCTGAAGATAGTGACAATAGAAGGGTGGGGAAATAACTAGAGATTTGATAATTATGAATAGGTTTGCTGACATCATCTATTACTTATGCATATATGATTTTCTCCTCCTTTCTGAAATGGATTAATATGACTACATCCTTCTGTCTTCAAGAGCTTCTCCTACTAATTTCTGGACAGGATATATACCAGTTGCACTGTTAACAATAAAAACTGCCATGAGATTTGATTATTGGTTTTCGGTCCTGCATTTCATCCTACAGTGGTTTTGGGAGGGAGGGGGCCTGAAGGATTAAGCAGTTGTAATACCCACACAAGCATTACAAATAGTCCTTGTTGAGCAATGATGATGAAAAAGTAACTTTGCAACCTATCCACATTGACAACATTTGCAGGTTTGTAAAGCATACAAAAACTGAAGTCATAATTGTTGCAACAGTTTCACTTTGCAAACACTTTCAGCATGATTTTTGGAAGCAGCCACCAGCAACCCCATTCAATTGTGGCCACTTGGAAAATGGTGGCCACTTTGGTAACTGCACAATGCAGCTATTTGACAAAGTGATCCATTCTACTTCTTTCATGTGGTCTATGCAGCATTGCAAAAAGCCCCCACAGTAGGTGAAGTTTCAGGTGGGTGTCAACCTCATCGATTTTTGCCCTACAGCAGTGGCTTTCAGCCTGTGGTCTGATGACCCTGGGGTGGCACAACATCATAAAAAGGGGTCTATGAAGGCTTGAAGAAATGTTATCTTGAGTTAAGTCTTGGAGGTCCCTAGCCATGGTCCATGGCCTCATGAGATATCTGAAGGGGGCCCATGGTAAAGAAAATGTTGAGAACCACTGGTTTATGGGCTTAGTATTTTGAGAATGTGATAAGATTTTTTAAAAAATGATGACATGAAGGAGAAATGTGTCCATAAAAGAACTGCTTATCAAGTGCTGCAACTGGATACAATATACCTGCTTTCAGCAAAAATTACGCAGCCTTTCCTTTATCTTGTCTTCAAAGCATCCTTGTGTTGTCCAGTGCCCTGTGTGGATGGAAAGCTAGTTTTTAAATATGTGTTTATTATTTCAAGGAGGAAATTTTCTCATTTTAATCTTTTTAATTTAGTTGTTTTTTCATGGAGTGTTTTAAAGAATTTGGTTCAGTATCATTTTTTTTAGCATAAATGGATCTTTTTGTGTGCGTGTGTGTGTGTATGTTAATTTTCAACACACACACACACACACACACACACATAATATAATAAAGCATTTATTAAAATACAAAGAAGGGAAGAAAAAAATAGGAAATTAAGGGAAGGAAAGGGAGCAGGGGAAAAGGGGTGTGAGATACAAGAGGAAAGAGAATAAAGTAAGAAAAGGGGCCTTGACTTCCAACACTTCTTAGCACAGTGCAAGATAAACACACTCCAACCCAGGGGTGAAATGTAAAATGTGTTACTACCAGTTCTGTGGGCGTGGCTTGGTGGGGGGGCGGTAATGTGACTGGGTGGGCATGGCCAATTTTTTTTTTTACAAAGAGGTTGTAAAATAAAATGCTTTGAAAAGCCTCTGCTGATCAGGCAACTCAGCTGGGATCGTCAGAGGCTTTTCAAAGCATTTTTTTCTGCAACCTTTTCGGCTGAAGAGGTGGTAAAAAAAATGCTTTGAAAAGCCTCTGACGATCCCAGCTGAGCCACGTGATCATCAGAGGCTTTTTTTTTTTTTTACTTTTAAAAGCATTTTTTCAGCAGAAGAAGTTGTAGAAAAATGCATTTAAAAGTAAAAAGAAAAAGCCTCTGATAATTGTGTGGCTCAGCTGGGCATGGTGGGGGGGGGGGCAGGGATTTTTGCTACCAGTTCTCCAAACCACCCGTCGCCATCACTACCGGATCAGGCGATCCGGTCTGAACCAGAAGCATTTCACCCCTGCTCCACCCTCAACCTTTTGCTTTTACAAATTAATATATAACTAGCCATTCCTATAACATCAAATCTTTCTAATCATCAAAACCAAGTCAAAGTTCCATTTTTTTCTCCATAAGCACAAATTCCAGAAATGATATCCAAATGAAAACATATTTTCTTCTTTGAATAAAATAATCAATTTAACCATTTCAGCTTTATCTTTCTTGCTATGGAAATAAAAAGTTTTTTCCCCTTTTTTTTCAGTAAGGTGAAAGAATTTGAAAGAATACAATGAATTTTGTAAATAAAAATGGTGACAGGTCACAGAGATTACTAGGTGCAAACAGTATTAAGTTATTTTTGATAACATCTCCCTTTCCTTCGAATGGTCTGTCATGTGAGAGAAAGAAACATAGAAGGAGGGTGTGCTAACTGACTGTCAAAATATTCATGAACTGGCAGAGACATGGTAACAAGGTCAGCCAATGAACAGGCATAGAAACAAGCCAATTGGTTCAGCCAATGGGAACTGTTTTGGAAACTGAAACTGGAAGGAGCCTGGTGTGGTTTAGGCTTACCTTAACTGCCTTGTATGGAGGAGGTTCTCTTTGTCTGTATTAAGCTCTGATCTTAATTCTGGCCATGCCCACCCAGATATCCACAGCCACCCAGTCATGCCCCCCACCCCTCCGGTTCCCCTGAGAGCAACAACAATCCTGATTTGTCCCTCAATGAAATGGAGTTATACGCCCATACTCTAGCTCATATTCAGTCAGATTCATCCCTCATGTTCCCTCAGCAGAGCTCTGGATGTCTCTTGATCCTTTTCAGCTCCCTCAATTGAATCATGGGGCATGTTGGGAACAATGGACCAAGAGAGGTTGCATGCAAGTGATCCTATCCAAGGCCTCAGTAGCTTTCCTATTCCAGGTAGTGGCCAAGGCCTCAGAAGGACCATGCAGCAGAACCTCAGGTATAATCCCCAGTTCCCTTTGGAACCCCATCAGTCACTAAGAGTGGACTGGTCAAAGAGATCCAGCCTCCCTGCAGAGAGGGGAAGCAAAAAAGAATCTCAAAGTCATCAGGCCATGATCTGGCCAGGACAAAGATGACAAGGACAGCTCCTCCTCAGATCACGTTGAAAGTGGTCTGTTTTGAGTTGAGCTGAGAATGATGGTGGCCATGTTGAGATGCTTCTAAGGCCAGCACCAGAGATGGCAAACGGACATCTCTCAAGACCATAAGTCTGGGGAACCCCACAGTCAATTGTGAAATGCCCTCCAGAGGTTCAGACATGAAGGTTGCTGTGCAGCAGGAAGGCTGGTACACTAGTAATGATCCCAACTGGTCCTGTGAATGAATCTTCAAGAAAAGAGTTTCAGATCTGGCAGTTTGGGGAGCAGAACCCCAAAAGACCCAAAGAGACACCCAGATGACAATTGCTACCCTTAGGCTACAGCAACAGAAATTTATAAATCTTGCCAAAAAATTGTAGTTAATATCCTGAGATACTTCCTCAAATTCCATTTATGCCTTGTGCCACTATTCCCAAGTAGCCCTCCTATTATCTGACCCAACTAGGGCATAAGCCAAAATCCATCTTGTGTGCAGGGGTCACTTTCATGTAGGTCAACTACACAGCTTCCCCATGACTCCATCTGCTCTGTGAATTACAAGAAGAGACACAAACATGTTTTCCATTCTGCTGCATGAAGAGAAGCTGTTGCTAAGGGGAGAGGACAATGGCTCTTCCCTGCAATTATCAGAAAAAACAGTCATTCTTCATGTGTCCCCTGTGGATTTCCAAACACAAACATCTTCCAAGATAAAATCTGCTATAAAAAATATGTCTGAGCTCTCCAAATGGGGCAGATCATATCACACTAGTCCGTCTTGCAAAGAGCTCAATCCTGGGTTTGAAGAGACTCACATGCCTTTGTTCTCTCTATGGTCGCAGCCCAAAAACAGGTAAGAGGAAGGATTTTTGATATAAAATTGTCCTGATGCCATCCAGGTATCACAGGTGTCTGATCTGCTAAAGTTCCAGTGAGATTTGAGCAGCAACCTTCAAATCAGTTTCTGCATAAACCTTGATTTCTGTTCTAGGAGGGAAGGTGATAAGAATGACCGGGCAGGAGTCATGCTACTGATGATGCTGATGCTCTTCTGGCTCCTGGCTCCAACTACAGCAAAGAGGCTGCAAACCATATCTGTGTTCAGGGATTGTGTACAGTTAGAGGAAAGTAACTACAGGCCTGGTGATCTCATTATTGGTGGGAATTTGCCCTTGCGAATGATTTTCAAGCCTCCTGCCCTAGATTTTAATACAGTGAATCTTCTTTTAGAAACTGTGTAAGTTTCAGCTGAAGGAGAAACATGCAGATAAATGTTCTCTTTGCTTAAAATTCTGGGACTCCTTTCAGAAATACTTCTTCTAGTGTTTTGAACAGTCCTGGTGTAGTGCACATTTTGTGCTTCTCTCAGTAAATTAGGAAGCTCTTCAAATAGGCTGGAATTCTCAATCTCTTCATCAGGAAGATGATAAACAAGAAAAATGAAGAGGGAAGCTGTGCTGGCCTAGTGAAGAAGTCAAATTATAATATTAATCTGAACAGAAACTTCTGGTAGAAAATTCAAATAAAAGCTCAACACTCTTCAAGTGTTCAGGGGTTACAAAAATCCCTCTCAGTTTTGGATTCAGCATTGCTCATGAATAATGGCCTTCAGTAAAGCTATGAGGTGACTCCCACTGTAGTCCTGTGCTCAGCAATCCTTACCACACCTGAAGAAGCTGCTCCAAGAGGGACCTTAAATAATTATGGTGAAAGGGGAGCAGTTGGAAAGGATTACAGCCACTAAAGCAAAGTGAATATGGAAGGAATCGATAGAGAGTATAAAACAGTCCATGATATATATGGAAAGGCTTGTCTCCTTTCTCACAAAGTCATCCAAGTTTAGTCAGGGGAAATCCTTTGAAAAAACCCAAACCCAATGAAATTTGCGAATTGCTGCCCCCAAAAGTCCCCCCCAAACAGTGAAGCAAATTCTACAGCCATGCACAAGCTTTCCTGTCATGTTCTCCAATGTTTTTCTTACTACAGTCTCCTACCCAGTAACTACCAGCAGTTCCTTGCATTGATGTTTGCTGTCTCTGAGGTCAATAAGGATTTTCTTCTGCTCCCCAACATCACCCTTGGCTTCCACATCTACCGCCATTTCCAGAGGGAGGAGATTATTTCCTTAAACAGCCTCTCCATGCTCGGCTCACGAGGCCAAGTGGTTCCAGGTTACAAATGTGACCTGCAGGACACTCTGCTCTCCGTCATTGGTGGTCTCAGTGCCAAGTCTTCAATGGAGATGGCCTCCATCTTCAGCATCTTTAAGGTCCCACAGGTAAGAAAGCTCTCTTGGATAGAGTATGGAACAGACAAATATCAGAAGCACAGACAGAAGCCAAAAATAAAACTAAAAGTATTTTTTGTTGGGGTGGGGAATATAATTAGCTTGTGACTCTTACTTTATTTTTTATTAAACAGTAGCCATAATTTTAGTGCCATTTTTTTTTAATTTGATTCATATGCCGCTCTTCTCCGGAGACTCAGGGCGGCTTACAGTGCGTTACTTTTGTATATTTTATACAAAGTCAGCTTATTGCCCCCACAAACTGGGTCCTCAATTTACCTACCTTAGAAAGGATGGAAGGCTGAGTCAACCTTGAGTCTGGCAAGATTCGAACTTACTTTAATTGCAGACAGCTGGTGTTAAATTACAGTGCTTAGTCTGCAGAGCTATCCAGGCTCCATTTATTCTCTGTATCAGGTTGTTGGTTTCTTCTCTTGTCTTCTGATGTACCACAACTAATAAAAATGGCTAAGAAGGGAAGAAGATTAAGTTTGCCAGTCAAAGTGAGTCAGCCTGTCTGTGAGGGCCATCAATCAGACAATGGTAACTACTAAAGTCAACATAAAACTTACTATGTCTTTGAAAAAATAATCTTACTTTCTCCAGCTCGGTGTTGGCTTTGAGTTCTCCCAGGGAGAGAGAAGAGTTTATCCTTCCTTCTTCCGGATTAATCCCAAGGAATCTCCTCAGTATGTGGGTTTAGTCCAGCTGCTCCTGTATTTCCAGTGGAACTGGGTTGGTCTTCTGGCCCCTGAAGATGACAGGGGAGAAAGTTTCATTTCAACTCTGACGCCAATGCTCCAGGAGAAGGAGATCTGCCTGGCCTTCATTCTAATGCTGAAATTGGATAATGATAAATTCACTCGGAAAAACTTTGTCCTCTATTTCCGCACCTGGTCTAAAGCAGAAGTGTTTATTCTGTTTGCAGACTCAGCTGTTACTATCATTGTAATGGGGATGATGTATTATTTTGAAAACTATATGAAACTATCATCTAAGAAAGTTTATATCTTCACTTCCCATTGGAAACTTGGCATGAAAGAATCTAAAAACACATTGCGATATGTAAAGCCTCATCATGGGGTCTTGCATTTTAGGGACCACCCTGGGAATGTCTCTGAATTCAGCCACTTCCTCCTGTCTTTAGATCCCTTGAACCCCCAAGGAGATGTCTTTCTCCCTGTATGGTGGGAAGCGGCCTTTGGCTGCAAGATCCATAAATCAGGAAAGATCCCTCCAAAGGGGGAAAAACAATGTACAGGAAAGGAGAATCTGCAGAATCTGCAAAATTTCATTTTTGAAACAAGAATGACAGGTGACAGTTACAATATCTACAATGCTGTTTATGCTCTGGCACACGCTTTGCATGCAATGTATGGATCCAGAGTTCGACTGACAATGATGAGGCTTGGAAAGAGAATCTCAAATGTCCAGTCATGGCAGGTAATTTCTGGGTCTTTTGACTCAGTCCACAGATAGAAACTAACCAAGGAGAGAAGCAACCTAGAACTAAGGAGCAATTTCTTAAGGAACGTTTTACCTTTATAAATCATAGGTGCCCCATTGCTGGAGCCATTTAAGAAGAGACAGTACAGCCACATGTCTAAAACTGTAGAGGGTCTGTTTCTTGAGCAGAGGGTTGGGCTAGAAGACCTCCAATGTCCCTTCCAATAATAGGATTCTGTTTCTATTACAACCACAGCACAGAGCAAGATTCAAAGTGGTCCTAATGGGTTCCTGATCTGAAATTCACCAGAATTTTCTGCATCAAAGGCTAAAATGTTGGACCTCTCTGAATAGTGAAGTGACCAACCAGGTCAGATGCTTCCTTCCACGTGGCCCAGTAGATCAAACCCGGTTCCTGCATTCTGCTGCCTTTGAGAATGAGCTAGAGAAAATCAGAACCATGAATTTTCCATGGTTCTGATAGAAATAATGTATTCACTTCAAACATTCATTTATTAGTCAACAAGACTTTGGAACTGTTTCAAAATGCAGGTAGCAAAGTATCACAAGAGGAAAATCCTAAAATTAAATTTAGATTGTGGAACTAAAATTCTTGTATTTTAGTGAAATTGGAGTTGGAAACCATGCCCAGTCATAAAGGGAAAACTTACTTTCAAAGTAAAATACACCTGATTCTTCAGATCGCCACTGAGAGATGGAACTATGATGTTCCATTTGTAGCTCCAGCCCCAATACTCCTATTTCTGAAGGTCTCCTTTCTTTCAGATTCTTCCTTATTTGAGGAATGTGCAGTTCAACAACAGTGCTGGAGATGAGGTCTCCTTCTCAGAAGATGGACTGGGATCTGCTTGTTATGATCTTCTCAACTGGGTTTTCCTCCCCAATCAATCTTTTGTCCCCATGAAGGTTGGGCAAGTAAATCCTGAGGCTCCCCCAGGCCAGGATTTCACCATTAACTCTGGTGGCATTGTCTGGGCCACAAAGGTGAGCTGCAAGGAAATGTTGTAAGTTCAGGGAAAGATTCATTCTCTTCCTGAGATGCAGAACATCTTCCTAACTTGAAAAATAATAAATTGAGTCAGAAACTATGGCAGTTATTTGGTGAATAACCTGCTTTACGTGTAACACCTTTGAGGTCTGATTTGTGTCATTCCACAAAGGGTTAGCCTTGGGATCAACATCTGCTTGAAATGCAGATTGCAATTACAGCAAGCAACAGTGATTTCCATGGAATTCAGTTGTATCCTCCTGGTTCTTTCTTTTAGAAATTCTGTGGTTCAGTCACAATCCTTCCTCTGCAGGATGAAACCCCAGTTCTAATCTCCCCCATCCATGGGTGTGTCAGTGGTGCCAGTGGCCTGAATCCCTCAGGAGCTGTTCCATATTTCTGATAGACGGTGGCACTGTATCTCTTTAGAAGAGTATCTGAACATAGAAGTAGGAATGGGGAAAAGAATGAATGAAGCAGGTTCGTTGCTTAAGTAATTTCAAATACCGATCTTTCAGACCATCCCCATTGCCAGGTGTGGAAGGAAGAGGTGCCATGCAGGAGAGAGGAGAAGAGTTCCAGAAGGCAAGCAGGTTTGCTGCTACCAATGTGACCCTTGTCCAGAAGGGACCATTTCTAATCAGACAGGTAGACCATACTTCAAATTTAAATCTTCAGATATCAAGGAAGGCATTCATTAAATCAGTATATTTTTGTTATTGCATCATATTTCATAGAATTGACATGCACCTACACTTTTCAATAGAACCTTTCTATTGATCTAAACTGCCCTGGCCACAGAGGCCACCTTTCTTGATCCTCAGCAAGAATAGTTTGAGGGCACAATTTATCAATCCCCAACTTCCATTTCTGCTTCTACTTTCACCTCCAATTGGGAAACCAACTTTCAGTCTTTTCCTGAGGAAGTGGGGCATGTGGTCCAAGCTTTTATTTGGTCATTTAGAGGGTGCTTCTTCCATCTTCTCCCCCAAACTCTGAGGAAATAGACCTGCCAGAGAAAGCAGAGATCCATCTATTTATGTCTCTTCGATAGAGCAGGAAGAAGGAATGGACAGATTTTTTAAAAGTTTTTTTTATTTTTATACAACTCATTTCATGACTGGTTTGATTCCTGGGTTTCATACATTTCAGTATAAATAATCATAACAATATTCTTAATAATTACAGTCCATTTTCATTTTTAACTTTACTAACATAGTTTCTACTGTCATCTTTCAACTCTTAACCTTCTCATAATTCTATCATACTTCATATCATCTTAATATCTGTTTTTACTACTTTCTCCCTCATATTTCTACTTCTGTTTTAGCCCTCTTTTTCCCCTTTCTCCTATCATTCTAATAATCAAAGATTTTCCTTTTTTCATTATTCAATATTCCAATGTATCAATCATGATCTTTCTCTAGCTGTTTGTTAATAATCACATTTTTTAAATATATATACATTATCTCCAATCATTCATTTCTTATATTCATTATGTTACTACCAGTAGTGGGTTGCTCCCGGTTCACAACGGTTCTATAGAACCGGTAGTAAAACCGGCGGGATGCTCTGTCCACTGAACCCGATGTCATCAAAATGCTTCTGCGCATGAAGCTTCAACTCCTTATGTTGTTCTTTCATAAAATCCTTCATGTCTTGGTATGTCAGCTCCATATCATTATATCCACTTATTTCCATTTTACAGTCAGTCCAATTTTTAAAAAAATCCAGGACTTATCCACGTCCCTTCCAATCACTTTTATTTCTTCAAAAGTTTTGTATTTTGAAGTTTAAAGTAAGTTTGAAGTAACTCCGTATAATCCAACAAAGATACGAATTCCCATAGATGCACAGTTCTCCTCTTAGCAGCAGATGGCGCTCATGATTCAGATTGGTATTTTTTTTTTAATTTGATTTATATGCCGCCCTTCTCCGAAGACTCAGGGCGGCTTACAATGTGCTCAGCAATATTGAGAGGTATTGCCTCTCTGCATAGTGCTGATAATCCAACTTTAATTATTTTAGATTGTAAATCCAATAGGTGGGCGAACAAATAATAATAAAAGTTGATAGTCATAAAATATAAACAATTTCCAGATCAAATTCGAATATATATATATATATATAGGCTTTTATGTGCATATTCTTTCTAGCCAGGTTTTACCTACGTAAACTTAAGTTGTTCTGCAGCCCTGGTTCTGTGAAATCTCATTCACAAGCTTCTGGGCTTTTTTTTTTTTCTGTTGACAAACTGCAACTCTGTGTTGCTCTCTGGGAGACTCAGATAGCTATTTCTGCCTTTTAAGGCATCGTCAGTGAGCCACACCCACTTCTCAGATATTCCCCCTGTAAAGGTACAATGTGTCTTTTTCTTTTTCGTAGGCTTTTATGTGCATATTCTTTCTAGCCAGGTTTTACCTACGTAAACTTAAGTTGTTCTGCAGCCCTGGTTCTGTGAAATCTCATTCACAAGCTTCTGGGCTTTTTTTTTTTCTGTTGACAAACTGCAACTCTGTGTTGCTCTCTGGGAGACTCAGATAGCTATTTCTGCCTTTTAAGGCGTCGTCAGTGAGCCACACCCACTTCTCAGATATTCCCCCTGTAAAGGTACAATGTGTCTTTTTCTTTTTTGTAGGCTTTTATGTTCATATTCTTTCTAGCCAGGTTTTACCTACGTAAACTTAAGTTGTTCTGCAGCCCTGGTTCTGTGAAATCTCATTCACAAGCTTCTGGGCTTTTTTTTTTTCTGTTGACAAACTGCAACTCTGTGTTGCTCTCTGGGAGACTCAGATAGCTATTTCTGCCTTTTAAGGCGTCGTCAGTGAGCCACACCCACTTCTCAGATATTCCCCCTGTAAAGGTACAATGTGTCTTTTTCTTTTTCGTAGGCTTTTATGTGCATATTCTTTCTAGCCAGGTTTTACCTACGTAAACTTAAGTTGTTCTGCAGCCCTGGTTCTGTGAAATCTCATTCACAAGTTTCTGGGCCTTTTTTCTGCTGACAAACTGCAACTCTGTGTTGCTCTCTGGGAGACTCAGATAGCTATTTCTGCCTCTTAAGGCATCTTCAGTGAATATATATATATATAAAAATACCTTTTCAATGTCTTCACTTTGAGAGTTCAATTTTTTAACTTAGTTTTCTTTAAAACGTTTCTCTTCTTAAATATTATAGCACGCGCACACACACACACACACACGTGTGTGTGTGTGTGTGTGTGTGTGTGTGCTTATTCTTCCGTTAGCAAAGAGTTCCAGTATTCTTCCCCCTCATATTTCTTGGGGATATTTTCAAAGAAAATTATTCTTTTGTCCAGTTCACAAGCCACTCACTTTCTCTGCTCCTGCTCAGTCCTGGGTATTAAGGTTGTCTTCAGCTTCAGGCAGCCATGTTTGCTGCCGTTGCTCCTTGTAGTTGGCAGAGTGGGCTTTCCTAGTAAGGGAAGGGAGACACGACTCCCCTCTAACTGCTAGGCTGTCCCCCTTTGCTTCACCACCCCTCCAGGGTGGCTGTGGTCCCGATCTGGACCATCCAATAATGAGAGGTCAGAGCTGACCACGGAGCTCGCGGATCAGGCTTCCGAAGGCACAAGAAGTACAACCGGAAGTCAGGAATGAACAGATTTGAAGTACAAAGCAGAGATGTTAAGGCAGGAATAATGTACTCAAAACAAAACAGCAACATTTCTGGATAACAGATCTGCTGTTCTTCTTTGTGTTCGATTATAAAATGGCGGAAAAAACAGGCAGGAATCTCAGACTGAAAGCCACATTACTCATGGAAGTGCACAGTGAATGGATAGCTGGAACTGAGTAAATCCTTGTCTCTGGTTAATCTATCCCCAGGATCATCATAAATGAAGGATGATTTGCTCTTTTTGATGCCCCATAAATAGCACAGGGGATTGTTTCATTACTCCCTTTGTAGGAAGGTCAACAGCAGAAAGGCAATACTCATATCATTTATGCGGGAGGGACAATGTGCATGGTAGTTGCTCAAGAAATCCTTAGACAAAGACTTTTGATTTCAGATGCAGCTCACTGTGAACCCTGCCCAGAAGACCAATTTCCCAACAAGGACAAGGACCAATGCATTGCCAAGAAGATCCACTTCCTTGCCTATCAAGACACCCTGGGATACACTTTAGTTTTTCTTGCTCTTTTCCTCTCTGTGAGCACATCTGCAATCCTGGTGATTTTCCATAAACATCATGACACTCCAATCGTCAAGGCCAATAACCGAGATCTCACCTACATCCTGCTGGTCTCCCTCCTGCTCTGCTTCCTCTGCTCCTTCCTCTTCATTGGTCAACCAGGGAAGATCACCTGTCTCTTCCAACAATCTGTCTTTGCCATTCTCTTTTCCCTTGCGGTTTCCTCTGTTTTGGCAAAAACTGTCATGGTGGTTTTGGCCTTCATGGCCACCAAGCCAGGGAACAAGACAAGGAAACTCTTAGGAAAACCACTAACTAACTCCATTGTCATAGCCGGTCCCCTGATCCAAGCAGTCCTTTGTGCCACCTGGCTGGGAACCTCTCCCCCATTTCTTAACATGGACTTCCACTCCTTGTTTGGAGAGATCATCTTGGAATGTAAGCAAGGCTCAACTGTAATGTTTTATATTGTCCTCTCTTACCTAGGACTTTTGGCCTTCATCAGTTTCACAGTGGCATTTCTAGCTAGAAAATTGCCTGATAGTTTTAATGAAGCCAAGTTCATTACTTTTAGCATGCTGGTCTTTTGCAGTGTTTGGATCTCCTTCCTCCCTACCTACCTGAGCACCAAAGGGAAGTCCATGGTGGCTGTGGAGATCTTCTCCATTTTGGCCTCTGGAGCTGCTCTCTTGGCTTGTATCTTTTTCCCCAAATGCTACATTATTCTGCTGAGGCCGGATCTGAATTGTAGAGAAAATATAGTAAGAAATAAGAATTTCTAACTAAAGCAAGGATTGGCCTCATTTTTATATCTCTTTGTTGTGTGTTTAGAATGTGATAAGATTTCTAACAAATAATGACATGAAGGCGGAACTTGTCCATAAAAGAATTCCTTATCAAGTTCTGCAATTGCTTACAATATTCCTGTGGTCAGTTTTTTGTTTTTCATGTTTTCAAAGTGTCATTAGTGAGGCCCAGTGCCCTGTATGGAAGGAAAACTTGTTATCAAAGATGTGTTTATTATTTTGGTTATTTCTAAGTTTATATGGCAAAGGAAAAAACCCAAAATTAGATACAAACTACTGCAAGATGCTAAGGAAAAATGGGGGGTTGGGTTTACCAGACCTGAAATTGTATTTTGAGGTCTGGCCTGGTTAAAAGAGTGGGTGAACCTCCAGAATAAGAGGCTACTTGAATTAGGGGGGCACGAATTAAGTTTTGGATGGCACCATTACTTATGGTATGATAAAGTTAAAGTTCATGTTGATTTTAGTAATCACTTTGCTAGACGTGCCATACTAAGAGTTTGGAATAAATATAAAACAAGTTGCCTCTTTGGGTGTCCCCCAAGTAGCTTTTTTAAGAAAAGAAATGGTGGCGAAGCCAGACTGGTGGACTGGTGGAAAAAATATTATTTTTTCAATTCTGGTGAAGCTACATTAAAGTTGAGGGAAGAACTTGAATTATGTTTGCCATTGGTTTACATATCAAGAACTGAAAGAATGGTTTAAATCAAATAAAAAGAGTTGTGGGTTTGATTTTGCTAAGAATGAATTGGAAATCTTACTGTGTGGTAGTGATGAGCATATTATTGCTAAGATTTAGAAAATGTTATTGAAATTGAATTTGGAAAGTGAACATGTAAAACATTGTATGATTCAATGGGCAAGGAATTTTGGATATAATATGATGCTTGAACAATGGGAAAATATGTGGATGAAAGCTTTATTTTTTTTTTTATTTTAAAAACAAACTTTATTCAATATAAAAAGATATACTGCTGTAGAGGGGAAAGGATAATAATAGAGAATAGCAGACAGATAATAATAGAGAATCTGAGAAAGCTGGGCCTGTAACACGAAGCCAAGTGGCTAGGAGGAAGAAGCAGGAAGAAAAACTGTTGTCCTCCAAACGGGACACAGAGTTGCAGGCTAGCCAGCATACGTCAGCAGCAGCAAATATAGATAAGCGACAGCTCCGGCCCCGCAACAGAGAACCCATAGCTTCTACATGAATCAGAGCCTGAAGATGACAGGGTTGTGAGCCTGTTGAAACGTTGCTTTAAGAAAAACTTTTAAAGTCACTGGTAGGATTTTAACCAACTTATTTATAATGACGCAGGAAAACACCCGAGATTTTAATTTTTTGCATATGCACACCCGCGAAAACTTAAGAAGACACACACACACACACACACACACACACATTAACCTTAATTTCTTAATGACGGTGTATATTTGTTACCTTTAATTTCTTACTGTATTTGACTTTAGTTTTTTTTCCATCGATTAATCCATTCATACCATCTGTCCCATATTTGGAAATACTGTGAGTCTTCCTTATCATTTAATTTTAAAATTAATCTGTCCATTTCTGCACATATGAATATCTTTTGAATTATTTGTTGTTCTGTTGGCAACTGTTCTAATTTCCAGGATTGGGCTAGGGTTAATCTAGCCGCCGTAATTATATGTAATGTGATGTATTTTATTTCTTTTCTACTGCTTTTTTTAAGTATGCCTAATAAAAAAATTTCAGATTTTAGGTCAATCTCTTCTTCCGTTATTTCTGTTATCCAGGTTCTAATTTTCATCCAGATTTTTTTAATTTTTGGGCAGAGCCACCAAAGATGATAAAAGGTTTCCAGTGATTGTCTGCATTTCCAACATATCGGATTACAATTTGTGTACATTTTTGCCAATCTAGCAGGGGCTAGGTGCCACCTGTACCACATCTTGTAATGGTTCTCTTTGTATGTTGTTGCCTTTGTTATTCTACAATTATTTTCCCATATCATTTCCCACTCTTCCAATTGTATATTTCTTCCAATGTTCCTAGCCCAAGCTATTATTTGACCTTTAACTATATTTTCTGCCAAATCGAACTCTAGTAGATATTTGTAGATCTTTGAGAATAATTTTCCCTCTTTAGTTTCTAATAATTTATCTAATTGGTTAGATTTTATTTCAACTCCTCCTTCTTCCCTGTCTTTTTTGTATCTGGTTTGTATTAGTAAATACGGCCACCAGTCTATTTCTATACCCTGGTCCCTGAGCTCTTGGCGTGATTTGAGTCTTCCATTTATGTCCAAAATTTCTTTGTATCTTATTATTTTTTGAGTAGCTGATGTATTGGGGTGCATTGTTGCCTCTAATGTAGATATCCAGCCTGGGACTTTCATATAGTGCTTACGTTTAATTTCCAACCAGGTGCCAATTAGTGAGTTTCTTATTATATGGTTTTTGAAATGTTTGTATGTTTTGTTTCCAATATTCCACAAGTAAGCATGCCAGCCTTTTAGTAAATCATGACCTTCCAATTTCAGTACTCTTTGGTTATCCAGATTGACCCAATCCTTAATCCATATCAGACTTGCCGCTCTATAATATTTTTCCCAGGCTGGTAGGGCAAAGCCTCCTCTGGTCCTATCATCTTGTAATGTTTTTAAATTTATCCTCGGTTTTTTCCCCTCCCATATAAATTTTGAGATTATTTTATTCAAATTTGTAAAAAAAAAATTCTCTAATTTAACCGGGATAGTTTGAAATAAGTAGAGGAGCCTTGGGAGTATATTCATCTTTATCGCCGCAATTCTTCCTAGCAGTGATAATTTAAGTTTTCCCCATCTCTCTAGGTCTTTTTTAATTTGTTGTATTAGTTCTCCATAGTTGTTATCTTTAATAGCTATATTTCTGGTTGTCAAGTTTATACCTAGATATTTTATCTTTTTAACTACTTGCAGTCCCGATTGTTGTTCCAGTTCTTCTATTTGTTTTATTGTTAGATTTTTGGTTAATATTTTGGTTTTGTTTTTATTAATTTTTAACCCTGCCACCCTGCCAAATTTCTCTATCTCCTCCATCAATTTTAATTGTGTTTCTAATGGGTCTTCTGTGAAGAATACAAGGTCATCAGCAAAGGCTTGGACCTTGTATTCTTCTCCTTTTACTTTAAGTCCTTTTATGTTTTTATTTAGTCTAATTCTCCTAAGTAGATTCTCCAGGGTTAAAATAAAGAGCAGGGGTGAAAGTGGGCACCCTTGTCGTACTCCTCTACTTATTTCAAAGAAATCTGTTGATTCCCCATTCACTAATAGTCTTGCCTTCTGATTTGTGTATATTGTAGATATTATCTTTTCAAAGTTCTCTCCAAATTTCATATTTTTTATTTGTTGTGTCATGAATCTCCAATTGACCCGATCAGATGCTTTTTGTGTATCCAGAAAAATCAGCGCTGCCTGTTTCTCTGGATGCACCTCAGAGTATTCTATTACGTTAATCACCATCCTTAAATTATTTTTAATTTGTCTTGTCTGCAAGAATCCGTTCTGATCTGGATGTATTCTGTTATTGAATATTATTTTTAATCTATTTGCCATTAAATTCATAAAAATTTTATAGTTTAATAGGGAAATTGGCCTATAATTACTAATTTGTATTGTATCTGTCCCTTCTTTGTAGATTAATGAAATATGTGCTTCTTTCCAAGATTCTGGTATTTTTGCTTCTGTTAATGCCTCACTGTAAACCTCCAATAATATCCCATTTAATGATGTTCCTAGTCCTTTGTATAGTTCTATTGGTAGCCCATCTGTTCCCGGGTTTTATTGTTTTTTGTTTCCTGATTGTTTCCTGTAATTCCTCCATCGTAATCTCCCTATTTAGCATCTTTTTCTTATTGAAAAAGTTTTCAAATACAGATTTTCCCCCCTTTTTCCTCCCCCTCTCCCTCCCCCTCCCTATCCCCCCCTCCCCACCCCACCCATCCCCCCCGTGACTTCTTCATAACAAAAAAAAAACCTAATTCATAACAGATTACTTACTCCCTCCTCTAGATATTGACCTTTACTTACTAAAAATATTATTAATATTATAACATCCCCCTTTATCCATACATTTCAGAAAAGAGAAAAGAGAAAAGAAAGGGAAAAAAAGGAAAAAAAAAAAGACATAATACTATGACATTATAAAATAACTTCTCCACTTTAAAAATATACAATAAGTCCTACTTTAACATTTAATCTTCTATGTATATTACTATGACATTTCAAAGCAGCCTTCCCCATCAAATCTAGTTTAACATTTATTCCACTCTATCCATTTCCTCCACTCCCCTAAATATATCACTTAAAAATCCCTTTTCTTAGACTAATCAATCTACTAACTAGCTTATTCACCCACTATCAAGCAAAATTACCATACACAACATTTCTTAATATCATTGATTCACTGCCCACACTACTTAAAAATCTATGTCTATATTTTCCATTATATCTAAATAAAAAAAAAAAAGAAAGAAAAGACAATAACTTTAAATTTATAATCCATATAGTATCTTCTTTAAGATCTTTCCACTGGATTGGTAGAACCAACATCCATAATCAGGTAACATAACTTGCTGGTGCAACAGTTTATTCAAGATCTTCAATCATATCTGCCCCCATCAGTAGTAAATATCTTCTTATATATATAAAAGTAAAAACAACCACCCGAGTGACATTATAATTATATTCCATATAGTAATAATTATGGGTTTCATCAGGATTATTAATTCCCGTCATCGTAGTGGGTAACAACCCGATCTTCTGCATGCCCCAGCATAATTCTCTTGCCTTGTAATTCAAGATAATATAATATATTTATCAACACAAAAAAAAAATTCCAAAATGGATAATTCAAATCCATCAGTTTAAGGCTCATTTCACGTCCCCAAATTACGGCCATGCAGAGATCTGCCACAATCTTCAGGATGATATTAACCAATACGTCGCCTCTTCTGTATTTACACATAATAATTCATATTTTAAAGTCACTGGCTTCACTGTTGCCTGATTTAGAAATTTCTATTTTTATGCCACCTATTTCTTTTTTTTTTCTTTTCTTTTTGTGGGTTTGTTTTCCATCCTGATTTCTTTTCTACAAATTGTGTATCATCCGGTCGGATTTTGTTCTGCTTTGTAGATTGGTCTTGTTGGTTTTGTTTTTGTATCTCATATTTCTTTTTTATCCCTTGTATTTCACCTAATTGGTTTCCATGCTTATCCTTGCCTTGATAAGTCATCACCTTAAGATTAGATGCCACTTCTCTCAGATTTGTAGATAATCCAGCTGGGGTATCCAATAAATCCAAAGGCAATTCTTCTGGTACAGTCTCTATATTTCGATATTTTACCTTTATTTCTGGCTCCTTCTGCTTATCCTGTATTATACCTGAAGATGTTAAGTTCATTTTCAACCTATTTTGATAAAATTCTTCCGCTCTTTCAACAGTGTTTAGCTGATATCTTTCTCCTTGATATCTAAATATAATACCAACTGGGGCGTCCCACCTGTATAAGATATTTCTCTTTTTTAACTCATTCACCAGAAAACCAAATTTCTTCCTTTCCATCAATATCTTAGGTGGGAGTTCCTTGTAAATCCAAATCTTTCTTCCATACAATTGCAACTTAGAATTGAAGGAATTTTGCACGATGTTATTCCTAATTTCTCTGTCTGTAAAATAAATCACCACATCTCTAGGCAATTGCCTATGCTTGGCAATCCAGGAGTTAATTCGATAAACTCTGTCAATCCTACAAAACACTTCATCAGGTTGAACCTTTAGAATCCCAGCTAGAAATTCAGAAGATATTTTCCTTAAATCATCTCTATTATTTTCCTGCAAACCTCTTAATCTTATCGCATATTCTGTGAAATTATATTGTGCCATTAAAATCTCTTTTTCAATCTTCTGTTGCAGATTTTCTGCATTACCATACTTTTGATCAGCATTCATTTTAGATTTTTCTTCTAAGCTATTATCCTGAATATTTATCAAGTCATTTTCAATTTTTTGGATTCTATTGTCCAGTTTATCTTGAATTCCTTCCATTTTAGACTCTAGTACATTAGTATTTGTGTCCAACTGCATCATAAATTCTGTAAAACCATTAGCCATAGATTTCACCAATTCTTTAATTTCCTGCTTAAATTTTTCAAATTGCTGATTCACAATCTCCTCCCTTCTTTCAATCTCTTCTATAAAAAATTCTATTATATTAAAATCAGGTTTCTCAGACTGAAGAATTAAGACTTGTTCCTTTAAGTTGTTGGTGGGGGAATCCCCCCCCTTCTTGTGTATCTGACTTTATGAGTCTCAGTGCCATGTTTCCGCCCAAGCAGACTTTGTTAAAAAAAAAGCAAGAAAGACTTCTTTCCAATCAACAACAATATCAGGTCTCCAAGGGAGAGAAAAAGAGAAAAAAAACACAGGAGCGAAGTTTTGTCTACAAATGTAGCCAGTGGTATTTATTCCGCTACATTGTAGTAATAAAAAACGGAAGGAATTTCCCTTTCTGCCTCTCCTCCAGCCGACGCCATTTTTTAAAAGGCTTTTTTTTTTCCTCTTTCTTTTCCTCCTCTCTCTTAAATAATTTCTTTTAAAAAATCAGTAAAATACTTGCAGTTCAGTATTACAGGTCCAGCTCACATTTTCTTTGAGTAGTCTGTTAAATTTGCAGGCTTGCTTTTGACGCCTAGCTCTGCATCAGCAGAGGTCTCCCAAAGCCCGGAGCAGCGGCTGGGGATACGGGGCATCTCATCCGCTCCATCCCAAAAGTAAAGGAAAAACTTTTGGGACTCCGCAGAGAGTTCTACCCACCCCTGCCGGCTCTATCTCCGTTTCCTCATGGAAACGGAGTTTTTCGAGCCACCATTCTGTTGTGAAGGCGGCTCTGACAGGCGATGGAAGCTGACGATCCCGAAGGAACGTCTGGCAGCGACAAACAGCAAACAGGAAGTGCCTATTTAGCATCTTTTTTTCCTCTTCCGTTATCACGGGCATTTCCTCCTTTTTTAAATATTGGTCTATTTCTTCTACTTCCACCTTATCTTGCTTATATAGGTTTTGGAAGAATTGAATTGCTATCTCTTTTTTTTTTTTTCTGGGCTCTGATGCAGTTTACCTTCATTGTCCTGTAGTTGATGGATTATTCATTTTTCCCTTTCTTTTCTTAGTTTATAAGCCATCCACCTCCCCGGTTTATTTGCCTGTTCAAATTGATTTTGTCTTATGAATTTCAATGTATTGACATATTTTTCTTGTTCAAGTATATTCAATTTGTGTTTGGCTGCCATCCAATTAACTCTTATTTGTTCATCCCCCAGTCTTTCCTGTAATTTCTCTTCCCAATTTTTAATCTCACTATTAATTTTGTTATATTCCTTTTCCCTCTCCTTTTTCCTTTTACTATTATAGGCTAATGTTATTCCTCTAATGTAGGCTTTTGTTGTGTCCCACAAATTTGGTAAAGATGTCTAGCTTTTATTATTATCCTTGAAGGACCATTTCACTTCTTCTTCTATTCTTTCAGTATATTCTTTTTCTTTCATTACCTGTGTATTCATCATCCATCTACTTTTCCCCTTTCTCCATCCTCTCCATTCTATTATTAATGGGTTATGATCAGCCCAATCATTTGTCCCTATTTCTACTGATTGAATCTCCTGTGTTAAGGTCTTCATAGCCCATACCATGTCTATCCTCGACCAAGATTTGTGAGGTTTGGAGTAGTATGTATATTTTTCCTCTTTGGGGTTTTATAATCTCCAAACGTCTACTAAATTTAGTTCTTCTATGAGGGATAGAAATGTTTTCGGCAACAAATTTTTCTTATATATTTTTTTTATTCTGATTACTTCTATAGTCTTTTTTTGGGGGGGTCTACAATGGCATTAAGATCGCCTAACAGGCATACATTTTCTATATTTTGTTCTATTATTTTTTCATGTAGGTTTTGGTAAAATTCTTTTTGTTCACTATTTGGTGCATATACCACAACTAATAACACATTTTTACCTTTAAGATTAACTTCTATCATCACAGTTCTTCCTATTCTATCTGCATATTTAAGTTTGCTTTCTATTTCTTCTTTAACATAAACTGCTATTCCTTTTTTCTTCTCATCTGTTAATGATATATATAATTTCCCTAGTTTTTTGCATTGTAGATACTTTTCTTCTTGTTTTCTTATGTGGATTTCTTGAAGGCATATTATGTCTGCTTTTTGTTTGATTAATTTTCTAAATGTTTGATTTCTTTTAACAGGAGAGTTAAGTCGTTTATGTTTATTGATATGATTTTCAAATTTCTGTCCATTTTTTAAAATTAGTCTTCTTTCTTTTTGTTCCTTTATTTCCTGTCCCTTTTTGTTGCTTGGTTTTGTGCTCTTGTCGTTACTCCTTCTTCTTCTTCTTGAATTTTCCCCTCTTCCTCTTTTTCTTTCTCCTTATTGTTCTCTTCATGTAGGGTTATTTGGTCTTCTCGTCTCAATGTTGTTTTGCCTCTCCTTCCCGACTCCTCTCCTCTACCATCTGTTCCTTCTTGTTCCATTACCTGGTCATATAAGTTTTGTACCTTTTCTATAGTATCCACTTTTATCTTTCCCCCCTTCCACATGGCTAATACTCCTTCTGGCAATAACCATCGGAATAATATTTGTTTTCTGTTTAATAATGCAGTGAGGAATCCATAATCTTTCCTCCACTCTCTAATTCTTTTTGGTATTTGTTTTAATGTTATTATCTCTTTTTTTAATAATATATTGGTTCTTCTTAGCTATTTTAAAGACAATATCTCTAACCTTTTTTCTTACAAAACGTACATGGACTTCTCTTGGGAGCCTGTGTTGTCTCGTATAGTTGGTATTTATTATGAACACTTTGTCTATTTCGTTGATAATCTCTTCTTTATCTCTTTGCAAAATCTCGGCAATCATTTCAGCCATTACTAGTGTCAGATCTTCATCTCTTTCTTCTCTTACGTTTTGAAATCGTAAATAGAATGCCGCTCTCTCCATTTCCAATTGTGCTACCGTACTTTCAAGTTCTTTGCTGAGACCTGTCATTTTTACATCTAACAGCTCTATTTTCTCTTCTGTTCATTCTGTTTTTTTTTCTATGGCTGTAATCCTTTGGTCGTTTTTTGTAATCATCTCCATCTAATTTTTGGATATCTTCTGTGACCGAATTTTTAATTTCATCTAAGTCTCTCCTGGTTTCCTTGTGATTTTTAGACATACACTCTTGCATTTTTTGCATAGTCTCTTGTATTGTCATTAACGTGGTCTGAACCGTCTGCATACTCATGGTCGGGGATTGTTTTTCAGTTGGGAAAATCCCTTCTATAGTTTTTTGTGTCGCTGGAGATGCCATTAATCCAATTGGTGTTGAAGTAATCTTCTACCCTGATTTTACTGCGGTTACTGTAGTAGATGTCATTTCTTTCAAAATTTTATATTGTTTTTCTAAAATTCTGTCTACTTTTTCCCAAATCAGCATCCACTTCTCAATCAATTTTTTTTGTATTATTTGATATTAAAGTTCTTAAATGAGATTAAATATCTTCTATTTCTATTATTCTTATGGTAAATATCCTCTTATATTCAGGTATATAATCACAGTCTATATTGTCTTACTAATTTACTTTATATCTCTATTATTCCTCTATTATTTTAATTGATTTTCAATTCAATTGATTATACTATATAAAGCTATAAGTACTATATATCTAATGGAAATATATCGTTAGCAAATGTTATAATATTCTATCGCTAAGATAATTAATTAATTATCTAATAGACGTTATAAGAAATTTGATCTCAATCAAAACATACAATATTACAATATTTAAGCAATACTAAGTTAATATATATATCTATTAATACTATTTGAGTTAAATTGATCTAATAAATAATTAAGATAGTTAAGAATAAATTAATTAAGAAATAATTACAAATTAATAAATTGCTATAATTGCTATAATTACACAGTAAATCTTATAAATCAATATATCGTTAGTATTGGTAATTATTATATTTAAAATATGTAGCATATAAGTAAATAATATAAGTATAAATATATATAGATTTTTCTTTTAAGGATTAATTACTATAAAATTCACTGTTCTTTGCACGGATCACATTTTTGCAGTTCTCCAAAATCCACCAATATTAATCCACTCTTCTTAAAGTTAGAAAGCAAAGCACACACAGTCTTTCACTCTTACTGTCCAAGATGGCGGTTCTTATTTTCCAGTTTCTTTTTATCCCAGGTTAGTTGTTGTCTATATCGTTCTTCTCCATCGGTGTAGCTTAACCCAGAAAAGAAAAATCAGTGTCCTGCTTCCTATTGTTTCTTCCTCCAAAATATACTCTCTTTCAAATGTCCCTTCAGTAAATAGAACTAACGTGGCAGGTTTCGCTGAGTCACTTCGCTCCCCTCGTTGTTTGCCGCCTGCACCTTTCCGAGTCTCTCTGCCTTTCCGCTACTCCTCTGGACTCTAGGATTGATCTTCTCCTCGCAGCAATCGTCAATAAAGTTGTTTTAACTTTTTGTTCTCCTGCTCACACCGATTTTCACCCCGTGCTCACTCGTTTGCTTCCTGCTTTTATACTTGAAATGTTGAATCTCTGGTCTGGCCAGATTGGCCGTCTTCTTCCCACGTCCGGAATAAGGGCTCTTCTCGGTGTGGTGGGAGACCGCACCTCTCCACACTGCCTCCTCCGAAGTATCCCTCTTTCAGTCAGTCTGCCCCAGACCGATCTCTCTCACAATGGACTCCGAAACGCTGAAAAATCGACACGGAATACGGAGCACTCCTTCTCCGTGCCACCTCGACCCACGCCTCAACCGGAAGTCCGTGGATGAAAGCTTTAAAATTTACACTAAACTATAATTTAAAACAATTTTTTATAAGATGATGTATCACTGGCATTTAACACCAGATAAATTATCCAGAATGTATAAAGGTATTTCAAATGAATGTTGGAAGTGTAAAAGAAAGAAGGAACTTTTTACTATTTATGGTGGACATGTGATAAAGCAAAGAAATTTTGGAGTAAGATTCATATTATAATACAGAATATTCTTCAAATGAAAATAAAAATGAAACCAGAAACTTTTCCTTTGGGTTTAATGGAAAAAGACTTGGAGAAAAAATTTGATCTTATATATGTTGACAGTAGCAAGACTATTATACACACAAAAATGGAAGGACCCTTAGATTCCCACTATGGATGAATGGCTACAGAAGCTGATGGAGTTGGCAGAAGTGGCAAAATTGATCATTTTGGTTAAAGGAAAGAATATAAGTACCTTTGTTTCCACATGGAAACCACTTCTGAACTTTGTGCTTGAGATGGAAAAAAAATGAAACTTTGATTTTGGGTTTTACCGATTAGATTGATATGTTTTTATAGAAATGGCTAGCTTATATTATTATGGAAAAACAAAACATTGTGGTTTGATATTATTGCTTTTTTTTTTACTGCAACAGAGGGAGTCGGAAGTCAATGTTTCTTCTTTTCTTTTCCCCAATTTCTCCACACTTTTCTCTCCCCATTCGTCCCTGTGTTTTTCTATTTACTTTTTTATTTTATCTTATAACCTAATAAAAAATGTTAAACTGCAAAAAGATGTGTTTATTATTTCAAAGAGGATGCCATGGAGGACTTTCAATGTGATAACCCAAACCTTGAGTTGGGCATGGATGCAAAGCAGAAACCAATGCAGCTTGTAAAACAGGGCTATGACATGGGCCATACTAGGGGTAGATAACATTGTCCACCCTGCTTCATTCAGCACCAGCTGTAGCTTCCAAATGCTCTTCAAAGGTAGCCCTATGTAGAGCCCATTGTATGAATTCAAATGCAAGATGACCAGGGCATGAGTGACTGAGCCCAGGGAATCACGATCCAGGAAAAGGTCCAACTGGCACACTATAAGAAGTTATGCAACTAGAAAGAGTTCTGAGTCCAGGAGTCCATCCCCAAGAAGCAGCTGGGACTCCCCTCCCCACTCTGCCCCACCTGAACCCAGCTCCAGAGCTAACCCACATGCCCCACACTTATCTATTTCGGGGCCCGCATCCAGGCCACCCCCCACTTTGCTTCCTGCCTCACTTTGCAGCTGTGGCACCTGCAGCAGCAGCAACCAGGATCAGGAGGCAAGCAGGCCCGGGCATACCTTCAGGTACGTGGGGCTGGGCAGTAGAGTCCCGTTGCCCTGGGAACTCAAGTGTTGGGTGCCTGCTGCCCAGGGCCCATGCTGCCATCCAGGGCCTGTCCATGTGGCCTAAGAGGCTTGGTGAGGCTCCTCCAGTGGATCAGGGCCTGGCGCCCACTCTAGTCCCATCCCCAACACAAGGGACATCTACCCTGGCCCCCCGAGGGCAACAACAATCCTGATCTGACCCTCAATGAAATGGAGTTTGACACCCTGCTCTAGCTCATGTTGAGTCAACTTCATCCCTCATGTTGGGAGCAATGGACCTAGAGAGGTTGCATGTGAGTGATCCCATCCCAGGCCTCAGTAGCTTTCCTATTCTAGGTAGGGGCCAAGGCCTCAGAAGGACCATGCAGCAGAACCTCAGGTAAAATCCCCAGTTCCATTTGGAATTCTATCAGTCACTAAGAGTGGACTGGTCAAAGAGATCCGGCCTCCCTGCAGAGAGGGGCAGCAGAAAAGAATCTCAAAGTCATCAGGCCATGATCTGGCCAGGACAAAGATGACAAGGACAGCTCCTCCTCAGATCAGGTTGGAAGTGGTCAGTTTTGAGTTGAGCCATGAATGATGGTGGCCATGTTGAAGTGCCTCTAAGACCTGCCCTGGGGATGGCAAATGGACATCTCTCAAGACCATAAGTCTGGGGAACCCCACAGTCAACTGAGAAATGCCCTCCAGAGGCTCAGACATGGAAGTTGCTAGGCAGCAGGGAGGCTGGTACAGTAGTAATGATCCCAACTGGTCCTGTGAATGAATCTTCAGGAAAAGAATTTCAGGCCTGGCAATTTGGGGAGCAGCACCCCAAAAGACCAAAAGAGACACCCGGATGACAATTCCTACCCTTAGGATACAGCAACAGAAATTCGCAACTCTTGCCAAATAAATTGCAGCTAATATCCTGAGATAGTTCCTCAAATTACATTTCTGCCTTGTGCCACTATTTCCAGGTAGCACTCATATTATCTGACCAAACTAGGGCATAAGCCAAAATCCATATTCTGTGCGGGGGTCACTTTCACGTAGGTCAAATACAAAAGCTTCACCATGACTCCATCTGCTCTGTGAATTACAAGAAGAGACACAAACATGTCTTCCATTCTGCTGTATGAAGAGAAGCCGTTGCTAAGGGAATAGGACACTGGCCTTTGCTTGCAATTATCACAAGAACAGTCATTCTCCATGTATCCCCTGTGGATTTCTAGACACAAAGATCTTCCAGGATAAAAGTTGCTTTAAAAAATACCTCTGAGTTCACAAGAGGTAGAACGTGTCACCTGAGCCTGATTTGCAAAGATCTAACATCCAGGAGCCACAAGTGGTGTCTGATCTGCTAAAGTGTCAGTGAGATTTCAGGAGCAAACGTTGAATCAGTTTCTGCATAAACCTTGATTTCTGCTCTAGGAGGGAAGGTGATAATTATGACCGGGCAGGAGTCATGCTGCTTCTGATGCTGATGCTCTTCTGGCTCCAGGCTCCAACTATAGCGAAGAGGCTTCAAACTATATGTGAGCTCAGAGATTATATCGATTTAAAGGAGAGCTACTATAGGCCTGGTGATCTCATTATTGGTGGGAATTTGCCCTTGGGAACCATTTATAAGTCTCCTGTCCAAGAGTTTAATAAAGTGAATCGTCATCTACAGAATGTGTAAGTCTCAACTGGAGGGGAAACTTGCAGATAATTATTTTCTTTGCTTTAAATTCGGGGACTATTTTTAGAAATACTTCTTCTAGTATTTGTACTGTCCTGGTGTAGTGCACATGTTGCGCTTTTCTCAATAAAATACCAAGTTCTTCAAATAAGCTGGAATTCTCAATCTCTTCATCAGGAAGATGATAAAACAGCAAAAATGAAAAGGGAAGCTGTGCTGGCCTAGTGAATAAATCGAATTATAATATTAATCTGACTAGTAACTTCTGGTAGAAAATTCAAATAAAAGGTCAACACTCTTCCAGTGTTCAGGAGTTACAAAAATCCCTCTCAGTGTTGGAATCAGCATTGCTCATGAATATGGGCCTTCAGTAAATCTATGAGGAGACCCCACTGTAGTCCTGTGCTCAGCAATCTTTACCACACCTGAAGAAGCTGCTCCAGGAGAGACCTTAAATACTTCCAGTGAAAGGGAAGCAGTTGGAAAGGATTTCAGCCACTGGAGCAAAGTGAATATGGCAGGGATGATAGAGAGTATAAACCAGTCCATAATATCTATGGAAAGGCTTGTCTCCTTTCTCACAAAGTCATCCAAGTTTAGCCAAGGGAAATCCTTTGAAAAAAACCAAACCCAATGAAATTTGGGAGTTTCTGCCCTCAAAAGTCCCCCCAAACAGTGAAGCAAATTCTACAGCCATGCACAAGCTTTCCTGTAATGTTCTCCAATGTTTTTCTCACTACAGATTCATACCTGGTAACTACCAGCAGTTCCTTGCATTGATGTTTGCTGTCTCTGAGATCAATAAAGATTTTCTTCTGCTCCCCAACATCACCCTTGGCTTCCACATCTACCGCCATTCCCAGAGGGAGATATATATTTCTTTAAACAGCCTTTCCATGCTCTCCTCACGAGGCCAAGTGGTTCCAGGGTACAAATGTCACCTGCAGGACACTCTGCTCTCCATCATTGGTGGTCTCAATGCCAGGTCCTCAAGGCTGATGGCCTCCATCTTCAGCATCTTTAAGGTCCCACAGGTAAGTGAGCTCCATTGGATACACTATGGAATAGACAAAGATCAAAATACACACAGAGAAGCCAAAGAGGAAACTAAAATTAGGGAGGGCATATAATGAGTTTGTGACTGTTAGATTATCCTTTATCAAAGAGTAGCCATCATTTTAGTGTCATCTATTCTCTGTATCAGGTTGTTGGTTTCTTCTCTTGTCTTCTGATGTACCACAACTAATAAAAATGGCTAAGAAGGGAAGAAGATGAAGTCTGCTTTTCAAAGTGAGTCAGCCTGTCTATGAGGGCCATCACCTAGACAATGGTAACTACTAAAGTCTACATAAAACTTTTACTTTGTCTTTGAAAGATGAATCTCATTTTTTCCAGCTCGGTGTTGGCTTTGAGTTCTCTCAGGAAGAGAGAAGAGTTTATCCTTCCTTCTTCCAGATTAATCCCAAGGAATCTACTCAGTATGTGGGTTTAGTGCAGCTGCTCCTGTACTTCCAGTGGAACTGGGTTGGTCTTCTGGCCCCTCAAGATGACAATGGAGAACGTTTCGTCTCAACTCTGACGCCAATGCTCCAGGAGAAGGAGATCTGCCTGGCCTTCATTCTAATGCTGAAATTGGATAATGTTAAACTCACTCGGAAAAACTTTGTTCTCTATTTCCGCACCTGGTCTAAAGCAGAAGTGTTTATTCTGTATGCCGACTTAGCTGTTACTCTCACTGTAATAGGGGTGGTACAGTTATTTGAAGATACCTTGAAAGTATCATTTAGGAAAGTTTGTATCTTCACTTCCCATTGGAAACTTGGCGTGGAAGAATCTGAATACACATTGCAATTTATAAAGCGTTTGCATGGGGTCTTGCATTTTAGGGACCACTCCAGGGATGTCTCTGAATTCAGCCACTTCCTCCTGTCTTTAGACCCCTTGAACCCCCAAGGAGATGTCTTTCTCCCTCCATGGTGGGAAAGAGTCTTTGGCTGCAAGATCCATAAATCAGGAAAGATCCCTCCAAAGGGGGAAAAACAATGTACAGGAAAGGAGAATGTGCAGAATCTGCCCAATTACACTTTTGAAAAAAGAATGACAGGAGAAAGTTACAATATCTACAATGCTGTTTATGCTCTGGCACACGCTTTACATGCAATGCATGGATCCAGAGTTGGACAGACCATGATGAGGCTTAGAAAGAGGATCTCAGATGTCCAATCATGGCAGGTAATTTCTCTGGCTTTTTACTTAGTCCACATAGATTGGAAACTTCCCATATGATTTTTTTCAGTTCCTGATTAAGTGTTTGCATGCTCCCATACCAATTCATCTGAGACCCTGCCCTTTTTTTTTTAGTTTACCATTTGTTGTGCTACTCAGCTTGCTGTGTGAAAAGAGCTTCTGATTAATAATGGATGGAAACTAACCAAGGAGAGAAGCAACCTAGAACTAGGAGGAACTTCTTAAGGAACGGTTTACTTTAGAAACCATGGGTGCCACATTGCTGGAGTCATTTAAAAAGAGACAGGATGGCCACTTGTCTAAAACGGTAGAGGGTCTGTTGCTTGAGCAGGGGGTTGGACTAGAAGACCTCCAATGTCCCTTCCAATACTGTGATTCTGTTTCTATGACAACCACAGCACAGAGCAAGATTCAAAGTGGTCCTAATGGGTTCCTGGTCTGAAATTCACCAGAATGTTCTGTATCAAAGGCTGAAATGTTGGACCTCTCTGAATAGTGAAGTGACCAACCAGGTCAGATGCTTCCTTCCACATGGCCCAGTAGATCAAACCTGGTTCCTGCCTTCTGCTGCCTTTGACAATGAGCTAGAGAAAATCAGTGGAATTTTCCATGGTTCTGATAGAAATGATTTATTCATTTCAAACATTCATTTATCAGTTAAGAAGGCCTTGGGCCAAAGGAACTATTGGAAATTGCATATAGCCAAGTCTCACAAGAGGAAAAGCCTAAGATTAAAGTTAGATTGTGGAACTAAAATTCTTCTGTTTTGGTGAAATACTAGTTGGAAACCATGCCCAGTGACAAAGGGAAAACTTAGTTTCAGAGTTCAACACACCAGATTCCTCAGATCACTACCGAGAGATGGAACTAACTTCTCAAATATAAACCCATCTTCTCAAAATGTCAATCATGTTGTGATAGAAACGACAATGTCTCATTTGTAGCTCTAGCCCACATACTCCTATTTCTAAAGGTCTCTTTTCTTTCAGATTCTTCCCTATTTGAGCAATGTGCAGTTCAACAACAGTGCTGGAGATGAAGTCTCCTTCTCAGAAGATGGACTGGGATCTGCTCGTTATGATCTTCTCAATTGGCTTTTCCTCCCCAATCAATCTTTTGTCCCCATGAAGGTTGGGCAAGTAAATCCTGAGGCTCCCCCAGGCCAGGATTTCACCATTAACTCTGATGGAATCATCTGGGCCACAAAGGTGAGCTGCAAGGAAATGTTGTAAGCTTAGGGAAAGATTCATTCTCTTCCTGAGATGCAGGACATCTTTCCATTGCTGCTCAGTTGTATCTTCATGGTTCTTCCTTTAAAAATTCAGGAAGAATTTTTAGGAATTCTTAGGAATCCTGAGGATTCTTCCTCAGGAAGAATCCAGAGGAAGGATTGTGGTTCAGTCACAATCCTTCCTCTGCAGGATGAAACCCCAGTTCTAATCTCTCTCATCCATGGGGGCGTCAGGAAAGCCAGTGGCCTGAATCCCTCAGGAGCTGTTCCATATTTCTTATAGACAGTGGCAGTGTATCTCTTTAGAAGCCGCCCTGAGTCTCCGGAGAAGGGCGGCATATAAATTGAACCAAGAAATAAATAAACAAACAAACAAACAAACAAACAAACAAACAAACAAATAAGAGAACCTGAACATAGCAGTAGAATGGGGAAAAGAATGAATGCAGCAGGTTCATTGCTTAAGTAATTTCAAATACTGATCTTTCAGACCATCCCCATTGCCAGGTGTGGCATGAAGAGGTGCCATGCAGGAGAGAGGAGAAGAGTTCCAGAGGGCAGCCAGGTTTGTTGCTACCAATGTGACCCTTGTTCAGAAGGGACCATTTCTAATCAGACAGGTACAACAGATTTCAAATCTAAATCTTTAGGTATCAAGATAGACATCCATTAAATCAATATATTTTTGTTATTCTGATCATTTTTTATAAAATTGATATGCATTCATACTTGTCAATAGAACGTTTTAGTTTATAGATCTAAACTGCCACAGAGGCCACCTTTCCCGACCCTCAGCAAGGATAGTTTGAGGGCAAAATTTATGAGTCCCCAACATCCATTTCTGCTTCTACTGTCACATCCAATTGGGAAACAAACTTCCAATCTTTTCCTGAGTAAGAGGGATATGAGGGATAAGCTTTTATTTGATTATTTAGTGCCTGCTTCTTCCGGCATCTCTATCACCTCTGAGGAAATGGACCTGCCAGAGAAAGAGGAGATCCATCTATTTATGTCTCTTTGACAGAGCAGGAGGAGGAATGAACAGATTTGACCTACAAAGGAGAGAGATTAAGGCTATAAGGTTAAGGGATGATGTACAAACAAACAAAACACCAGAATTCACTGATAACAGATCTGTCTGTCTTCTGTGGGTTCCATTATAAAATGGTAGGAAAAAAACTGAAAGTCATGGAAGTGCACAGTGAATGGATAACTGGAACTGCATAAATCCTTGTCTCTGGCTCATCTACCCCCAAGTTCATCATATATGAAGGATGATTTGCTCTTTTTGATGTACCATAAATTGCACAGGGGTTCTTTCATTCTTTCCTTTGTGGTAGGTCAACAGCAGAAAGTCAACACTCATATCATTTATATGGGAGGGATAATATGCATGGTAGTTGCTCATGTAATCTTTAGACAAAAACCTCTGATTGCAGATGCAGCTCACTGTGAACCCTGCCCAGAAGACCAATTTCCCAACAAGGACAAGGACCAATGCATTGCCAAGAAGATCCACTTCCTTGCCTATCAAGACACCCTGGGATACACTTTAGTTTTTCTTGCTCTTTTTCTCTCTGGGATCACTTCTGCAGTCCTGGTGATTTTCTATAAACATCATGACACACCAATCGTCAAGGCCAACAACCGAGATCTCACCTACATCCTCCTGGTCTCCCTCCTGCTCTGCTTCCTCTGCTCCTTCCTCTTCATTGGTCAACCAGGGAAGATCACCTGTCTCTTCCGACAATCTGCCTTTGCCATTCTCTTTTCCCTGGCAGTTTCCTCTGTGTTGGCAAAAACTGTCATGGTGGTTTTGGCCTTCATGGCCACCAAGCCTGGAAACAGGTCAAGGAAACTCTTAGGAAAACCACTGACCAACTCCATTGTCTTAGCCTGTCCCCTGATCCAAGCTGTCCTTTGTGCTTCCTGGCTGGTAACCTCCCCTCCTTTTCCCAGTTGGGATTTCCGCTCCTTGTTTGGAGAGACCATCTTGGAATGTAAGGAAGGCTCAGCTGTAATGTTTTACATTGTCCTCTCTTATCTAGGACTTTTGGCCCTCATCAGTTTCACAGTGGCATTTCTAGCTAGGAAATTGCCTGATAGTTTTAATGAAGCCAAGTTCATTACTTTTAGCATGCTGGTCTTTTGCAGTGTTTGGATCACTTTCCTCCCCACCTACCTGAGCACCAAAGGGAAGTCCATGGTGGCTGTGGAGATCTTCTCCATTTTGGCCTCTGGGGCTGCTCTCTTGGCTTGTATCTTTTTTCCCAAATGCTACATTATTCTACTGAGGCCAGATCTGAATTGCAGAGAAAATATAGTAAGAAACAAAAATTTCTAACTAATGCAAGGATCGGTCTCATTTATATTTATCTTTGAGATGTGAGTGTGATGATTTCTAAAAGATGATGGCATAAAGGAGGTATTTCTCCATTAAAAATTCCTTATCAGATGCTTCAACTGGTTAGAATTTAACTGTGGTCAGCAACAGTTTTGCGCCTCAAGGTTTTGGTCACCACCTTTAGAGCACTCCATGGCTTAGGACCTGGTTATTTACGGGACCGCCTGCTGCCACCAATAGCCTCCCACCGGCCAGGACGCTCTCATAGAGAGGGGCTCCTCCGGGTGCCGTCGGCCAAACAGTGTCAACTGGCGGCCCCCAGGGGGAGAGCCTTCTCTGTGGGAGCACCTGCTATCTGGAACGAGCTCCCCCTGGAGATACGGAGGATCCCAGATCTATGCACCTTTCGCCGCACTCTCAAGACTTTCCTATTTCAACAGGCCAGCCTGGCCTAACTTTTTCTTTTCCTTTTTTAATTCAAAAAATGAATTTTAAATTTGTCTTAAAACATTAGGGTTGTTTAAATTGTCACGGGCCAAATTATTTAATCAGATTTTATACTGTTTTTAAATTTTGTAATTTATGTGTTTTATCTGGCTGTTCACCGCCCTGAGTCCTGCGGGAGTAGGGCGGTATATAAATCTAATAAAATAAATAAATAAATAAATAAATAAATAAATAAATAAATAAATAAACAAACAAACAATCACCCAGTCTTTTATTTATCATGCCTTCAAAGTATCTTTGTGTTGTCCAGTGCCCGATGTGGATGGAAAACTATTTATGATGAGTAAATTAACGTATGAAATAAACAAGGATGAGAACTCAGAGTATTATACTGTGTGGGAAAGGTGGTATGAATGGATGAACAATAGAATTAAAGAAGGAGTATAAGGTACGATAAATAAGTAGCAATAAATTGCTTAAGTGACACCAGATATATTTTATGTACATATGTATAAACACTGCAGATCCGATGTTAATAGAAATGAGATTTCTGTTTTGTATATATATAAAACTTAATAAAGTATATTTTTTTTAAAAAAGGAAAACTATTTATGAAAGATGTGTTCATTATTTCAAGGAGGACATTTCACATTCTATTCTTTTTAATTTAATTATTTTTAAGGTAGTGATTTAAAGGGTTGGTATCAGTGCTTTTAAGCATGTTTGGTTGTTTCCTTAGATGTCTGAGGCTTTATAGAGATCTCTACCAGTATTCAATTATTTTTAATAACATCTCCCTTTCCATAAAATGACCTCTCGTATGAGAAATAGAAACAATGGAGGAATGGATGCTAATTGGCCCATGAAGTAGCAGACTTGAATTCTCTGGTTTTCAATGAGCTTTATCAAAAATTTCTATGGCAACATAACTGACATACTTTTTCATTGAGAGAATATTTCTCTGCTGAAAAATAGAAGAGTAGCAACATAATTGATAGTTTGTTAATTATGAATAGGTACTTACATCATCTATTCCTTATGCATATGTCATTTTCTAGAAGCTCTAGCTCAGATATGTCGAACACAAGGCCCATCCCACCCCAATGCACACATAGGAGTTGGCAAGCACGCTGGAGCCAATGGTGTTTTGTAGAAGCTGCAGCCCACTGGTGCACACTGTGGCTCCACAGCCCATTCTGGGCAGGTGGGTCTGAGTGCTGGGACCACCAGGCTGGCCCTCCAAGCAGCAGGCGGAGGTAGAGCCATGGGGGTCAGGCATGTGATCCAGCCTGCCGAACGCACTGGCAGCCACCCACTCACCCGTCCACTCTGATCCACCGTTTGTTTTTGCTTGCCCATGACCATCTCAGCTGGGATGGGGCAGGCAGCTGTGTGACCACTTTGAAGGCCAAATCTCATGCCCCCCACCATGCATCTGCTTCCACCTGGTCCTGGTGCTGCCACCATGGGTCTCAGCCCACACCGTCCAAACCTCCTCCACCTCCACTGGATATTTGGCAAAGAGCAGAAGCCCCCATCCCCAACAGGAAGCTGGGACTTTTTTTTAAAAAAAATGATTTATATGCCGCCCTTCTCGGGAGACTCAGGATGGCTTACAATGCGTTAAGTAATAGCCTTCATACTTTTGTATATTTATACAAAGTCAGCTTCTTTCCCCCACAAACTGGGTCCTCATTTCACCTACCTTAAAAAAGAATGGAAGGCTGAGTCAACCTTGAGCCTGGCGAGATTCGATCTTACTTTAATTGAAGACAGCTGGTGTTAAATTACAGAGCTCTATTTGTTGAGCTATCCAGGCTCAACAGAGCAGAGTGGGACTTCCCTCCCCACTCTGCCTCTCCAAGGCCCAGAGCTGACTCACCACACCCTGAACCCACATATCTCAGAGCCCCACAGCTAAGCAAGCCATGCCTCGACCCCTGCCTCATCTTGTATAAGCAACACCAGCAGGAACAGCCCCCTCCATCAGGAGCCCCACTATCCCTCACCACCCCCACCAGCCCAGGAAGCCCAGCCCAGGCAAGGAGAGTCAGCAGAACAGCAGCAGCCTGGACAGGAGGCAAGTAGGCCCAGGCATCCCATTGGGGAAGTGCGGCTGGGCTGCAGACTCCCAGTGTCCTTGGAGCTCAAGGGTCAGGTTTCTGCTGCCCAGGACCCCAGGCAGCCCATGCTGCCATCCAGGGCTGTCCCCCATGGCCCAAGACGGTCAGTGAGGCTCCTCTGGTGGATGAGTGTCTGGCACGCACTCTGGTCCCACCCCCCACCCCCCGATGTGAGGAAGGTCAAGCTGGCCATGCCTATCCTGGTCACACCCACTGCAATCACCCAGCCATGCTCCCCCCTGCCCCCCTCAGACAATAAACAATTCTGATCCAACTCCCAATGAAATGGAGTTTGACATCCCTGCTCTAGCTCTTGTTCCACCAGATTCACCCCTCAGGTTTCTTCAGCAGAGCTCTAGATGTCTCTTGATCCATGGTAGGATTCAAATCATTTAACAACCGGTTCATCCAGGGTCACGTTGGCTGTCGTTGGAGGCATGGCCCATCCCATGGGAGGCATGGACCATCCTGAGCCTCCTGTGAGAAGCCAACCTGACCCTGGGCGAACTGGTTGTTAAATCCCTCCACCCCACAATCAAAGGGTTCTGGGCACTGCACTGCAATGGAGAAACGGGAAATGGAGTGGCCAGCACAAGGGGAGGAGGAGAGCAGTGAAAGAGGCCTCCTTCCCTCACTCTGGGCGCTCCCTTTCCTGTTTCTCCATTGCAGCCCAGGGCCATGGCGCCTGCCCCACCCACCACCACCCAGATGCCCTCGCTTCTCCCAAACGTTTCTTTGCCTCCCTGATTTCCAGCTCCGTCGCATTTCTCTCTTGCGTTTCTCACCATTGTGTGCAGAGAAACAAGTTTGTGGGACTAAAAAAAATTACTCAATCAATTCCAACTTCATGAGAGCTTTTTTCGTGAGAAGTTGGAATTGATTTATTGAACTTTTGTTTTCTTTAGTCCCACACAATATTGTTTCCCTGCGCACGATGGTGAGAAATGTGACGGAGCTGGAAATCAAGTAGGCAAAGAAATGTTTTGGGGAAGTGAGGGCATCTGGGCGGTGGTGGGTGGGGCAAGTTCTTTGGCCCACAAAAACCTTGTCTTTGGCAGCTGACCCTGAAAAGCAGAGAAAGAATTTCTGGGAAGAAGCCAGTCAGCCTGGGAGTTGGGAATACTTTCTCCCCTGCCCCAGTCCTCCTCACCTGCCACCCCCAAATTGCATCAGTAAAGGTGGCTGGTGGCTACATGAGGGTCAGGAAGCCCTGCCATGCCCAGTGAGGGGGGGAGAAATGGCAAGAGGAGCCTTGTCTCACTCCTTGTGACCCAATGAAAGGAAGTGGCAGCCTGACCACTTCCCTTCCTCACCCTCTCCGGTGCTGGAAGCCAACTGTCAGACACAGGCCCAGCTGCCCATTTATCCCTCTCACTCTTTGCGTCTCTGGGCTCAACCAGTGCCACAGTCCACCGTGCAGGCCTAGAAGGGTGAACCTATGGCATGGCGATGGGCAGCAGCAGCAGTGGCCAGGCGTGCTTGGATAAATGATCTATGAACTCATGCAGGCGGATGTAGAGCATGCCCAGGAAGCAGACGCAAGCCCAGAGGGCAGCCTTACTCGGGTGCAGCAATGGTGGCAGCTCTGGAGACATCTGTGGGAGAGGAGGGGAAGGAGGAGGAGGGGTGCTGAGCTGGGCCCATGGAGAGAGGGAGGGCCTACCTGCAAGCCACCGCCCATGAAGAGGCTGCCCGGGTAGCCACTCAGTGCCCGCAGCAGCTCGTGTATCATGGTGCAACACAGGAACCAAGCCTGAGCCCCTCTTTGCAGGAGCCCCAATGACTTAGCTTGCCCACCTGTTCATCACTCCATTCCGCTCCCTCCAAGCGCCTTGTCAGAGCTCCCTTGGGGTCTTGCCTGCACTGATGTTGCTTGCTGGGAGGGGGAGGGGGGCAGTAAGAAGAGCGCTGAGCTGCCAAAATGGCCTAAGTAGAGCCGGACAAGGCCAGGAGTGACTTGGAGGGGAGGGGCAAGCCATGAGGGGGGCCTGGGCATGGTTTTGCACACAAAGTTAACTACCAGTTCGGCAAAACCAGTGCAAACTGGCTAAATCCCACCACTGTTCTTCATCCTATTTACCACCCTCAGTTGAATGATGGGGCATGTTGGGAACAATGGACCAAGAGACGCTGCATGCAAGTGATCCTATCCAAGGCCTCAATAGCTTTCCTATTCCAGGTTGTAGCCAAGGCCTCAGAAGGACCATAAAAGCCTTGGGTATAATCCTCGGTTCCCTTTGGAGCCCCATCAGTCACTAAGAGTGGATTGGTCAAATAGATCCGGCCTTCCTGCAGAGATGGGAAGCATAAATGAATCTCAAAGCCATCAGGCCATGATCTGACCAGGACAAAGGGGACCAGGATAGCTCCTCCTCAGATCCCATTGGAAGTGGTCTGCTTTGAGTTGAGCCAAGAATGATGGTGGCCATGGTGAGATGCCTCTAAGGCCTGCCCCAGGGATGGCAAATGGACATCTCTCAAGACCATAAGTCTGGGGAACCCCACAGTCAACTGAGAAATGCCCTCCAGAGGCTCAGACAGGGAGGTTGCCCTGCAGCAGGAAGGCTGGTACAGTGGCAACGATTCCAACTGGTTCTTTTTTTTTTTTTAATTTGATTTATATGCCACCCTTCTCTGGAGACTCAGGGCAGCTTACAATGTGCTCAGCAATAGCCTTCACCCTTTTGTATATTTATACAAGGTCAGCTTATTGCCCCCACAAACTGGGTCCTCATTTTACCTACCTTAGAAAGGATGGAAGGCTGAGTCAACCTTGAGCTTTGGTGAGATTTGAACCTGCAATAATTGCAGGCATCTGATTTTAATAACCAGCTTAATAACAGGGTGCCTTAGACCACTGTACTACCAAGGTTCAGTAGGAAAAGAATTTCAGACCTGGCAATTTGGGGAGCAGCACCCAAAAGACCCAAAGAGACACCCAGATGACAACTGCTACCCTTAGGGTACAACAACAGAAATTTGCAAGTCTTGTCAAAAAAATTGCAGTTAATATCCTGAGATACTTCTTCAAATTCCGTTTCTGCCTCATGCCATTTTTTGCAAGTAGCCCTCCTATGACCTGACCAAATTAGGGCATAAGCCAAAATCCATCTTGTGTGCAGGGGTCACTTCCATGTAGGTCAACAACACAATTTCCCCATGACTCCATCTGCTCTGTGAATTACAAGAGACACAAAGATGTTTTCCATTCTGCTGCATGAAGAGAAGCTGTTGCCAAGGGCATAGGATAATGGCCTTCTCCTGCAATTATCAGAAGAACAGTCATTCTTCATGCATCCCCTCTGGATTTCTACACACAAAGATCTTCCAGGATAAAACCTGCTTTAAAAATATCTCTGAGTTCACCAGCTGGGGGCAGAACGTGTCACCTTAACCTGCCTTGCAGAGAGCTCATTCCTGGATTTGAAGAGACTCACATGCCTTTGTTTCCTCTATGGTCACAGCCCAAACACAGGTAAAAGGAAGCATTTTTGATATAAATTTCTCTTGATGCCATCCAGGTGGCAAAGTGGTGTCTGCTCTGCTAAAGTTCCAGTGAGATTTCAAGAGCAACCTTCAAATCAGTTTCTGCATAAACCTCGATTTCTGTCCTAGGAGGGAAGGTGATAAGAATGACCAGGCAGGAGTCATGCTACTGTTGATCCTGATGCTCTTCTGGCTCCTGGCTCCAACTACAGCAAAGAGGCTGCAAACCATCTGTGTGCTCAGGGATTATATCGATTTAGATGGAAGCTTCTATAGGCCTGGTGATCTCATTATTGGTGGGAATTTGCCCTTGGGAGCCATGTACATGTCTGTTGTCCAAGACTTTAATAAAGTGAATCATAATTCCGATATTAGGTAAGTTTCAGCTGGATGTGAAACATGCAGATAATTATTCTCTTTGCTTGACATTCAGGGACTTTTTTTCAAAAAAATACTTCTACTATTTGTACTGTCCTGGTGTAGTTCACATTTTGTGCTTTTTTCCATAAAGTAGCAAGCTCTTCAAATAGGTTGGAATTCTCAATCTCTTCATCAGGAAGATGATAAACAACAAAAATAAAGAAGGAAGCTGTGCTGGCTTAATGAATTGGTCAAATTATTATATTTATCTCACCAGTAACTTCTGGTAGAAAATACAAATAAAAACTCAGCACTCTTCAAGTGTTCAGGAGTTACAAAGATCCCTCTCAGTGTTGGAATCAGCATTTCTCACGAATAATGGCCTTCTGTAAATCTCTGAGATGACCCCACTGTAGTCCTGTGCTCAGCAATCTTTACCCCACCTGAAGAAGCTGCTCAAGGAGAGACCTTAAATAATTACATTACAAAAGGAGCAGCTGGAAAGGATTACAGCCACTGCAGCAGAGTGAATATGGCAGGGATGATAGAGAGTATAAAACAGTCCATGATACCTATGGAAAGGCTTGTCTCCTTTCTCACAAAGTCATCCAAGTTTAGCCAAGGGAAATCCTTTGAAAAAAACCCAAACCCAATGAAATTTGGGAGTTTCTGCCCCCAAAAGTCCCCCCAAACAGTAAAGCAAGTTCTACAGCCATGCACGAACTTTCCTGTAATATTTGCCAATGTTTTGCTCACTACAGACCCATCACCAGTTACTACCAGCAGTTCCTTGCATTGATGTTTGCTGTCTCTGAGGTCAATAAGGATTTTCTTCTGCTCCCCAACATCACCCTTGGCTTCCACATCTATGCACATTTCCAGACTGGGGTATTTATTTCCTTAAACAGCCTCTCCATGCTCTCCTCACAAGACCAAGTGGTTCCAGGTTACAAATGTGACCAGCAGGACACTCTGCTCTCCGTCATTGGTGATCTCAGTGCCAGGTTCTCAAGGCAGATGGCCTCCATCTTCAGCATCTTCAAGGTCCCACAGGTAAGAGAGCTCCACTGGATACAATATGGAGTAGACAAAGATCAAAACACACACATAAGCCAAGAGGAAACTAAAGGTAGTTTGGGGGAGGCACATCATGAGCCTGTGACTCTCCGTTTATTCTTCATAAAAGGGTAGCCATCATTTTAGTGACATTTATTTCCTGCATCAGGTTGTTGGTTTCTTCTCTTGTCTTCTGACATATCACAATCAGTCAAGAAGTGTAAGTGAAGGGCAGGAGATGAAGCTTCCCACTGAGAATCAGTCAGCCTGACTGGTGGAGCAAAATCCACACAATGGTGACTCCTAGACTTTACTTTGTCTTTGAAAGATGAATCTCATTGTTTTTCAGCTCGGTGTTGGCTTTGAGTTCTCTCAGGGAGAGAGAAGAGTTTATCCTTCCTTCTTCTGGATTAATCCCAAGGAATCTCGTCAGTATGAGGGTCTAGTCAAACTACTCCTGTATTTCCAGTGGAACTGGGTTGGGCTTTTCGCCCCTGAAGATGACAGGGGAGAACGTTTCATCTCAACTCTGACGCCAATGCTCCAGGAGAAGGAGATCTGCCTGGCCTTCACTGAAAGTTTAAAATTAGATGATATTCAGATTAGAATAGACAAAGTGCTTCTCAAGTTACAGACTTGGTCAAAAACTGAAGTGATTATTCTGTTTGGAGACTATGGTTGTAGTTACACTGTACAGACACTTTTATTTTACCATGAAATGTTGAGCAAGACAACATTGCAGAATGTTTGGATCTTAACCTCCCATTGGAAACTTAGTCTGGATGAATCTGAAAGCATATTGCTATTTCTAAAGCCTTTCCATGGAGTCCTGCATTTTAGGGACCACACCGGGGATGTCTCAGAATTCAGCCATTTCCTCCTGTCTTTAGACCCCTTGAACCCCCAAGGAGATGTCTTTCTCCCAGTATTGTGGGAATCTGTCTTTCATTGCAAACTCCACAAACCAGGCAAGATCCCTCCAAAGGGGGAAAAACACTGCACAGGAAAGGAGAATCTGCAGAATCTGCCAAATTACGTTTTTGAAACAAGCATGACAGGTGAAAGTTACAAGATCTACAATGCCATTTATGCTGTGGCACATGCTTTACATGCAATGTTTGGATCCAGAGCCCAACCGACCATGATGAGGCTTGGAAAGAGGATCTCAAATATCCAGTCATGGCAGGTAATTTCTTTGGCTTCCTTAGAGAGGAAGCTTCCCATATGCATTCCTTCAATTACTGATTAAATATCTGCATGTTATTATATCAATGCATATTAAAAACAATTATTAGAAAAATGTGAATTAAGAATAATGTTTTGTTGGAAGAGTTTGGGGGGGGAAAGAGATGCAAACAAAGGAGCTGTCCATAAGACCCATTGTTGTTGTTATTTTAAAATAATTTTTATTAAACAATTTTGTCTTTAAAAACAACCTAAAAAACAACCACAAATACATAAAAACAAAACTAAACACAGCAAACAATATATGCCATCTACATTCATTTTACAGCTTTCTGTATTGGCATATGTATTTTGCTTTTGTGGTTCTCTATTCTATCATATCTATTTACTTCTCGATAGTAGTATAATATCATTACATCAATGTATATATTAACCCATATAGTAGTATTCATTATTCTTGTCTACCGACTTATATTTATTTATATTCACATCTCTTTGTTTAATGTTTTTCAATTACTCCAATTTAGGTTTCATCAGTACTAAGATAAACATTTCCTGTTTTGGTTTCTATTTTCAAACCAACTATACATGTTATTCCATACTTCATAATAGTCCAAATCATCCCTCTCTTTTAGCTCCATAGTCATTTTATCCATTTCTGTGCATTCAAGAATTTTTCTAATTGCTATTTTGTCTGAGGGTAAATTATTTTGTTTCCAGTTTTGTGCAAATATGATTCTTGCTGCAGTGAGTATGTGTAGTGTGATGTATTGAAGTTTTTTATTCATTTTCGAGTCCAGTATTCCTAATAAAAATAGTTCTGGTTTCAAATCTGTTTTTTGCTCTGTAATTTCTTCCAGCCATTTTTGAATTTTGCACCAATATTTCCTTGTGATGGGGCACATCCACCACATGTGATGGAATGTTCCAAATTTGTGATTACATCTCCAGCATTTGGGGGATAAATTTGGGTACATTTTGGCCAATCTCGCTGAGGGCAAATGCCATCTATAAAACATTTTATAGAGGTTTTCTTTGTAGGCAACTGCTGTTGTAAGTTTATAGTTCCTTGTCCATAGTTTGTCCCACTGTTCTAATTCTTCCTGTCCTCTACCATCCCCTGGAGTCCATTTAAGCTCACACCTACTGCTTCAGTGACTCCATCCAGTCACCTCATTCTCTGCCATCCCCTTCTTCTTTTTCCCTCAGTCCTTCCCAGCATTAGGCTCTTCTCCAGGGAGTCCTTCCTTCTCATTAGATGGCCAAAGTATTTCAGTTTCATCTTCAGGATCTTGCCTTTTAAAGAGCAGTCAGGGTTAATCTCCTCAAGGACTCCCTGGTTTGATCGCCTTGCAGTCCAAGGGACTCGCAGGAGTCTTCTCCAGCACCAGAGTTCAAAGGCCTCCATTCTCTGGTGCTCAGCCTTTCTTATGGTCCAACTTTCACAGCCACACATTGCAACTGGGAAAAAGATAGCCTTGACTATACGCACTTTTGGTGGCAGGGTAATGTCTCTGCTTTTTAGTAAGCTATCTAGATTTGCCAAAGCTTTCTTCCCCAGGAGCAAGCATCTTTTAATTTCTTGGCTGCAGTCCCCATCTGCGGTGACCTTGGAGCACAGGAAAATAAAATCTGTCACTACCTCCATTTCTTCCCCATCTATTTGACAGGAATTGAGAGGGCTGGATGCCATAATTTTAGTTTTCTTAATGTTTAGTTTCAAGCCAATTTTTGCATTCTCTTCCTTCACCCACATCAAGAAGCTCTGTGGTTCCTCTTTACTTTCTACCATTAGAGTGATATCTTCTATATATCTCAGCTTGTTGATATTTCTCCCAGCAATCTTAATTCCATCTTGTGATTCATCTAGCCCTGCCTTTCTCATGATCTGCTCTGCATATAAGTTAAATAGACAGCCTTTCCTAACTCCTTTCTCTATTTTGAACCAATCAGTGGTTCCATGACCAGTTCTCACTGTTGTTTCTTGACCCGCATATAGGTTTCTCAAGAGGCAAATAAGATGGTTTGGCACTCCCATATTTTAAAGAACTTGCCACAATTTGTTGTGATCCACACAATCAAAGGCTTTAGCATAGTCAATGAAGCAGAAGTAGATGTTTTTCTGGAACTCCCTAACTGAATCTCCATGATCCAGCGTATGTTGGCAATTTGATCTCTAGTTCCTCTACCTCTTTGAAATCCTGCTTGTACTTCTGGTAGTTCTTGATCCACATACTGCTGGAGTCTAGCTTGTAGGATTTTGAGCAGAACTTTACTAGCATGTGAAATCAGTGCAATGGTGTGGTAGTTTGAACATTCTTTGGCATTGCCCTTCTTTGGAATTGGAATGTAAACTGACTTTTTCCAATCCTGCGGCCACTGTTGAGTTTTTCAAATTTGCTGACAAATTGAGTGTAGCACTTTGACTGCATCCTCTTTTACGATTTTGAATAGCTCAGCTGGAATATTGTCACCTCCACTAGCTTTGTTGTTGCTCAGATTTTCTAAGGCCCATTTGACTTCACATTCCAGGGTCTCTGGCTTGAGGTCAGTGACCACCCCATCGTGATTATCAGGGACGTTAAGCTTCTCCTTGTATAGTTCCTCTGTATAATTTTGCCACCTCTTCTTAAACTCTTCGGCCTGTGTTAGGTCCCTGCCATTTTGGTCCTTTATCATGCCCATCTCTGCATGAAACTTTCCCTTCATATCTCCAATTTTCTTGAAGAGATCTCTGGTCTTCCCAATTCTTTTTTTTTAATTCTATTTCTTTGTACTGTTCATTTAAAAAGGCATTCTTATCTCTTCTAGCTATTCTCTGGAATTCTGCATTCAATTGGGTGTATCTTTCTCTTTCTCTCTTGCCTGTCAGGGTTCCAAGTAACACCCCCAATGAATGAAAACTCCAAGGCTTGAGTTTCCTCAAAGTTGCATTTAATTTGAGATGTCATATTGGGACATCTGGGAAAACTTGAATCTGAAAGTTTCCAAGTTTTCTCCACCCAAAGAAAAGTTCAAGTCCCTGCCCAGCACCCGCAAGAGTCCATCACATGGTCCAATCAAACATTGTTCCAACTGGAGATGCCTCTCAGTTCCAGCCTTCCAGGTGCAGGGCAAGTTGTCCTTGACTTCTTGAGAAAGGAATGTTAGTATTACTATACATCACCCATGTTCCATACAATCCCCCCTCCCAATTTCCCACAGTAGTAAATGTAGCAGGTCTGAAGGCCTAATATAAAACATGGCTTCCAGGCCTGACATTGCCTTTCGCTTCCCTTCTTTCTTCAGCCACTTATAAAGCTTCCTCAGAGAACCATTTTGCTTTCTTGAATTTCTTTTTCTTAGGGATGGTTTTAGTTGCTACCTCTTGTACAATGTTGTGAACCTCCGTCCATAGATCCTCAGGCATTCTGTCTATGAGATCTAATTCCTTAAATCTATTTGTCACCTCTACTGTATATTCATCAGGGATATGATTTAGTTCATTCCTGAGTGCCCTAGTGCTTTCCCCTACTTTCTTCAATTTAAGCCTAAATTTTGCAATGAGAAGCTCGTGATCTGAGCCACAGTCAGTTCCTGGTCTTTTTTTTACCGACTGTAAAGAGTTTCTCCATCTTTGGCTGCAGAGCACATAGTCAGACTGATTTCTGTGTTGACCGTCTGGTGATGTCCATGTGTAGAGTCATCTCTTGGGTTGTTGGAAAGGAGCGTTTGCTATGGCCATCCTATTCTCTTGACAAAATTCTATCAGCCTGTGCCCTGCTTCATTTTGTACTCCAAGGCCAAACTTGCCTGTTATTCCAGTTATCTTTTGGCTTCCTACTTTAGCATTCCAATCCCCCATGATCATAAAGACATCGTTTTTTGGTGTTAATTCTACAAGGTGCTGTAGGGCTTCATAGAACAGGTCAACTTCATCCTCTTCAGCACAATGCTTGGGGCATAGACTTGGACTGCTGTGATGTTGAATGAGTTGCCTTGGATTTGAACTGAGATCATTCTGTCATTTTGGAGATTGTGTCCCTGTATTGCTTTTCCTACTCTTTTATTGACTATGAAGGCTACTCTATTTCTTCTGAGGGATTCTTGCCCACAGTAGTATACCTGATGGTCATCTGAATTAAATTCACCCGTTCCTGACCATTTTAGTTCACTGATTACTAAGATATCGATGTTCAGTCTTGTCATCTCTTGTTTGACCATGTCCAGCTTGCTTAGATTTATGGATCTTACATTCCAGGTTCCTATGGAGTACAGATATTTACAGCATCGGACTTTCTTTTCACTATCAGATACATCCACAGTTGAGCATCCTTTTGGGTTTGGCCCAGGGGTGAAATGCTCCCGGTTCGGACCGGATCGCCTGATCCAGTAGCAATGGCAGCGGGTGGTTCGGAGAACCAGTAGTAAAAATCCCTGTGCCCCCCCCTCCCCATGCCCAGCTGAGCGGTCATCAGAGGCTGTTTTTTTTTATTTTAAAAAGTATTTTTTCTACAACCTCTTCGGCCAAAAAAATGCTTTTAAAAGCTTCTGACGATCCCAGCTGAGTTGCCTGTCAGAGGCTTTTAAAAGCATTTTTTCTGCAACCTCTTCGGCTGAAGAGATTGTAGAAAAAATTGTTTTAAATGTAAGGAAAAAAAAGTTGGCCATGCCCACCCAGTCACATTACCTGCCCACCAAACGACGCCCATAGAATCGGTAGTTACAAATTTTACATTTCACCACTGCTTTGGTCCAGTCACTTCTGTTGTGACCCAGGCCCACATAGTTAGTATTAAATACAAAACAGTTCCAAAAAACAGATTTTATTAAATAGCTGAGAATTAACTCATTCTCAGCGTATAATCAATTAAATTGAAAGTAAAGTTCTCAAAACACCATTCCTCAGTTTATCTCTGACCTTGGGATAATTAGGCAAACTGCCAAATGTATTTCTTGGCAGCAGTTCAGGAACCGAAGATGCTGACAAGAAAGAAATACATCCTTTTTTCTGAGTTTGTAACTGTTGAGCAGGGGGAAGTTGCGTTTGATGTTTATGTGTGGGGGATCCCCCCCCTGATGCCTTCCCTTCCTGCTTCTTTGAAGCCATCGTGCCACGTAAGCTAGTTTTTTTGAAGAGGGAAGTTCTTTTTCCTTTCCCTCTTCCACAGAAACTTCTAAAAAAGTCCCCCAGATTTAATCAGGTGGAACTAGAATAAAGCAAAGTCAAATTTTAGCAAAAGAAATTTTTTCTTTAGATAGAGCAACTTTGTAGCAATTTTACAACTTTGTAGCAAAGCAGGGAGGCTTCACAAATCCACTTTCACTAGCTCGTTAACTCAAACGCTGGACGCCATATTTTTTCAAATCACTTTCACTCGCTCACTTTCTCTTTTGATTTAAAAAGTCAACAAAGCACCAATACTTGCAGTTTTCAAGTTTCTGGATTCAAGTTGATATTTCCGCTGTTTGTTAAAATTAATTCCTCTCACTTTAAAAGTTTGCTGCTGCCGGCTTGTTCTGCTGAAGGCAGAATCGTCCCACGCCGCCCGGAGTCTCCGCAGGTTGGAAGGGAGCCACACCTGTTTTCACCCCCAGAAGCAATTCCCTGGGGGGGTTACAGGGGCTCAACCTGTACCCTGCTGTCTCTGCTCCTGCAATCTTCAAGATTTCGGAGTTTTCGAGCCGCACCTCGTTCGCGGGGCGGCTCTACAGGCGGCGGGGCTGGCGGTCTTTAAAAAGTCACCGCCGTCGCCGAAGCTCGCAAACCGGAAGTCTCCGGTTGATGTGGCAGATTTAAAAGAATTTATTTCTAAAACTTTGGATGATAAATTTCAAGAATCACAACAGGAACTTCAAAAATCACATCAGGAATTTTTGCAGGAAATTAATGAAGTTAAAGACATGGTGAAACAGAATCAAATTATGGTGACCAAAAAAATATCAGAAGTGGCGTCTGGCCTGGCAGATTTTATTGGGAAAGTTGATTTTAAAGTTGAAGAATTTAAATCAGAAGTTAATGTTAGGATGAAAGACAATGATTATAAAATTGATGAAGTTGACAATAAAATGCAGAGAATTGAAGATGAGATTGTTATGATACAATTCCGGGCGATGGAATTTGCCATACGGCTTCGGGGAATTCGAGAGGAGGAAAGACAGGACTTGAGACAAGTTTGCTCTGAAGCCCTGGCTAAGATTTTACAAGTTAATCCTGATTTGGTATTTCATAAAATAGATAAAATTTACAGAGTGAACTCTTGGGTGGCCAGGCAAAGACAACTACCCAGAGATGTGGTCATATACTTTACTGAGAGAGAAATTAGAAATGATATCCTGCAAAAATCTTTTCACACTTCTATACAAGTGGGGGGCTCACGGCTTGTAATTTTTAAAGAATTACCTCCTAAAATGCTGAAAGCTAGAAAAGAATTTGGTTTTCTTGTTAAGGAATTGAAAAATTTACAGATACCCTTCCGGTGGGATGCACCAGCTGGGGTAATTTTCAGATATAAGGGAGAAGGATATCGGTTGAATACCGTGGAGAAGGCGCAACACTTTTACAGTACTATTCTTAAGGAAAGAACACCATCTCCACGTACATCTACAGTTCTGGAGATTAAGGAGAGTGAAGAGAGGCAATTGAAAGAACAGTCTAAGCAGGAATTAGAAAACGTGCAAGGTGCAGAAGGAGGTATTCTGAGTGAGCCATCGCTGGATTCTTCTCCAATTTTGGATTTGATTCAGTTGACTGAAGTTAAAGATCAACGTATAACTAGAGCTCAATCCAAGCTACTTAAACAGAAGCAACAACAACAACAGGAAAGACAAGACAAGAAGGCAGTTAAGAGCACTGCACAAGAGATTGGCGCTATGGGAGGAGCGAGATCGAAGCTCTCGGATGAACTTCAAGCATATTGCTCTGCGCTCCAGAAAGAGGCTAATGACCTTTAAGTGTTTATCTTGGAATGTCAATGGGTTGAATTCAGCACAGAAAAGGAAAAAATTATTTACATATTTGAAACAATTTAATAATGATATAATATGTTTACAAGAAACGCATATTACAACTCAAGATCAAAAATATTTGATAAACTCAAAACTAGGAGCACATTATATATCTTCAACTTCGCAGAAAAAGAATGGTGTGGTTATTTATGTAAATAAAAAATTAACAGCAAAAGTTATAGAAGTAGATCAAGATGGTAGATTTGTAGCAATTGAATTGTTTACAGCAAATGGTCAAATTCTTTTGATTGGAATTTATGCTCCCAACCAACAACAGGATTATTTTTACAAGATGTTACATACTAAAATATTGCAATGGGACTACAGATCTATTTTAATTATGGGAGATTGGAATGGAGTAATTGATTCTAAATTAGATAAAAAGAGCTTGGCAAAGTCTAGAATTAGATTACCACAGACCTTTTTTGATATGAAAGAAGATATGGAACTAAAAGATGTTTGGAGAATACATAATCCAAATGAATTGGATTACACTTTTTTTTCTGATAGACATAGATCCTTTTCTAGGATTGATTTTATCTTGTTGTCAAATGATCTACTTGTTAAGACAAAAAGAACAAAGATTTTTCCAAGAACTTTGACTGATCATAGTCCTGTATGGATAGAAATCGAGATGGATAAGGTTGAGAGACGTTCTTGGAGATTAAATGAGAACTTGTTTAGATATGAAAAAAATATAATAGAACTTAAAAAGCATTTGAAAGAATTTTTTGAAATAAATTTGAATAAAGGTACCCCAGTTGAAATTGTTTGGGATGCAAGTAAAGCTTATATGAGAGGGGTACTTATCTACATGAATTCTAAACATAGACTGTTCCGACAAAAGAAAAGATCTGAGTTGGAAATGGAAATAAAGAATAAAGAACAGTTACTTATTAAAAACCCAACAGATGAAAGAATACGAAGTGCTATAAAACTTTTGAAAGACCAATTCCAAATGCTTATGGCGGAACAAGTTGCAACAAGTTTACAATACGCGAAGCATAATACATTTTGCAATGCTAATAAACCGGGCAGATGGTTGGCCTACACATTGAGGAAAAAACAAAGTATGCGGACTATTGACAGTATCGATATTGGAGGGAAAGAAATTTTTCAACAAAAATTAATTAAAGAAGCTTTGGTGGATTATTATACTAAACTATATGCTAAAGAAGAGGTGCAGAATGGACTTATAGAAAAATATTTAAAGGATAAGAGAGTTACAAAAATTACTGATCAACAAAAGGAAAGAATGAATTATCTTATAACAGAGGAGGAGATAATAGCAGCAATTAAACAGCTAAAAACAGCTAAAGCTCCTGGCACGGATGGTTTGACTGCAGTGTATTACAAAACTTTACAAGCTGAAATGGTGGGACAACTTAGAGATTTATTTTGCAATATTCAACAAGGGGGTAAAATACCCCCATCCTGGACAACTGCTTATATATCTTTGATACCAAAGGAACAAGTTGGTCCTAAAAAACCAGAGAACTACAGACCAATATCTCTTTTGAACACAGACTATAAAATTTATGCGAAGGTATTAGCCAACAGGTTGATGCCAGTAATCCAAAAGGTGATTCATGAGGACCAAGCGGGATTTATTGAGGGCAGATACATGAAGGACAATGTAAGGCAAGTAATAGACTTATTGGAATATCTTGATAAGAATAAACAGATTTCTGCAGTGCTGGTCTTTTTGGATGCGGAGAAGGCCTTTGATAGAGTGGATTGGAATTTTCTACTAAAGACTTTAAAAAAGATGGGCTTTGGGGACCAATTTACACAGGCGATTTCAGCAATTTATCAAGAGCAAAAAGCACAGATTATTATTAATGGAAGTTTGACGACAGAGTTTAAAATTGAAAAAGGAACAAGACAGGGATGTCCGTTGTCCCCACTTTTATTTATTTTAACACTAGAAGTCTTGCTAAATACAATACGGGACTCTAATATCTTGAAAGGCATAATGATAAGGCAAGAGGATTATAGAATAAAGGCATTTGCAGATGATCTGGTGGTTACCCTATCACAACCAATGGAATCAACAATCCTGATGAATGACATTATACAAGACTATGGTAGAGTTTCAGGTTTTAGACTGAATTCAAAAAAGACTAAAATGATAGTCAAAAATATGACACAAGATCGTAAACATGAGCTTGAAAGGAGGGCAGGTTTTGAAATTGTACCTAAGGTAAAATATCTTGGAGTTCAGGTTGCAGAATCAAACATGAAATTGTTTCAAAATAACTATGAGGTGTTGTGGCGAGAGGTTCAGAAAGACATGGAGACTTGGAAAAAGCTGCAACTGTCTTTACTTGGAAGAATAGCAGCAGTTAAGATGAACATTTTGCCAAGATTTCTGTTTTTGTTTCAAATGATTCCGGTGCTTAAAAGTGATAAACAACTGAAAGTTTGGCAAACTGGACTTAATAAGTTCGTCTGGAACGAGAAAAAGCCGAGAGTGAAATTGAAAATTATGCAAGATGTTCCAGAAAGAGGAGGCCTTAAACTTCCAAACCTACAGTTATATTATGATGCAGCAGCTTTAACTTTAACAAGTGATTGGTTTGGGGGTAAAAAAGCTGGAATATTGAATGCAGAAAGTTTTGATCTTGAATTTGGATGGCATGCTTACCTATTTTATGATGATAAAGTTGATAAAGTATTTAAAAGTCATATACTTAGAGACTCTTTGATGAGAGTTTGGAAGAAGCACCGACTCAAATGGGATTATAAAATACCGCTATGGCTGGATCTTGGTCATACCTTGTGGAATACAAATATAATGTCACTCGGGGGTTTTTATACAAAGAGGTTCTTTTTACAGATGCGGGCAGATGGCAGCTGAAGACATTGCAGACACTGTTGGATGAAGGGATTAATTTAACCTGGTTACAATATAATCAATTACAATTGAGATGGAAAGAGGACCAAAAAACTGGTATTATGTTGCATGAGGAAGAATTGGTTAGACATATAAGAGAGAAAGGTCCAATGCATATTAAAAGGCTTTATAATGTTTTGCTAGAAAGGGATTCAGAAACGGAATTAGTTAAAGATTGCATGATTAAGTGGGCACAAAATTTTGAAGAACCAGTGATGTTGGAAACATGGGAAAAAATTTGGGTTCAGAATGTTAAATTTACACAGTCGCAGAATCTGAGGGAAAATTTTTATAAAATGTTTTATAGATGGCATTTAGATCCTAAAAAGTTGTCATGTATGTACCCTAATGTTCAGCCAAAATGTTGGAGATGTGAATGTTTGGATGCTACGTATTATCATGTTTGGTGGACCTGTAGGAAAGTTAAGGCTTTTTGGATAAAAATATGGTGGGTCATGCAGAATGTTTTGAAGAAAAAAATTCAATTTTCTCCACAATTGTTTTTATTGGGCATAGTTAAGGGTCTTACACGGGATGAAACAAAATTAATATTGTATATGATAACAGCAGCAAGATTGTTGATAGGTAAATATTGGAAGAATGAAGCTTTGCCTACTATCGAGGAATGGACTTCGAAGATGGCCAGTTTTGCAGAGATGGCGAAGATTTCAGCATATTTAAAAGATTGTTCACAAGAGACTTATGAATGGGAATGGAAAAGGTGGATAGAATATGTTCAGAACAAATACCAAATTAGAAAGTATCAAATAGCTTTTATTTGAAAACAATGTATTAGAAATATTTTAATATAAAGAGATAAAGAGGGAAAATTATGTAGGGGGAGGGATGGGTTCAGGTATATATATCAGTGTTATTAGTTATGAGTACATAATAGGGAAGTCTGGGGGGGAGGGTTAGGGAGGGTTAGGGAGGACGGGAAGTTTGGGGAGGGAGGTGGGGGGGTGAAAAAAGGGGTGAAAATGTAATTGTAAAACTTTTGCAATAAAAAAAAAAAAAGAAAGAAAGAAATACATCCAAACACGAAGCAAATTTCTCAACGGTTGTTTTCCGGCAAAGGGGCCAAGAGCCGTTGCTGGTCTTTTAAGCCTCATGAGAGGGGCCAATCATCTCTTGGACCTACTCCAGAGTTGTCCTCTCTGCTTTAGCTCCTCCTGCCTTCTGGCAGTTCTTCTCATACATGCACTAGGAACAGGCTCCTTCTGTTCCTCTGCCTCTCTACTGTCAGCCTCTGGAGGCTCCGAAGTCCGTGCATCACTCCCCTATGGCCCTGGCTCCATCTCTGCCTCCGATGCAGAGCCCTCATCCAGGCCTTCCCCAGCCTCCAGGACTGGTCCATGTTCTTCCTCAGCCCCATCGCTGTCTGACTCTGCTATTAGTTCCGCAGGCTGCTGGTGGACCACAACAGCTTGATTCTTTCTGGCACTACTAGGACTAGCCCTCTGCTCTTCCCCAATAACATATTGGACACCTTCTGACCTGAGGGGCTCATCTTCCAGCGTCATATTTTTTTGCCTTTTGGTACTACCAAAAGGGGGTTTTCATGGCAAAGATACTAGAGTGGGTTGCCATTTCCTTCTCCAGTGGGTCACGTTTTGTCAGAGCTCTCTACTATGACCTGTCCATCTTGGGTGACCCTGCATGGTATAGCTCATAGCTTCATTGAGCTACGCAAGCCCCTTTGCCACAACACGGCAGTAATCCATAAAGAGGGCCATAACCGTAGCTCTAACTAAATACTCCTATTTCTAAAGGTCTCTTTTATTTCAGATTCTTGCCTATTTGAGGAATGTGCAGTTCAACAACAGTGCTGGAGATGAAGTCTCCTTCTCAGAAGATGGACTGGGATCTGCTCGTTTTGATCTTTTGAATTGGATTCTCCTCCCCAATCGATCCTTTGTTCCCATAAAAGTTGGGCAAGTAAATCCTGAGGCTCCCCCAGGCCAAGATTTCACCATTAACTCTGATGGAATCGTCTGGGCCACAAAGGTGAGCTGCAAGGAAATGTTGTAAGTTCAGGGAAAGAGTCATTCTCTTCCTGAGATGCAGAACATCTTTCTAACTTGAAAAATGATCAATTGAATCAGAAATTATGGCATTTGGTGAAAAATCTGCTTTGCACACAACACCTTTGAGGTCTGATTTATGTCATTCCAGAAAGAATTAGACTTGGAATTGACTTCTGCTTGAAACACAGGATGCAATTAAAAGGAAGCAAAAGTGATTTCCGCGAATCACTTCCTCTCAGTTGTATCCTGACAGTTCTTTCTTTTAGAAATTCTCTTGTCCCATCACAAGACTTCCTCTGCAAACTGAGACTCCAGTTTCAATCTCCCACAATATTAATCTCCCACATTCATGGGTGTGTCAGGAATGCCACTGGCCTGAATCCCTCAGGACTGTTCTGATAGACAGTGGCAATATGTTTCTTTAGAAGAGAATCTGAACATAGAAGTAGGAATAAGGAAGGGAAATAGGAATGGGGAAAAGAATGAATGCAGCAGGTTCATTGCTTAGGCCATCTCAAGTATTTCTTTTTTCTCTTTCAGAAGGTGCCCTTTGCCAGGTGTGGCATCAAGAGGTGCCATGCAGGAGAGAGGAGAAGAGTTCCAGAGGGAGAGCCGGTTTGCTGCTACCATTGTGAGGCTTGTCCAGAAGGGACCTTTTCTAATCAGACAGGTAAACAGGACTTCAAATATAGATCTTCCAGGATCAAAGAAGATATTCATTAAGTCATTTTTGTCATTTTAAGAAGATCGACATGAAATCATATTTTTCAGCAAAACCTTTCAGTTTACAGATATAAACTGCCCTGGCCACAGAGGCCACCTTTCCCGATCCTCAGCAGTTCCATGCAGGATAGCTTTAGGGCAGAATTTATGAATGTCCAACTTGGATTTCCACTCCTACTCTAACCTCCTATTGGAAAAAGTGCCTTCCAATCTTTCGTGAGGAAGTGGGGTGTGTGGTCCAAGGTTTAATTTTTATTATTTATATTATGCTTCTTCTGTCACCACTATCAACCTCTGAGTTAATAGACCTGCCAGGGAAAGAGGACATTCATCCTGGAAATGCACAGTGGAAATGGAAATGCACAGTGAAAGGACAGCTGGAACTGGATAAATCCTTGTCTCTGGCTAATCTATTCTCAGGATCATCATAAACAAAGGATTATTTGCTCTTTTTAATTCGCCATAAATAGCATAGGGGACATTTATTTATTTATTTATTTATTTATCTATCTATCTATCTATCTATCTATCTATCTATCTATCTATCTATCTATCTATCTTATATGCCGCCCTCTCTCCGGAAGGACTCAGGGCGGCTCACAGCAATAAAAACAGATAAAATCAATATTAAATGTTAAAAACCATTAATACTCCCCTTAAAAACCCCTTCAGTCCAATCTGGCCTGGCGGAATCACCATGTCTTAAGGTCACGGCAGAAAGAACGCAGGTCAGGGGCCACCCAGAGCTCCAGGGGGACATTACTCCCTTTGTAGGTAGGTCAACAGCAAAATGGCAACACTCATATCATTTATGTGGGAGGAATAGTCTGCATGGTACTTGCTGAAGGAATCCTTAGACAAAGACTTTTGATTTCAGATGCAGCTCACTGTGAACCCTGCCCAGAAGACCAATATCCCAACAAGGACAAGGACCAATGCATTGCCAAGAAGATCCACTTCCTTGCCTATCAAGACACCCTGGGATACACTTTAGTTTCTCTCACTCTTTTTCTCTCTGTGATCACTTCTGCAGTCCTGGTGATTTTCTATAAACATCATGACACTCCAATTGTCAAGGCCAACAACCGAGATCTCACCTACATCCTCCTGGTCTCCCTCCTGCTCTGCTTCCTCTGCTCCTTCCTTTTCATTGGTCAACCAGGGAAGATCACCTGTCTCTTCCAACAATCTGCCTTTGCCATTCTCTTTTCCTTGGCAGTTTCCTCTGTGTTGGCAAAAACTGTCATGGTGGTTCTGGCCTTCATGGCCACCAAACCAGGGAACAGAACAAGGAAACTCTTAGGAAAACCACTGACCAACTCCATTGTCATAGCCTGTCCCCTGATCCAAGCACTTCTTTGTGCCACCTGGCTGGGAACCTCTCCTCCATTTCCCAGCTGTGACTTTCACTCCTTGTTTGGAGAAATCATCTTGGAATGCAAGGAAGGCTCAGCTTTAATGTTTTACATTGTCCTTGCCTATCTAGCTTTTTTGGCCTTCATCAGTTTCACAGTGGCATTTTTAGCTAGGAAATTGCCTGATAGTTTTAACGAAGCCAAGTTCATTACTTTTAGCATGCTGGTCTTTTGCAGTGTTTGGATCTCCTTCCTCCCCACCTACCTCAGCACCAAAGGGAAATTCATGACGGCTGTGGAGATTTTCTCTATTTTGTCCTCTGGAGCTGCTCTCTTGGCTTGTATCTTTTTCCCCAAATGCTACATTATTCTACTGAGGCCGGATCTGAATTGTAGAGAAAATATAGTAAGAAATAAAAATTTCTAACTAATGCAAAGGCAAATATAAGTGCCTCATTTATATTTGTCTTTCAGGCATGTTTAGAATCTGATTTTTTAAAAAAAAGATGACAAGAAGGAGGAACTTGTCCATTAAAAAATTCCTTCTCATGTGCTGCAATTGGTTACATGTCCGGTCCCATAGATTTCTATTGGGATGCTGCCATTCTGGTGGGAAGGGGACGCTTGGGGTGTGGGGGTTATGCAGGGTTTCATTTGCATTGCTTTGCTGTACCTTGTGGGAAAAAGGGAGTGGGGAAGGAATGTGCCTTAGGTCATTTTAGGGTGGGGGGAAGGAATTTGCTTTGAGCCATCTGCTTTATCTCACCACTAGAGATAGTGAAATTGAACTGCCTGGGAGCTGACAGTGACTCCCTTCTCCGGAGACTCAGGGCTGCTTACAATGCGCTAAGCAATATGTTAAGCAATAGCTTTCATTCACTATGGTAGGACCCAGGAATTGTTTCTTGAGTATTAGCCAAACCAAGTAATCCTTCATAGGTGGGTGAACACACCCATCTTTCAAGGATGAATTCATGCTGGGTATCTCTCAACTGTAGCTTTGTTCCCAAGAACTCCTGACTTTCTGCCTCCACTCTTCCACCCCTCTTGCCTCCATCACCTCTGTTGCTCTCATGCAAGTTGACTCTCCACTGCTCAATTTCGTTCTGTTTAACAAACTTAACCTATTGGAGGAGTGGCAGAACCTGGGCATGGAGTTAAAAGAGGAATCAGCCTAAAGTCTCTACATAGCCACAAATAAACTAAGTCCAATCCCTCATGAATTCCATTAACCCTTAGTGCTAAACATTAATTGAGAAAGTTACTGCTCGTATGATGAGAAATTAATCAGTCTAGTTGGAAGTTCATGTCTGATCCAAATGTTTTGCACCTGACAGAACATTTACAAAGACCTAGCTGGCCAAAGTCAAGGCCATCGCCATAGAAACCAGTAACGGCTGGAGGGAGTGACTTCTACACCCTAAGAAATTGCTTCGTTGGGGAATGTGACTGATGACACATGTTGGAGGGAGGGGAAAACTGGGTCAGAGGCAAGGCGCAAATTGAGTGAAGTCAGAGTTTCAGCTTTGGAAGCCATATTAACCTCGGAAGCCATATTAACCTCAGAAGCTTCCATGCTGCCACCTTCTTGCGCTTGGGAAAGTAGGAGGGGGATTTGATAGAGTGGTTTTTGTTAGACATAATAGCATTCTTCTCTTTGGTCAAGGTCATAGTGCTCCTGCATCTGGAGGAAGAGTGTTTGCAGAGGTGTCTCAAGTTGGGACAGATGGTGACTGGGCCATGTGATGGACTGATGGGTGCAGGGGCTGGATATGGGGTTTTGATTTATTGAGGGAAAACCCGGAACTCTCATATTCGGGTTTTCCTAGATGTGCCAGTATACCTATTCCAATAAATAAAGATTTTGAGATGAAGATTGTCTTGGAGTTTTTAATTGGAGTTGGAACATTCTGGAATGCTGACATTGAGTTGGCTTCAATTGGTCAGTGCCGACATGACACTCCAAATAAACAACTGGATTTTCCTTGAAACTTTGCTTGAGGTTCTTGATTTTACTAGGGCATTGGTTGGAACTCTGACAGTCAGTCTGTCAGACTGACTGAAGAAGGGGGATCCCTTGGATATTCTGGCATTGGGACAAAGCCCACACCACTTACTACCTTGAAAGGGGTTAGTCCCGTGCTACTGTGAACAGCATTATTGTACCTGACCTCAGCGAATGGCAAGAGGTCTGCCTAATTGGACTGCTGGTAGTTCACGTAACACCTCAGGTATTGTTCTACCATGGCGTTCAGTCTCTCTACCCTCCCATTGGTGCTCGGATGAAAGACCAAGCTAAGGCCTTGGGATGACCCAATGGACTGCAGGAACTCCCTCCAAAATTTAGCCATGATCTGCACTGTGATTGACTTATTCTCCAAGCAGGCACACTTCTTTCTTGAGATAGGTACCATTCTGCTCCTTGAGCAGAAACTATTAGTCCAGGAAGATCCTAGAGTGAAGAAGAGTCCTAAGCATTACAGTTCAATGTCATGATGAACCAAAGATGAAAAATTCCACTTCTGAAAGAACCAATCATGCACAGCTGCCTGTTTTTGCTAGGATTCAAACTGAGACTCTCCCTTCCCATCCAACCTTCATGCACAATGGCAAAACCTATTTATTTATTTATTTATTTATTTATTTATTTATTTATTTATTTATTTATTATTTAATTTATATACCGCCCTTCTCCCGAACGACTCGGGGCGGTGTACAGCCAATTAAAAATACAAGGTACAAACAACAGTTTTAAAATAGTTAAAAGTATTAAACAATTTTGGCCCGAATTTAAAACCCAAAGTTTAAAACACCCAATTTAAAATCATTTACATAGATAGCCCTGCCTGGCAGAACAGCAGGGTCTTAAGGGCACAATGAAACACACGGAGGTCGGAGATCTTGCTTATTTCTGGGGGCAATTCGTTCCATAGGGCAGGAGCTCCCACAGAGAAGCCCCTTCCCCTGGGTGTTGCCAGTCAACATAACTTGGCCGATGGCACCCTGAGGAGACCCTCTCTGTGGGAGAGGACTGGCCGGTGGGCGGCTATTTGTGGTAGAAGTTGGTGTCGAAGGTACCCAGGTCCTAAGCCATGGAGCGCTTTAAAGGTGGTAACCAACACCTTGAATTGCACCCGGAAGACCGCTGGGAGCCAGTGCAGCTCGCGCAGGAGAGGTGTCACATGGGCGCAACGAGTCGCGCCCATAACCACCCATGTGGCCGCATTCTGGACCAGTTGGAGCTTCCAAGTGCTCTTCAAGGGGAGCCCCATGTAGAGAGCATTACATCTGTGGGGGGTAAAGATTCACCCTCAATAGTCAGCGATGGCACCAGCTGACTATATCGGGACGAAAGAAGCCACAGCCCCTCGGTCTTGGAAGGGTTGAGTCTGAGCCTATTTCTCCCCATCCAGACCCGCACGGCCTCCAGGCAGCAGGACATCACATCAAGGGCATCATTGGGGTGGTCTGGGGTGGAGATGTACAACTGAGTGTCATCAGCATACTGATGGACTCTCATCCCGAAACCATGGATGATCTCACCCAGCGGCTTCACATAAATGTTGAACAGAAGGGGCGAGAGGACCGACCCTTGTGTCACTCCCCATGCGAGGCGCCTCGAGGTCGACCTCTGCCCCCCTGCCAACACAAACTGCAAACGGTCAGAGAGGAAGGAGGAGAACCACCATTGCACGCTGCCTCCTATTCCTAACCCCCTCAACCGCTGCAGCATGATAACATGGTCGATATTATCAAAAGCCGTTGAGAGATCTAATAGGACTAGGACAGAGGAGCAACCCCTGTCCTGAGCCCTCTAGAGATCATCCACCAATGTGACCAATGCTGTTTCCATGCTGTACCCCTCCTGAAGCCCGACTGGTACGGGTCCAGATAGATAACTTCATCCAGGTACCAGGGAAGCTGTCGTGCCACCACCACACTCAACAACCTTTGCCACAAAGCGAAGGTTGGAGACCGGACGGTAGTTACCTAACATAGCTGGGTCCAGGGATGGCTTCTTGAAGAGGGGCCTCACCACCACCTCTTTCAAGGCAGCGGGAAAGGTACCCTCACTCAAAGAAACATTTATAATCCCCTGAAGCCAGCCTTGTGTAACCTCCTGGGAAGCCAGTACCAACCAGAAGGGACAAGGGTCCAATAAACCCGTGTCCCTTCAGCGATAGGGTTAGTGGCAGCACTAACCCTATTGAGAATCCTGTCCACATCCTTGGGAACCACAGGATCAAACTCTTCCCAGATAATATTCTCAAGACCTACCCCCGTCTCCTCCCCTGATCTCACCCAGTCGGAGTCCAAGCCTTTCCGAATCTGAGCGACTTTATCATGCAGAAATTGCACAAAATCCTCAGCTTGACCCTGCAAGGGATCTTCCCGCACTCCCCCCCTGAAGAAGGGAGTGGGTCACCCTAAACAGAGCAGCTGGCGGTTCTCTGCAGATGCGATAAGAGTGGAAAAATAATTAAATTTTGCCGCTTTTATCGCCACTAGGTAGGTCTTGATATAAGACCTCACCAGTGTTCAGTCAGAATCGGATTGACTAGTCCTCCAGATGCTCTCTAGGTGTATTTTCTGAAGCTTCATCTCTCTCAGCTCCTCGGAGAACCAAGGTGCCAATTGAGATTGGCATCGGGTCAGAGGCAGCAAAGGCACGACCTGGTCCAAAGCTCCGGCAGCCACACTATCCCAGGCAGCCACCAGCTCTTCAGTCGAGTCGTGTGCCAGAGTCTCAGGAAACGGCCCAAACTCCATCAGGAACCTTTCAGGGTCCATCAGGCACCTGGGACAGAACCACCTGGTCGGTTCCATCTCCCTGCGGCAGGGGGAAGCAGCTGGGGGAAACCTTGATAGCACCGCTTGGTCAATCATTGGTTGTACAACTGAATATCATCAGCATACAAATGATACCTGACCTCAAACTGAGAAGGCTTTCCAGATGCACCCTGAAAGTCAATGGATTTGGCTCAGTCTCACTCCTGCAACCAACACTGAATGGAACCACCTTCAGGTGAAGGAGAGACTCACATAACACTATATACCCATCCTTTGTTATCCCAGTTTCTAATTTCATCCCCTGCCATGTGGTTATTAAAAACCTGGTTATTCCATCCAAGCATTGGCATGACTGCTCACTAGGGCTCGTTGCCTTAGAAGACTGAGGAAAATTCTCAGGGACGACACTCTGTCACTGCGTTATTTTATTTACCAGCTGAGCTCATTATTTCTGGACTATCAGACTTTCCGTACCTTGCCAAGAATTGTTATCAAAAGTTACTACACATGTCTGCATTCTTTCACTTGCTACACACTTTTTCCTTTGTTCTCTTTCCAGAAAGGTCCAGCTGAGAAATAGCCGGCAAAAGCTATTTTCAAAATGTAGCAATTAACTTTCTTAGTTAGTGAGGTGTTTTATTTTCTTTATAACAAATAAATGAGTTTTATTAGAGAACTTTTCTTCGCGTTTCTTTTCAGAATATTGCAACAAGGAGGAGCCACGATCCATCCTCTAATTAAACCAGGGTGATTTGTCCCAGAGCCAAACATGGGATTAATCAATGCCCTGACACACTCTCACCCTAGTCAACACTTCTTTACCCTCCTACCATCGGGAAGGAGATATAGAAGTATAGGCAGCCACACAAACAGGCTGAAGAACAGTTTTTATCCATGGGCTGTCAGACTCCTGAATGAGAAATAAAATCATAACTACGTAGTAAGATGGACTGCAGGGCCAGCGCAATGTGTAACATGTTCCCACTGGTGCAATAGGACTGGGTGTTTTCTAAATATGATTTATTGGCTTAAGGATTTTCTGTCTTTACTGTGAATTATATTGTGTTGGAAGGGGCGCACTGAGGGAGCTCAACCAATCTCATTGTACATATGTTGTGCACTGACAATAAAGGTTTGAATTGAATTGAGTTACAAGGATACAACTGATAGTTGTACGCCCCCAAACCACTTTACTCTCATATTAGCTGACCAACTATGGTCCAGGCCAAACTCCATCTTGTATGCCAGGGGTCAGTTTCATGGAGGTCAAATTCACAACTTCAGCATGACTCCATCTATCCTGTGCATTACAAGACACATAAACATGTTTTTCCATTCTGGTGAATGAGAAGCTATTGCTCCATGGGTAGAACAATTGCTTTTCCTTGCAATTATCAGAAGTACAGTAATTCATAGTGTGTCCCCTGTGGATTTCTAGATACAAAATCTTACAAAATAAACCTTGCTTTAAAAAAATATCTCTGAGTTCTCCAAATGGGGGCAGAACATATCACCTTAGCCTGCCTTGCAAAGAGCTCACTCCTGGGATGGAAGAGACTCCCATGCCTTTGTTTCCTCTATAGTCATGGCCCAAAGACAGATACGAGGAAGTGTTGTTGCTATAAATTTGTCCTGGTGCCATCCAGGTGGCACAGGTGGTGTCTGCTATGCTAAAGTTCCAGTGAGATTTCAGGAGCAACCTTCAAATCAGTTTCTGCACAAAGTTTCTTTTCTGTTCTAGGAGGGAAGAAGACAAGAAAGATGGGGCAGGAGTCATGCTACTGCTGATGCCCTTTTGGCTCCTATCTCCAACTTCTCTGAAAAGGCTGCAAACCATATGTGTGTGAAGAATGACTGGGCAGGAGTTATGCTACTTTTGATGCTGATGCTCTTCTGGCTCCTGGCTCCAACTACAGCGAAGAGGCTGCAAACCATATGTGTGTTCAGGGATTATATCAAGTTAAAGGAAAGCTACTATAGGCCTGGTGATCTCATTATTGGTGGGAATTTGCCCTTGGGATTCATTGCAAAGTCTCCTGTCCTAGACTTTAATACAGTGAATCTTGTTTTAGATATTCTGTAAGTTTCAGCTGGAAGGGAAACATGCAGATAAATTGTTTCTTTGCTTTAAATTCAGGGACTTTTTTCAAAAATACTTCTAGTATTTGTACTGTCCTAGTGTAGTGCACATTTTGTGCTTTTCTCAATAAATTAGCAAGCTCTTCAAATAGTCTGGAATTCTCAATCTCTTCATCAGGAACATAATAAACAACAGAAATGAAGACGGAAGCTGTGCTGGCCTAGTGAAGAAGTCAAATTATAATATTAATCTGAACAGTAACTTGTGGTAAGAAATTCAAATAAAAGCTCAAGGTGTTACAAAAATCCCTCTTGGCAATTGGAATCAGCACTTCTCATGTATAATGGCCTTCAGTAAATTGATGAGGTGACCCCCACTACAGTCCTGTGCTCAGAAAAGTTTATCACACCTGAAGAAGCTGCTCCAAGAGAGACCTTAAATAATTACGGTGAAAGGGGAGCAGATGGAAAGGATTACAGCCACTGCAGCAAAGTGAATATGGCAGGGATGATAGAGAGTATAAAACAGTCCATGATATCTATGGAAAGGCTTCTCTCCTTTCTCACAAAGTCATCCAAGTTTAGCCAAGAAAAATCCTTTGTCGAAAAAAACCCAAACCCAATGAAATTTCGGAGTTCCTCCCCCCCAAATGTCCCCCCAAACAGTGAAGCAAATTCTACAGCCATGCACAAACTTTCCTGTAATGTTCCCCAATGTTTTTCTCATGACAGACTCATCACCGGTAACTACCAGCAGTTCCTTTCATTGATGTTTGCTGTCTCTGAGGTCAATAAGGATTTTCTTCTCCTCCCCAACATCTCCCTTGGCTTCCACATCTATGGCCATTTTCAGAGGGAGATTGAGATTTCCTTAAAAAGCTTCTCCATACTCTCCTCACGAGGCCAAGTGGTTCCAGGTTACAAATGTGACCTGCAGGACACTCTGCTGTCCGTCATTGGTGGTCTCAGTGCCAAGTCCTCAAGGCTGATGGCCTCCATCTTCAGCATCTTTAAGGTCCCACAGGTAAGAGAGCTCTCTTGGATACAGTATGGGAAGAAAAGTTCAAAGGCACATAGAGAAGCCAAAGATGAATCTAAAACGAGTGTTTTGTCTCTTGATCACAGAAGCAAGGCCATGAAGTTATGGTGCCAGTTATTAATAAAAACTTTAGCATTGGCCTTCAAGCTTCTGCACAGAATCTAACTTTGGCCACTGTGGAAACTGGCCGCCCTTGATGTATCTTTGCTCCAGACAGCGTGTGAAAGATTTGGGTATCATCTTGCTTGATATGTGTGTGTTTTTATGTTATGATTGTAAGTCTGCTTGTTTGAACTAATAATAAAGCTTAAAAAATAAAAAAACAAATCTACTGTTTTGTTCGGGGGGGGGATATAATGAGCTTCTGACTCTTAACTTATTTTTTATTAAAGGGTAGCCCTCATTTTAGTGCCATTTATTCTCTGTATCAGGTTCTTCATTTCTTTTCTTGTCTTCTGACAACCAATAAAAAAGGCTAAGAAGGGAAGAAGATGAAGTTTTCCAGTCAAAGTGTGTCAGTCTGACTGGGGGGCCATCAACCACACAATGGTCACTACTTAAGTCACCATAAAACTTTTACTTTGTCTTTGAAAGATGAATCTCTTTTTCTCCAGCTCGGTGTTGGCTTTGAGTTCTCCCAGGGAGAGAGAAAAGTTTATCCTTCCTTCATCCAGATTAATCCCAAGGAATCTCCTCAGTATGTGGGTTTAGTCCAGCTGCTCCTGTATTTCCAGTGGAACTGGGTTGGGCTTTTTGCCCCTGAAGATGACAGGGGAGAAGGTTTCATTTCAACTCTGATGCCAATGCTCCAGGAGAAGGAGATCTGCCTGGCCTTCACTGTAATGCTGGAATTGGATAATTTTGAAATCACTGTGAAGAAATTAATTCTCAATTTTCCTACCTTGTCTAACACAGAAGTGTTTACTCTTTTTGGAGACTACACTATTATTAGCACTGTAATAGGGGCAGTACAGTTTTTTGAAAAATACAAAAAAGTATCATTTAGGAATGTTTATATTTTCACTTCCCATTGGAAACTTAGCATCGCACAATCTGAATACACATTGCAATACATAAAGCCTTTGCATGGAGCCTTGCATTTTAGGGACCATTCCGGGGACGTCTCAGAATTCAGCCACTTCCTCCTATCTTTAGACCCCTTGAACCCCCAAGGAGACGTCTTTCTCCCCGTATGGTGGGAATTTGTCTTTGGCTGCAAGATCCATAAAACAGGAGAGATCCCACCAAAGGGGGAAAAACAATGTACAGGAAAGGAGAATCTGCAGAATGTGCCCAATTACACTATTGAAAAAAGAATGACAGGTGACAGTTACAATATCTACAATGCCGTTTATGCTCTGGCACACGCTTTACATGCAATGCATGGATCCAGAGTTCAACCGACCATGATGAGGCTTGGAAAGAGGATCTCAGATGTCCAGTCATGGCAGGTAATTTCTGGGGCTTTTGACTCAGTCCACAGACACTTTAATTGGAAGCTCCCCATATGAATTTCTTCAGTTACTGATTAAATGTCTGTGTACTTCCATTCCAATTCATCTGAGACCCTGCACTTTTTTTTAGTTTACCATTTGTTGTGGTACTCAGCTTGCTTTGTGGAAAGAGCTTCTGATTAATTATGGATGGAAACTAACCAAGGAGAGAAGCAACCTAGAACTAAGGAGAAATTTCTTAAGGAACGGTTTACCTTTAGAAGTCATGGGAGCCCCATTTCTGGAGTCATTTAAGGAGAGACAGCATAGCAGCATTGTCTGAAACGGTAGAGGGTCTGTTGCTTGAGCAGGGGGTTGGACTAGAAGATCTCCAATGTCCCTTCCAATACTGTGATTCTGTTTCTATGACAACCACAGCACAGAGCAAGATTCAAAGTGGTCCTAATGGGTTCCTGGTCTGAAATTCATCAGAATTTTCTGCATCAAAGGCTAAAATGTTGCACCTCTCTGAATAGTGAAGTGTCCAACCAGATCAGATGCTTCCTTCCACATGGCCCAGTTGATCAAATCTGGTTCCTGCATTCTGTTGCCTTTGACAATGAGCCAGATCTTGCCTATTTGAGCAATGTACAGTTCAACAATACTGTGCAGCTCAACAAAAGCTTGATTGGAAGAAACCATGATACAAAGACCAAAGAAAAAACATTTGTAGTTTCAGAATTAAATATTTGGTGGTACTGCAGATTCCTCAGTTCTCCAAGAGAACTCCTCTAGCTTTTCAGACATGAACTCATCTTCTCAAGATGGTCACCATGTTCTGATAGAAGCCATAATTGTAGCTCTAACCAAATACTCCTATTTCTGAAGGTCTCCTTTCTTTCAGATTCTTCCCTATTTGAGCAATGTGCAGTTCAACAACAGTGCTGGAGATGAAGTCTCCTTCTCAGAAGATGGACTGGGATCTGCTCGTTATGATCTTCTCAACTGGCTTTTCCTCCCCAATCAATCTTTTGTCCCCATGAAGGTTGGGCAAGTAAATCCTGATGCTCCTCCAGGCCAGGATTTCACCATTAAATCTGGTGGAATCGTTTGGGCCACAAAGGTGAGCTGCAAGGAAATGTTGAAAGTTCAGAGAAAGATTCATTCTCTTCCTGAGATGCAGAATATCTTTCTAACTGGAAAATAATCAATTGAGTCAGAAATTATGGCAGTTAATTGGTGAAAAAATCTGCCTTGCATTTAACACATTTGAGGTCCGATTTGTGTCATTCCACCAACGGTTAGGCTTGGGAACAACATCTGCTTGAAATATAGTATTCAATTACAGCAAGTAGCAGTGATTTCCATGGACCATTGTCACTCAGTTGTATTCTCATGGTTCTTTATTTTAGTTATGCAAGCCTTTCTCTGCAGGATGAAACCCCAGTTCCAATCTCCAGCATCTGTTGATATGTCAGAAATGCCAGTGTCCTGAATCCCTCAGAAGCTGTTCCATATTTCTGATAGATGGTATAGATAAATGTATTTCTTCTGAACATAGAAGGAGGAATGGGGAAAAGAATGAATGCAGCAGGTTGATTGCTTAAGTAATTTCAAGTATTTCTCTTTCAGACCATCCCCATTGCCAGGTGTGGAAGGAAGAGGTGCCATGCAGGAGAGAGGAGAAGAGTTCCAGAGGGAAAGCAGGTTTGCTGCTACCACTGTGATGCTTGTCCAGAAGGGACAATTTCTAATCAGACAGGTAGAGCAGACTTCAAATTTAAATCTTCCAGAATCAAGGAAGACATTCATTAAATCAATATATTTTTATTATTGTGCCATTTTTGATAAAACTGACATGCACTCATACTTTTCAAAAGAACCTTTCAGTTTACAGAACTAAACTGCCCTGGCCACAGAAGCCACCTTTCCCAATTCCCAAGGACACAATTTATGAGTCCCCAACATCCATTTCTGCTTCTACTTTCACACCCAATCAGGAAACCAACTTTCAGTCTTTTCCTGAGGAAGCGGGGCATGTGGTCCAAGCTTTTATTTGATTATTTAGAGGATGCTTCTTCTGGCATCTCTATCAACCTCTGAGGAAATAGACCTGCCAGAGAAAGAGGAGATCCATTTATTTACGTCTCTTTGATAGAGCAGGAGGGAGGAAAAGAAGTCTGAATGAACAGATTTGAAGTACAAAGCAGAGAGGTCAAGGCAGGGATAATGTACACACAAACAAAGCACCAGAATTCCTGGTTAATAGATCTGTCTGTCTTCTGTGGGTTCCATTATAAAATGGTAGGGAAAAAAACTGAAAGTCATGGAATTGCACAGTGAATGGATAGCTGGAACTGAATAAATCCTTGTCTCTGGCTAATCTACTGCCAAGATCATCATAAATGAAGAATGATTTGCCCTTTTTGATGTCCCAGAAATTGCACAGGGGTTCTTTCATCACTCCCTTTGTAGGTAGGTCAACAGCAGAAAGGCAACACTCATATCATTTATGCGGAAGGTATAATGTGCATGATAGTTGTTCAAGAAGTCCTTAGGCAAACATTCTTGATTTCAGATGCAGCTCACTGTGAACCCTGCCCAGAAGACCAATTTCCCAACAAGGACAAGGACCACTGCATTGCCAAGAAGATCCACTTCCTTGCCTATCAAGACACCCTGGGATACATTTTAGTTTTTCTTGCTCTTTTTCTCTCTGTGATCACTTCTGCAGTCCTGGTGATTTTCTATAAACATCATGACACACCAATCGTCAAGGCCAACAACCGAGATCTCACCTACATCCTCTTGGCCTCCCTCCTGCTCTGCTTCCTCTGCTCCTTCCTCTTCATTGGTCAACCAGGGAAGCTCACCTGTCTCTTCCAACAATCTGCCTTTGCCATTCTCTTTGCCCTTGCAGTTTCCTCTGTGTTGGCAAAAACTGTCATGGTGGTTCTGGCCTTCATGGCCACCAAACCAGGGAACAAGACAAGGAAACTCTTAGGAAAACCACTGACCAACTCCATTGTCATAGCCTGTCCCCTGATCCAAGCAGTCCTTTGTGCCACCTGGCTGGGAACCTCTCCCCCGTTTCTAAACTTGGACTTCCACTCCTTGTTTGGAGAGACCATCTTGGAATGTAAGCAAGGCTCAGCTGTAATGTTTTACATTGTCCTTGCCTATCTAGGTTTTCTGGCCGTCATCAGTTTCACAGTGGCCTTTCTGGCTAGGAAATTGCCTGATAGTTTTAATGAAGCCAAGTTCATTACTTTTAGCATGCTGGTCTTTTGCAGTGTTTGGATCTCTTTCCTCCCCACTTACCTGAGCACCAAAGGGAAGTCCATGGTGGCTGTGGAGATCTTCTCCATTTTGGCCTCTGGAGCTGCTCTCTTGGCTTGTATCTTTTTCCCCAAATGCTTTATTATTCTACTGAGGCCAGATTTGAATTGTAGAGAAAATATAGTAAGGAATAAGAATTTCTAAGTAATATATGAATCTGCCTCATTTATATTTCTTTTTCTTTTTTACAATTTTTTTTTTATTTTTAAACAAACAATTTGTCATTAATCAGTGTAGCATCTGGGTACAAAATTTTTGGTGTCATCATATTCAACATTTATCATGATTTTCTTAGTACACATTTATCTTTCGTCTTACATTTAAATTTAATGTATTACAACATATTTTCCCCATATTTCTTATTTTTACTGATTGATTGATCACATGTTAAACTTCCTCAATGTCAAGTATTTGCAAGCCATTGGCACATGTGTCATATAGACACGAGTGGAGGCAGAGAGTGTCTCCTCCCCTGTGTGGAAAGGACGGGCTTACCCTGAGTATAAAACCCCCTCCAACCTGTTCCACCTCACTCTCTCCATCTCTCTCTTTTCATGTTTGTTCCTCATGAGACTCGATCTCTGTTGTACATAGTTAATATGATTTATTATATGAATAAATACGTTTAAGACATTTATTTATGCATCTGCCTCTGAACTCTTCTATGCTCCTGGGTGTTTCTACGATCCCACCTCCACATTCAAAGATGGAAAGAGAAAGATCTGTGCTTTTTAACCAAAACACATCAGGGAGAGCCAGGGATGGGGGGTTGTTAAACATGGCCGTCTTGCTTAACAGGTTTCACTGCTTGAGACACTAATGGGAAAACTCTACTACAGACTTAAGTCGAGGATTTTAAGACCCAAGCAGCACCATGTACATATACAAGGTGATCTCAAGGGGTGTGAAAGAACTGGAAAACTTGCAGAAATGAAAAAACAAAACCCTAAAATGACGGCTCCTCTCCCAACTTCCCCATTAAACCCAAGCAAACAGATTGAAACTTTTAAAGAAATAAATGGAGTCATTGAGAAGGTGGACCAAACTGCTTCAGGTTGCTGCATCTCGGTTCCATGTCCCTGTTGCAACTTTTTATGTCATGCCCCCCGATCTTTGTTTTCATCATAAAAAAATGGCTCCCAAAATGTACAATCCGGAGACCAGATGTGGTCCAGTGGGATTCCAACTCTGACACTCAGAGCTAGAGCCTCGGGAGAAGGGATGACTATGGTTGCGGTTTTGAGGGATTGGAGGGATGTCAGAGGTAACATGAATGTTTTAGCCTTGCAGATGGTTAATGTCCCCCATGACATTTAAAAATTGTAAAACCCTGAATCTTGTGCTGATACAAATATTGTATCGATTGAGCATTCTAGTACACAGCTGAACCAGCACCTGGCTAGCCTTTCTGATTTTGGAATCAATTTCTTTCTCCAAATAGCCATCACTCAAGATCAGGGGTTTCAAACCCTCTTGCATCGTGGACTGTCTCGTGATCTATTGCGATGGTTTTTTGCCTTTGCAGAGCTAGGGTGGGCGTGGACTGTGCAAGGCCCCCACTTTGACAGGCCTGCTCAAGATGATGCTTACCAAGTGTTTGATGATGCTGTTTACATTTGTCAGATAGATGTCAACAACAGTGATTTTGAGCCGACAAAGGGTTGTGACAATAAAAAAGCGAAGTACTGGAAAAATAAAACCATACCACCAGAAGGAATGTTAATAAATATAATCTTAGAGTGCGCAGAAATGGCAAAACTGATGAGTGAATTAAATAATGATGAGAAATCTAAATATTATGAAGTATGGGGAAATTGGTATAAATGGTTAAAGAATAGGATAAAAGCATGATTTTAGGACGTGATTAGTTTACGTATCTAAAAGGTGAAATATACTGGACGCATAACTTGTAAATATAATCTTGAATAGCTAAGGATGAAGTATATTTGATGTATGACTTCTTAATATGTATAAACACTGTGCCTCTGAAGGTCGTAGAGATTTTACATTTTTTTTTTTGTAATGGAAAAATTTAATAAAGTATATTTAAAAAACAGCTAAGAAGGAAACTAAAAGAGCAAAGCACATCCTCTCCAGCAGGCAACACCCAGATAAGCATGGATTAACACCAGACAAACAAACAGAAAACAATATCCTAATCAAGGAACTACCAAGAAAAAAATCATACCCCCATCAACACTGAGAAGTAAGCTACTGGATATAAACAGGAAACAATCCCAACACTCACTAGTATCTGAAATGTCTGCAAACAAACAACCAAGCTCATAGAACACCAAGGACTCCAGAAATATATAAATGACAGAGAGAAAATTATATTCATTCATTCATTCATTCATTCATTCATTCATTCATTCATTCATTTATTAAATTGATATGCCACTCTCTCACTCTGCAAAGCAACTGGGTGGCTACAATTAGAATCATAAATATAAAACATTAAAAATTGAGTCAGGGAGCAAAATTTATACAACGGCACCATCTTCTTTGTCAATCCACCAGCCGTCTCCAACACAGAGTTCCCCCATCAGGGCAACAGGCTAACTGACTGAGCCAGTTTTTAATAACCTTCTGGAAGACCAGAAGGGAGGGGACAGACCTCACCTCAGCTGGCAAGATATTCCATGGCAGAAAAAGTTCTCCTTCTAGACTCGATCAGCCAAAAGTCTGACCAAGAGGGCCTGCAGTATGTCCATTTTAATGAATCAATTGTAGTGGACTAATACTACCATATTTCCCCGAAAAGACAACCTACCCCAAAAGTAAGTCCTAGCTTGATTTTTACACGTGTGCCCAATATAAGTCCTACCCCCAAAACAAGCCCTAATTAAGATCCTGCCCACTCCAGGATGCTCTGGTTAAAAATTAAGCTAGGGTGGCAATGGGGGTGGGGGTGGAGCTGCCCTACTACTTACCTTTGGACAATTGCAGCCATGCCAAGCATGCCCTGACACCTGCCTTGGGGCTCATTTCTTCTGCAGCCAGCAAGGCTTTCCTGAAGGCCTCTGCAGCCGATAACAGCTGGAGCTTTGTTCTCAACTGCCGAGGCCTTGCCAGCTGCAGAAGTTCCTGAAGGCCTCCTTTTTGCTGTCAGAGGCCTTCAGGAACTTCTGCAGCTGGCAAGGCTGGGAAGGCTTTCCTGAAGGCCTTTGACAGCAAAAAGGAGGCCAGGGGGTGACACGCACAAGTGAGGTGAGTCTGTGGACGACATCCCCCACCCCAAAAATAAGACCTGGGGAAGTGGTATCTGACCCCAATAAGACTTTTTCAAATGGATAATAAAGTGGATAAAATGTGTTGGAGATGTAAAGTGGAACTCGGGACATATGCTCATATGTGGTGTAAATGTAATGGGGTTGAACTTTTTTGGTCTAGGATAGAAAATGAAATATTTGAAATGATTAAGAAGAGGGTCAAATTGAAATCAGAAACCATAATATTATTAATATTGAATGAAACAACATTAACAACTGGAGAAAGAGAATTGGTGAGGATTTTGGTTATAATGGGGAGAATTATAATTGCTAGATATTGGAAATTAAATGTTGACTTAAAATTAGAAGAATGGTATAATGAAACATGGAAATTTGCATTAAATGATAAATTGACTTGTGATATTAAAATTAGAAGTGGTATATGCAAAGAGAATGTTTTCTGGAACACTTGGCAACCATTTGTGGACTTTGCACTTGGGAGATTGGATGAATCGGCGCCAGTACCTTATCAAAGAGATTTTTGGAAGAATTGAAGACTTTAATTTCCTAAAACTTCCTTTCCATTTGTATAGCACATTGAGGGGAAAATTTTTTTCTTTCTTTACTATTGATTTTTGTATTGTTTCTTTTATTTTTTTCTGTTACTCTTTAACAATAAAAATACAATAAATTTTTTTTAAAAAAAAAGACCTGGTGCCTTTTTGGTGGCAAAAAACAACAACATATAAAACAGGGTTTTATTTTTGGGGAAACACGATAATACCATTGGGGTGAGATGGTTCCTCAGAAAGAATCCTATAAACAGAGAGCTGGAAGGGACCTTGGAGGTCCAACTTCCTGGCTGAGGCAGGAGTCTTTATACCACCCTAATGCCGTTTCCATCCCATACCCAGGCCTGAATCCTCACTGAAAGGGCCTGGATGATTTGCTTCATCCAGGGTCCACCAAAATTGTCCAGTATGCTGTGGTTCATGATTTTGGGGGGGGGGGTATTAATAAATCAATTTAATTGGAACTTCATGTGTGTTCTGGATCTTTCGCATCTGAAAGATGAAAGATTTACCAAGACTTTCCTGGCCATGGCTACCATACTGGTCCTTGAGCAGGAACTGAGAGTCCAGGAAGACCCCCGAATGCCCAGCAGTCCTAAGCATGATGGTGCAACGTCATACAGAAACAAAGATGAAAAGTTCCAGTTGTGGGAGAACCAATCATCCACAAGTCCTTAGTTTTGTTTGGATTCAAAATGAGATTGTTCATTTCCATCCAACAGTTTTCACTCACTAGGGCAAAACGGTGACAGCCTTGCTTGGTCATTCAACGGTTGCACAATTGAATATCATCAGCATAAGGATGATACTTGACTTTGAACTAAGAAAGCCTTACTGATGGACCCTGAAAATGGGGGTATTGGGCTGAATCTCTCCCTTCCAACCAACGTTGAATGGAACTAGTTTCAGATAAAGGAGAGAACCAAGTAACAGTATGGATCCATTCTTGTTACCCCACTTTCTAATTTCATCCACTGCCATTGATAATAAACTAGTTATTCCATAACTTGGTATGATTGATCTCAATTACCAGGGTACAGCTGATTGCCATGCCCCATTAGCACTCATCCTATCTGAACAAACAGCCCAAAATCCACCTTGTCTGCAGGGACTCCGTTTCATCCAGGTCAAGTACACAAGTCCACCATGACTCTCAAGTCCATGTGCTCTGTGCATTGCGAGAAGAGGCACAAACATGTTTTCCATTCTGCCGTATGAAGAGAAGCTGTTGCTCGGGGGGGGGAGGACAATGGCTTTTCCTTGCAATTATCAGAAGAACAGTAATTCTTCATGTATCCCCTGTAGATTTCTACCCAGAAAAATCTTCTGAGATGAAACCTGTTTTAAAAAATATCTGAGTCCTCCAGGTGGGGGCCGGACATGTAACGTAACCTGGTCTTGCAAAGAGATAACACCTGGGTTTGAAGAGGCTCACAGGTTTTCGTTGCCTCTTTGGTCAGAGCCCAAACACAGATAAGGGGGAACATTGCCAATATAAATTTGCCCTGGGTTGTCCAAGTGGCATGGATGGTGTCTATTGTGCTTAAACTCTGCTGAGATTTCAAGTGTTACCTGCAATTCAGCTTCTGCACAAACCATGATTTCTGATCTAGGTGGGAAGGTGACAAGAATGACTTGGCTGCCTCTTCTGCTGCTGCTGCTGCTCTGCTGGCTCCTGCCTCCAACTTCTACAAAGAGGATGCAAACCAGATGTGTCATGCCAAGGCTTGCATTTATTCCAAAGACGTTTTACAAGCCTGGTGATCTTATTATAAGTGGGAATTTGGCTCTGGGAACCACAATTTATCGCAACGAGGGCCCAGACTTTGATTTAAACCCATACCAACGTGCTTTGCCAACTCCGTAAGTTTCACCTGGATGGGATAAATGTAGATAATTGATTGCTTTCTTTGGGATTTAAGGGACTCCTATCAGAAATACTAGTCGTTGTACTATTGGCATTGTCCTTGTGCAGTTCAAGTCTTTGTGCTTTTTGTAATAAAGAGCCAAGCTTATAAAATAGTCTAGAATTGTCAATCTTTCCAGAATTCTTCATCAGAAAGATGATAAATAACAACAAAAGTGAGGAGGGACAATACGCAAGAAACCATGTTTGTCTAATGAATAAGTTAATGTAATGAATAGAACAGGACAGGACAGGACAGGACAGGACAGGACAGGAGAGAACAATAGAGTTGGAAGGGACATTGGAGGTCTTTTGTCCAACTCCATGCTCAGGCATGAAACCCTATACCATTTCAGAGAGATGGTTGTCTAATCTCTTCTTAAAAACTTCCAGTGTTGGAGCATTCACAACTTCTTTTTCTTTGTTTGTTTCAAGTTTTTTATTTTATTTTACATATACATATCAATGTGTGAACAGAGTGGCACCTGGGTGTAATACATTTTAATACAGATAAAACTAGTAATATTAATCATAATTGTTACATTCAACCAGCTTATATGTTTCTAATAATAATACACATTTATTATAGTTATAGTCTTTCATTATTAAATCATTCCATGTTTCAATATGTTGTTCTAATGCCACTCACCATATTATTTAAACACACATAATAATACCACCATTCAATTTCTAAACTTCCCTCTTGTTATTGCTTTTATTTTATCATGTAAAAATGTGTATACTAATATTCCCCCTTTCTCTTATTTCTGTCTCTGTTCCAACTTTTGATCATGTCACCCTTTTATTAAAATATGTTTTCTTTCTATCCAACATCTCTCACCCACTTTGATGCTTTGAATCGTGTTCATTTTTAGCTTACCTCCCGTATTTCACTCTTTGCAACTATTTGTATTAAGATACAATCATTCATTATTTCATTATTCAATGTTTCAATACACAATTCTAATACCAATCACAATATTATTTAAACATACAAGATTATTCTAATCATATTCTTTACAATCATCAAATCTATATAATTCTGATAGTAATGCACATGTTTATATTAAGGTATGTTCTTTCATTATTTAATTGCTCAGTGTTTCAATATATTATTCCAATGCCAATCACAATGTTATTTAAATGTACTTAATAATACTATCATTCAATCTCTAGTTTTCCCATTTTATTATTGCTTTTATTTCATTATATAAAGGTATGTATATACAAATGTTCCCCCATTCTCTTGTTTCTACCTAGCTTATAATCATGCCACCATTCTAAAAAAGATGGGAAAGAAAGAGGGGGGGAAAAGCAAATCAAAACAACAACAAAACACTTTCTTTTTCTTCCATCATCTCTTGCCCGCTTCAGTAGTTTGATTTCTATTCTTTTTTTGACTTGCCTCCCATATTCCTCTCTTGGATCTGAATACTGGAAGTATTCCCGGACTTGTATATTTTCCTTCGGTCAGCAGGTAGCGCTCTCAACTTAAATTTTGATATTGCCACTGGTCAGTCTAATTTTAATTCTTTTAATCATAATTTTAATTGTAATTCAATTATAGAAGCAGAATAAGTTTTTAAAGTAAATAATTCCAGCATTTTAAGATGTCTTCCCAGTTTAGGAGTCCAATTTTCTGTATTTATTGTTTTTCTCTCTTTAAGTCTTTTCCTTCCGGTCTGGTATTTTTCTCAGAATGAGCATTCACAACATCTGGAGGCAAGAGGTTCCACTGATTAATTGTTCTAACTGTCAAGAAATTTCTCCTTAGTTCTAGGTTGCTTCTCTTCTTGATTAGTTTCCATCTATTTTTTCTTGTCTTGCCTTAAGGTGCTTTGAAGAATAGCTTGACCCCCTCTTCTTTATGGAAAGCACTGAGATATTGGAAGACTGCTATCATGTCACCCCTGGCCCTTCTATTCATTAAACTAGACATACCCAATTCAAGCAACTGTTCTTTTAGCCTCCAGTTCCCTAATCATCTTTGTTGCTCTTCTCTGCATTCTTTCTAGAGTCTCAACATCTTTTTTATCTTGTAGTGACCAAAACTGGATGCAGTATTCCAAGTGTGGTCTTACTATACTTCAATGTTAATTTGGGCAGAAGTTTTGGGTGGAAAATTCAAAGAAAGGGTCAATCTGAATTGAGGATACTGAAAACAGAAAACCAAGCTGAGTTTTGGAATCAGCATCAATAATCAATAAAGACCCTCAGTAAATGACCCACAAATGAAGTCATTTGCTCAGCAATGGTTACCAGACCTGAAGAAGATTCTCCAAAACAGCCCCAAATTCATTTGTGTTTTAGAGGAACAAATGGGAAGGATTACAGCCACTGGAGCAAACTGAAAATGGGAGGGATGATAGAGGGCTATAAAACAGTCCTTGTTTTGGACAAAAAGCCTTTTCTCCTTCCTCACAAAACCATCCCAGTTTAATCAAAGAAGATTCTTTAAAAGAAGACAAACCCAATGAAATCTGGGACATGCTCCAAACAACAACACAAAAGGCAAGGCAAACTTTGACAGCATATACAATCTTTCCTATAATGTCCCCAATGTTTTTTCTCATTGTAGAGGCCTGACAGAAAAATACCAGCCATTCCTGGCCTTGATGTTTGCAGTCAGACAGGTCAACAAGGATTTGGTTCTCCTGCCCAACGTCACACTTGGCTTCAACATCTATGACAATCGACAAATTGAGATGAAGATTTCCTCAAACAGCCTCTCCCTTCTCTCCACACAAGATGAAATGGTTCCAGGTTATCGATGTAACAGGCAGGACCCTTTGCTCTCTGTCATTGGAGGTCTCAACTCCCAATCCTCAAGGCAGATGGCCGCCATCTTCAGCATCTTCAAGGTCCCACAGGTAAGGAGGCTCCATTGGATGCAATATGGAGTACACAAACCACAGAAACCAAAGATGAAACCAAAATTGTTTTGGGGGGCATATCAGTAGAAAGTGATTTAGAGAAAGCATGCTCCATTTGATATATCAAGATAACCTCAAGGAGATAGATAATTCCGAAATGCTCTGCTTGTTAAGAGGAATAACTTCCTAACTTATTCTTCAAAAAAACGAATCCACCATTTTGGTGAAGTTTATTCCCTGTATGAGGCTGATGGTATGTTTCATTGTCTTTTGACCTGTCACTACCAGGCAAAATATGTTTAATGGTGGCTCTTCATATGAAGAGAAGAAGTTTAAGCTTGCCACTCAAAGTGAGTCAGCCTGACTGGTGGGACAAGAAACCACACAATTAAAGTCACCATAATAGCTTACTTTGTCTTTATAAGATCCATCTCATTTTCTCCAGCTCGGTTTTGGCTTTGATTTCACTGGAGGAGAGAGAACAGTTCACCCTTCCTTCCTCCGGATTGATTCCAAGGAATCTCCTCAGTATGTGGCTTTAGTCCAGCTGCTCCTGTATTTCCAGTGGAACTGGGTTGGGCTTCTAGCCCATGAAGGTGACAATGGAGAACATTACATCTCGTCTCTCATTCCAGTCCTCAAGGAGAAGGAGATCTGCCTGGCTTTCGCTGAAGTACTGAAACCAGATTTTTTTGTTATTACATGGTTGGAATCAATCAATATGTACAAATCCTGGTCTGAAGCCGAGGTGATTATTCTGTTTGGAGACACCATTAATTTTGGAAACATGCTGCTGGATGCGAATGCTGACGAAGAAGTGTCAAAGGCATCGTCTCCCAAAGTTTGGATCTTAACTTGCCATTGGAAAGTTACCATGTTAAATCCCAAAGCCATGTTGCAAATTATAATGCCCTTCCATGGGGCTTTGCATTTTAGAGACACTGAGGACATCCCAGAATTCAGCCATTTCCTCCTGTCTTTAGATCCTTTCAATTCACAAGTGGACCTCTCTCTCCTGCAATGGTGGGAAGGAGTCTTTGAATGCACCGACTACAAACTAGGTAAAAATTCTTCAGATTGGAAAGAACCATGTACCGGAAAGGAGAATTTACACCATCTGACAACGTACACTTTTGAAAGAACTATGAAGGGTGAAAGTTACAACATCTACAATGCTGTTTATGTTCTGGCACATGCTTTACATGCAACGTATGGATCAGGAGTGCAACCAGCTAAGATGAGGCTTGGAAAGAGGATCTCAAATGTCCAGTCATGGCAGGTAATTTCTGTCACTTTTTATCCACTCCACAGATCCTTAGAGAGGAAGTTTCCCAAGGATGAAATATCTAACACAACTTATAAGTGCATCTCGGTGCAAATTAAAACATCAATTATTTTAAAACTATAATATGAATAAAGCATAATCTTTTGTGGGAAAGTGGTAGAAAGTTATGAACTAACTTCAGCTACCTACCCAATTTTTTTGTTTGTGGTTTGTTGCTTGATGCGGATTGTTGTGTGAAAGGAGCCTTTGTCAATTTCAGAGACGCAGCAGGACCCAAAGTGGACCTGATTGGCTCCTGCTCTATTATTCATCACATTTTCCAGCATCAATGACTAAACATTGGTCTTCTCTGGACAGGACAAACCAGGACAGGTGCTTCCTTCCACATGGCCTCACCTGGTCAGATCTGGTTCCTACATTCTGCTGTCTTTGACTATGAACTAGAGAAAGTCTCTGGAATTTTCAATGGTTGAGATAGAAATTATAAAATCATTCCTAAAATGCATTTGTTATTTACAAGATCTGAAGCCAAAGGAAACATTTAAAAATGCATGTAGCCCAGTATCACAAGAGCAACAGCATACAATGAAATTTGGAGTGTGGCATTAAAATCCTGACCAGATCTCCACCTGTGGAACTCCTCTTCTTTATCATGTGCACACCCAAGCCCTAAGTTGATGACTAACAAAGAATCATCTTAGCCGTGATAACTCATCTCATCTTTCAATCAATTTCTCCAATTACTTGAGGTGTTTTTCCTTCTTCTTTCAGATTCTTCACTATTTGAGGAATGTCCGATTTAACAACAGTGCTGGAGATGAAATCTCAATCTCAGAAAATAAAGTGGGTTCTCCTCGCTTTGATCTTTTCAACTGGGTTTTCCTCCCCAATGAAACTTTTCTCCCCATGAAAGTTGGGCAAATAGATCCCATGGCTTCCCGAGGACAGGATTTCACCATTAATTCTGATGCAATTGTCTGGCCAACTAAGGTGAGCCACAAGGAGACACTGTAAATTCAGGAAAATATTTGGAATACAGAACCATAGGAGTACAGAATAAGAGAGCTGGATGGGACCTTGGAGGTCAACTAGTCCAACCCCTGGCTCAAGCAGGAGACTCTATAACATTTCAGACAAATGGCTGTCCAGTCTCTTTTTAAAAGCCTCCATTGATGGAGCACTCACTTCTTCTGAAGGCAAGCTATTCCATGGGTTGATTGCTTTCACCGTTAGGAAATGTCTCCTTAGTTGTAGATTGTTTCTCTCCATGGTTAGTTTCAATCAGTTGTTCCTTGTTTTGCCTTTTGCTGCTTTGGAAAATAGTGTGACCCCACTCAGCTTTGGAACAGCCCCTCAAATATTAAAAGACTGCTATCATGTCTCTCCTAGTCCTTCTTTTCTCTAGAGTAGACATACCCAGAACTTCCTTCTAAGTTGAAAAATGGCCAACTGAGTCACAGAATATGACAGTCATTTGGTGAAAAACCTGATTTACATATAGGAAATATGAGATTAGATTTGTATCCATCCACAAAGGTCAGGGAATGGGAAGGGAACTTCTGCTTCTGAAACCCATGGTGCAAATAGTTTGGTTTAGTTTACTTTATTGTCATTGCACCTCGTACAACAAAATTAAATGCCATCTTCAGTGTACATCATACATAAGAAAAGTATATTAAAAAAACACACACATCCTTCACATTCTATACAGTTGAATTGAAAGCCCCCGAATACTGCATTAATATTTCACTATACAGTGGAATTCAATATAGTTACTGCTCTGGAATAGAAGCTGTTTTTCAGCCTATTTGTCCTTGTTTTTATTGTCCTGTACCGTCTGCCAGAGGATAATAGTTCAAAAGAGAAGAGCCTTGGTAGTACAGGGGTTTAAGGCACCCTGTTATTAAGCTGGTTATTAAAAAACCAGCTGCCTGCAATTACTGCAGGGTTCGAATCTCGCCAAGGCTCAAGGTTGACTCAGCCTTCCATCCTTTCTAAGATAGGTAAATTGAGGACCCAGTTGTGGGGGCAATAAGCTGACTTTGTATAAATATACAAAAGGATGAAGGCTATTGCTGAGCACATTGAAAGCCGCCCTGAGTCTTCGGAGAAGGGTGGCATATAAATCAAATTAAAAAAAAAGGGTGCTCAGGATGAGATGGATCTTTAAGAATGTTTAGAACTTTTTTAAGGCAGCAGGAGCTATCAAGCTCTTCCAAGGAGGGGAGAGGGCAATCAATGATCCTTTCGACAATGATGTTAACCCTCTGGAGCATTGTCCTATCTGCCACTGTGCAATTGGCAAACCGTACGCAGGTACAGTAAGTTAAAATTAGAGCAGGCAACAGGGATTTCCATGGGCCAATCCCATTCAGTTGGATCCTGTTGATTCTTTCTTTTTTCTTTTCTTTTTTTTTTTGAATTTTTTTTTATTTTCAAACAAAAAACAAACATCATCATTCCCAATCATTACAGACAGTGTATAGAACAGTTTTCATCCTTTTGTGTTCCTACAATCTTTATAATATCAATATACAAGCTTATTTCCTAAAAGAAGAGTTTAAAATATTTTATCTTATTGCATTTCATATTTCATATCTCATCTCCATGTTTTTTTTCTATCCATTGATAAAACAAACCCCATATCAAGTAATATTGTTTATCTTCCTGTTCTCATATTTCAAGTGTCAATTTAGTCATTTCAGCATATTCCATCATTTTCTTAATAATTTCTTCATTGTTAGGTATTTTCTCTCCTTTCCAATTTTTAGCAAATACAATTCTAGCCGCTAGAAAACCAATCCATTTTATATCCCTGATCTTCTAATTCTTGCTTTAACTTAAGTTCACCCTTTTCATCCAGTAATTCACGATATCTAACAATTTGTTCCCTTTTCAATCCTACCGAGTAAGTAAAAGCTTCAGTTGTTGATACCCAGACTAGAATTTTCAAATAATAATGTTTTTTAACCATCTCCCAATTCAATAGTAAAACTTCCCGTATTTGATGTCTTCTAAAATATTTTCCTTGATTCTCTTTCTTTTTTCAATTTGTATGCTAACCACCTTCCTGGTTTATTCGCATTTTCAAAATAGTTCTGTTTAGCACTTCTTATTTTTTGGGCTAATTCTTCCTTCTCCATTAAGTCCATTTCATGCTTTATTATGTCCATTTTTATTTTTATATCTTTCTTACATGGATCTTTCTGGAGTTCCTTTTCAAATCTCTTATGTTCATCAATTAACATTTAGCAGTTTGTCTTTTCTTCAAGTTTCTTTTTCTTGTATAGTCCATTATTAGACCTCTAGCATAGGCCTTCATTGTATCCCATACATTTTGAGCCGATGTGTCTTCTTTCTTGTTTTCTTTAAAAGAGAAAGTCAATTCTCTCTCCATTTTCTGTACGAACTCTTTCTCTTTTAATATTGTATTATTTAAAGTCCATCTAGATTTCCTTTTCCAACCTTTCCAGGTAGCAGTCACAGGATTGTGGTCAGCCCACAAGTTTGTTTCTATTTCCACATATTCTATTTTCAAAGTCAAGTCCATTGTTATCCAAATCATATCTAATCTAGACCAAGATGAGTGTCTATCAGAGTAAAAAGTATATTGTCTATTTTTCCATTTCTGTCTCTCCATACGTCTTTCAAATTAATTTCCTCTATCATCTTAAAGAAGGTTTTCGGTAATATCTTTCTGGTATGTCTTACTGGTTTAAGTGTATTATAATCCAGGTTTCCGTCTACTACTCCATTAAAATCACCCATCATGCATATATTTTCATATTCCATTTCAATTATTTTCATGTGCAACTTTCTATAAAAATCACTTTGATTATTATTTGGAGCAGATATTGCAACCAACAAAATTTTCATATTATTGTCCATTATTTCCACCATCAGGATTCTGCCCTCTGAGTCTGCATATATTTGTTTCGTGGGCAATGAATTTTTAATATATAAAACAACTCCTTTCTTTTTACTTTGTGGCAACGATAAAAAAGTTCTACCTAGTTTGGGCCATATTAATAGTTATTCATATTGCTTTTTAATATGAACTTTTTGCAAGCATATTATATCCAATTTTAATTTCTCTAATTGTGAAACACTTTACTTCTTTTAGCTACTGAATTGAGTCCATTTATGTTTATTGAAATTAATTTCATTTCTTCCATGTTCATACTTTATATGTAGGTTTTGTTGCTCTAGTACATCTTACTTCACATTGTTCCTTATGCTCTACCACTCCACCAACAGTGCCTTCTGTTAATTCAATCATAGCCAATTCTTCTGTGAATTTTACTGGCACCACTGTAGTTGAAAATTCTGTTTCGATTTCCACTTCTTTTCCTTTAAAAAAGTCTTCATAAAAGGCTCTCGCTTTATCAATTGTATCCAGCCTGTATCTTTGAAGTTGCCACGTTAAGATTAAGCCTTCTGGAATCAGCCATCTATAATTAATTTCTTTTTGGATTAAGATTTTGGTCAGGAACTGGTATTCTCTTCTCAAGTCTCTCACCTTTCTTGGTATTTGTTTCAGAACCATCACTTCTTTCTCCTTATGTTTCAGGGTTTTTTCTCTGCCACCTGTAGAATTTGTGCTTTAAGCGATTTCTTAGTAAATCTTATATGTACTTCTCGTGGCAATTTATTACGCATTGCATATCTGGTGCAGACTCAATATATCTCGTCCACCCCTTCCACCACCTTCTCTTTAGTAATTTCTACTGCCTCAGCCAGCATCCCATTCATCATGTCTGGCAAATTTTCTCCCTTTTCTTCTTCCACGTTTTGAAATCTAAGTTAGAATTCTGCTTTATCCATTTCCAACCCAATTACGTTGCTCCCTTCTCACTGAATCTCTCCCAATTTATGTTCTATATCTCTCATTTTTTCCTGTTTTTGCTCCTCCCTTTTCTCCAGTTTCAACAGCCTTTCTTCATATTTCGACATTGCTTGCTGAATATTGACCACTTTTTCATCTGTCCTAAGTAATTCCTGTTCCATCCTCTGGACTTCCTCATCTGTCTTCTACAGCTGTTGTTCCATCCTTAAAACTGTTTGTAAAATCGTTTGTATCGGTAAATCTTGCGGGACCGCCTACTACCACCAATAGCCTCCCACCGGCCGGTACGCTCCCATAGAGAGGGGCTCCTCCGGGTGCCGTCAGCCAAACAATGCCAACTGGCGGCCCCCAGGGGGAGAGCCTTCTCTGTGGGGGCACCTACTATCTGGAACGAGCTCCCCCCAGAGATACGGAGAATCCCGGATCTGCGCACCTTCCGCCATGCCTTAAAGACCTTACTATTTCACCAGGCCGGCCTGGCCTAATTTTCCCCCTCTTTTATAAAAGATTTTTAAAATTTTAAATATTTTTTAGTATTTATATATTCAATTTTAAATTGGTTTTAAAAGTTTGGGGTTTTAAATTTGTCGGGGCCAAAATTATTTAATTTGATTTTATTCTATTTTTTAAATTTTGTATTGTATGTGTTTTTATTGTTTGGCTGTGCACCGCCCTGAGTCCTTCGGGAGTAGGGCGGTATAGAAATCTAATAAATAAATAAATAAATAAATAAATAAATAAATAAATAAATAAATAAATAAATAAATAAATAAATAAATAAATCTTTCTCTTTCTCTCTTTCTTTATCTTGCTGCAGCATTGTCTGGATGGATCATTGTCCTCCAGTTGGTGATGAAGAAGGTGTAGTTGCAGCCGATCCCACAGTCACAATTTTCCTGCTCATTTTATTCCAGAATAGGAAAAAAGAAGAAGAAGAAGAAGGAAAAAGAAAAAAGGAGCAGGGAAAATTTAAAAATTTATCCAATTTTAAAAAAGGAAAAGGAAGAAGTAAAAAGAGGGGAAAAAAAGAGAGAAAGCAGATAAAATACCACCACTCTTCAGGTTCTTCTAAACCCTAATCCAATAGGTATAGAAAATTCAACAATAATAATAAAAATAAAAATAGAAGTAAAAATAAGAATAAAAATAAAAATAAATCTTCAGGTTCTTGATTACCTTAATCCAATTTTATATGGTCTCAGGTCAAGGTGAAAAGCCACAAACAAGGAAGGAAGAGATTAAAAAAAAAAAAGAAGGGTCTATCAAATATAATTATCATTGTATCCAGAAAGCATACAGAGAGTTGTCTTTTAAGCAAGCCACAACAATAGAGAGAAAAGCAAAAAATATTCTATAGTATTTCCAGACTCTTACTTCAGCTAAATCCAATAAGAACACCTGTGAAAACAATACAGATAGTTCCACTTCCTCTGGTGTTCTCACACACACTTATCAGCTCAAGATTCAGAGTCTCTGTTAGTTTTGTCCACAATGTTTCCTCTGGTAATTGCTTAGAAAAAAAACACAGCAACAAAGTATCTCCTCCAGCAGATGACAGCAGCACACACTCTCCTGTCTTTCCTATGCTTTAAAATCTTTAAGATCCAAATCTTCCTTATTAAACGTTTACAAAAAATTTCAATAGAAGAAAAAAAAGAGAGAAAATAGAGAGGCTTCAATCACCAAAAAACAACAACAACAACAACACCAAACCAAAGTCAAACATTCATTTTAAAAAAGCAAACTCAACCAAATGTTAATGTCTTCTTTTTCAATCCAGTCCTGGTCAGCAAAACTAAAGGCTAATTTAAAAGTCTTCCAAATTAAGTAATAGGGTATTAAAATCAATTCCAATATAAGGTCGCCACTTATTTCATCTCCATCTTAAATTCAAAGTCTCTAGTTCCTCAGGATGTTCTTTTTATCAATTAAAAAATAAGATTCTCTCACCGTTCTAGTTTGCTGTCTTTCTCCTTTCTTCTCCTGAAGCTGTCCCAGCCTTGGCAGCCGATGGCTATGACCCCGCTGCCGGAAAAAGGGCTTTCCTGGATCAACTAGGGACTTTGCGATGTCCCTGGGATCGACAGGAGATGCCCTCCACGACCACAGTCAAAACTAGATTGTGGGGGCCGAGAAGGACCGCCCTGCAACATGGCTATCAGCGGAGGTTTTGGAGTCCCGAAATCTTCCATCCGTTTTGCTGCGACTCCAACTTTGGCCTGTTGATTCTTTCTTTAACAAAGGCTGCAGCTTGGTGTCATTGGGGTCCCAACATCTGGCATATATTGATGTGGTGGGGTTCCACTGGCCTGAATCCCACAGCACCTGTTCCTGGTTTCATGTAGATGTAGATGAACCATTTTTTTAAAAAATGATTTATATGCCGCCCTTCTGTGAAGACTCAGGGCAGCTTACAATGTGTTAAGCAATAGCCTTCATACTTTTGTATATTTATACAAAGTCAGCTTATTGCCCCCACAAACTGGGTCCTCAATTTACCTACTTTAGAAAGGATGGAAGGCTGAGTCAACCTTGAGCCTGGGAAGATTAAAACTGGTGTAATTGCAGACAGCTGGATGTTAATTACGGTGCTTTAGTCTTTCTTTTGATGACATACTGACATACTGAATGTAGAAATAGGAATATGGAATGCAAATAGGAATCTGGAAAGGAATTAATCATGATATTCATTGCTTAGATCATCTCAAATATTTCTCTTTTAGAAGATGCCCTTTGCCAGGTGTGGTATGAGGAGGTGCCATGCAGGAGAGAGGAGAAGAGTTCCAGAGGGCAAGCAGGTTTGCTGCTACCAATGTGATGCTTGTCCAGAAGGGACAATTTCTAATCAGACAGGTAGTGGAGACATCAAATGTCGGTCTTCCAGATCAAGGAAGACATTTCCTAAATCAAAATATTTTTTATTATTGTTGTTATTTTTTATAAGATTGACATGCATTCATACTTTTCAGCAGAGCCTTTCAGTTGATGGAACAAAACTGCCCTGGCCACTGAAGCCACCTTTCCCAATCCACGGAAATTTCATGCAGGCTAGTTTTAGGGCACAATTTATAAATCCCTGTCTTGCATTTCCATTCCTATTACAATAGTCAATTAGGAAAACCAATTTCCATTTTTTTTTCCTGAAGGAAAGGATTTTGCAATTAATTTTTATTATTAAGAGTTTGCTTCTTCTCTCAGCTCAATCAATCTCTGATGAAATAGACCTGAGAGAAAAGATGGAGATCTATCTATCTATGCCTTCCCGATAGAACAGGAGGAAACAAAAAGCAAAAGTCTATTCTTTGCTTATAGACGAATAGACGAAGTCTATTCGTACATATTTGAAGTACGAAGCAGAGAGGTTAACACAGGGGTAACCAACAGTTAGCCTGGCTAGGTGGCTCAGTGGCTAAAATGCTGAGCTTGTTGATCAGAAAAGTCGGCAGTTCGGCGGTTCGAATCCCTAATATAGGTCTCCTGCGTGAGTGGGGGGTTGGACTAGATGACCTCCAAGGCCCCTTCCAACTCTCTTACTGTTAAAAAAAAGTAGTCTACATACTAACAAAATGGCAGCATTCCTGTCTGACTGGTCTATCAGTTTTTGTGGGTTCAAGTATATAGTGGGGAAAATAACAGGTCACAATTTGAAACTGAAAGCCACAGTAATCAGAGAAGCGTCAAGGGAATGGACAGCTGAATCTGAACAAATCCTTGTCACTGGCTAACCGATCCCCAGGATCATCATGAATAAAGGATGAATGGCTGTTTTTCATGCCCCATAAATTGCACAGTGGGTCATTCATCACCCCCTTTGTTGGTTGGTCACAATTCAAAGGGGACAGTTATGTCATCTCTGCGGGAGGGCTAAAGTTCATGAGAAGTACCCTTGAAAGTCTTAGATAATGAATCTTGATTTCAGATGCAGCTCACTGTGAACCCTGCCCAGAAGACCAGTATCCCAACAAGGACAAGGATCAATGCATTGCCAAGAAGATCCACTTCCTTGCCTATCAAGACACCCTGGGATACATTTTAGTTTTTCTTGCTCTTTTTCTGTCTACTATAACATGTGCAATCCTGATTATTTTCTATAAACATCATGATACCCCGATCGTCAAGGCCAACAACAGAGATCTCACCTACATCCTCTTGGTCTCCCTCCTGCTCTGTTTCCTCTCCTCCTTCCTTTTCATTGGTCAGCCAGGGAAGATCACCTGTCTCTTCCGACAAACTGCTTTTGCCATTCTCTTTTCCCTTGCAGTTTCCTCTGTGTTGGCAAAAACGGTCACAGTGGTTCTGGCCTTCATGGCCACCAAGCCAGGGAACAGAACAAGGAAACTCTTAGGAAAATCACTGACCAACTCCATTGTTATAGCCTGTCCCCTGGTCCAAGTAGTTCTTTGTTCCACCTGGCTAGGGACTGCTCCTCCATTTCCCAGCTGGGACTTTCACTCCTTGTTTGGAGAAACCATCTTGGAATGCAAGGAAGGCTCAGATTTAATGTTTTATATTGTCCTTGCCTACTTAGGTTTTTTGGCCTTCATCAGTTTCATAATGGCATTTCTGGCTAGGAAATTGCCCGACAGTTTTAATGAAGCCAAGTTCATTACTTTTAGCATGCTGGTCTTTTGCAGTGTTTGGATCTCCTTCCTCCCTACCTACCTGAGCACCAAAGGGAAGTCCATGGTGGCTGTGGAGATCTTCTCCATTTTGGCCTCTGGAGCTGCTCTCTTGGCCTGTATCTTTTCCCCCAAATGCTACATTATTCTACTGAGGCCAGATCTGAATTGTAGAGAAAATATAGTAAGGAACAAGAATTTCTAATTAATGCAAGGATTGGCCTCATTTATATTTGTCTTTGAAGCATGTTTAGAATGTGATATTTAAAAAAAAAATGTTGAGAAGGAGGAACTTATTAAGTGCTGCAACTGGTTATTATTTACTTGTGGTCCGTAACTATCATCCAGCCTTTGTTTATCATGTTTTCAAAGTGTCCTCAATTATGTCCAATGCTCTGATTTGATGGAAATCATATGTGTAAAGATGTGTTAATTTTTACAGTGGAAAAATTCTATTTTTATTCCTTTTAATTTAATCCAATGCTTAAGTAAGTACTTTAAAGGGATGCTTAATGCTTTAAGCAAATATGGCTTTTTTGTTAAATATCTGAGGCTTTCTTTGAATTGTCAACCACTATTCCATTATTTTTGAAATGGTAGAGTTTAAATCCACCTCACATCCAGATCTGCTATACTTCCTTGTCAATGTCAAATGGAATTTTCCTGAGATGGATGAGCAAAGTATGCCATAATTGTATAAAGTATGTTATCATCTTTTGTGACAGTTCATCTCTTTGGCTTTCTTGGTAAACCATGGTGCTCTATGAGATCTGTGTGGATAGAGAGTCTCCAGAGGAATAATTCAACCAATGCGCAGGATCACAATCTAATTTCCTTAATGAGTATCTGTTTTTAGCAAGATCGTCCAGGGTATGACTGTAATCCCAGTTTCCTAACTAAAGTCAGGAGGCATCTGTCAATCACCCAATCCCAGGACATGTAATTTTTAAAAGATGATAACCAGCACCTTGAATGGTGTCTTGGAAGACCCTGGGAGCCATTGCAGCTCATGCAACAGAAGTCTATCCTACAAACATCTGATATTGTAATCACCACTTCATTTTGGACCAACTGCAGCTTTCAAGGAGTCTTCAAGGGTAGCCCCAATGCAAGAACATTGCAGGAGTCCAAATGGGAAGTGACCAAGGCACTTTGAGCAAAACCACCACTCCTGGGAAGTGCACGATTGGTGTGTTGATGATAGCTTCTCCATTCCCATCAGATGGACTCTCATCTGAGAAATAGAAACCTAGGAGAAATGTGTGCAAATTGGCCCATAAAATAGCAAAGTCGATTTTTTTTTTGTTTTGTTTTCAATAAGCTTTAACAAAATGCCTACGGCAATGTAACTGATACATTCTTTTATTAAGAGAAAAGTTGTTTGTCTAGAGACATTAGAAGGGTGGAGAAATAACAAGAGATTTGTTAATTACAAATATGTATGCTTACATCATCTATTACTTATGTATATATGATTTTCTCCTCTTTTTTCCTGAAATGGATAAATATGAGTGCATCCTTTTCCCTTTTGGAGTTCTTCCCAGTATTCTCTGGACAGGATTTTTCCGGATTATACTCTTAACAATAAAAGCTGCCATGAGATTTGATTATTAGTTTTCAGTCCTGCATTTCATTCACAGTGGTTTTGGGAGGGAGGGGGCTTGACTTATAGGGACACATTCTTCCAGTTGCACCCTGAAAGTTGGTGGATTTGATTCAATCTCCCAACCAACATTGAATGGAACCACCTTCAGATGAAGGAGAGACTCACATAACAGTATGCACACATTCTCTGTTACTCCAGTGTCTAATTTCATCCCCTTCCATGTGGTTACAAATAAACTAGTTATTCCATCCAAGCATTGCTCACAGTTTCAAGAATATAACTGATTCTCATGTGCCACAAAACCCCATTAGCACTCATACAAGCTGACCAACTATGGCAAAGGCCAAATTCCATCTTGTGTGCAGGGGGTCAGGTTCATGAAGGTGAAATTCACAACTTCAGCATGACTTCATCTACTCTTTGCATTACAAGAAACACAAACATGTTTTTCCATTCTGGTGTATGAGAAGCTATTGCTACGTGGGTAGAACAATTGCTTTTCCTTGCAATTATCAGAAGTACAGTAATTCATAGTGTGTCCCCTGTGGATTTCTAGTTACAACACCTTCTAAGATAAAACCTGCTATAAAAATATGTCTGAGTTTTCCAGATGGGGGCAGGATATGTCACTTTAGCCTGCCTTGCAAAGAGCTCAATCCTGGGTTTCAAGAGACTCACATGCCTTTGTTTCCTCTATGGTCACAGGCCAAACACAGGTAAGAAGAAGCATAGTTTATATAAATTTGTCCTGGTGCCATCCAGGAAGCACAGGTGAAGTCTGATCTGCTAAAGAACCAGTGAGATTTTAGGAGCAATCTTCAATTCAGTTTCTGCATAAACCTTGATTTTTGTTCTAGGAGGGAAGGTGGTAAGAATGACCAGGCAGGAGTCATGCTACTGCTGATGCTGATGCTCTTCTGGCTCCTGGCTCCAACTACAGCGAAGAGGCTGCAAACCATATGTGTGTTCAGGGATTATATCCAGTTAGAGGAAAGTTACTATAGGCCTGGTGATCTCATTATTGGTGGGAATTTGCCCTTGGGAGCCAGTTTTGATTCTACTGTCCCACGCTTTAATACATTGAATCTTCTTTTAGATAATGGGTAAGTTTCAGATGGAGGACAAACATACATCTAAATGGTCTTTTTGCTTTAAATTCTGGGACCCCTTTTACAAATAGTATTTCTAGATTTTTGCAGTGTCCTAGTATGCTATACTATATGTATAGAACATTTTGTGCTTATTGCAATAAAGTACTAAGCCTTTCAAATAGTCTGGACTTCTCAATCTCTTTCCCAAGGAAACAATAAAAAACAAACATGAAGAGGGAAGCTGTGCTGGCCTAGTGAAGAAGTCAAATTACAATATTAATCTGGACAGTAACTTGGGGTGGAAAATTGAAATAAAAGCTCAACCCTCTTCCAGTGTTCAGGAGTTACAAAAATCCTTCTCAACATTGGAATCAGCATTGCTGATGAATAATGGCCTTCAGTACATCTATGAGGTGACCCCCACTGTAGTCCTGTGCTCAGCAATCTTTACCCCACCTGAAGAAGCTGCTCCAAGAGAGACCTTAAATAATTACGGTGAAAGAGGAACAGTTGGGAAGGATTACAACCATTAGAGCAAAGTGAACTTGGGAGAGATTATAGAGGGTTAAAAAACAGCCATTGATATGGATGGAAATGCTTGTTTCCTTTCTCACAGTCATTCAAATTCAGCAAAGAAAGACTGTTTTTTAAAAAAAAACACCAAACCCAATAAAATGTGGGTGTTGCTGCCCCAAGCCCTTCCCCCCAACATACAGTGAAGCAAGTTCTACCAGCACACAAGCTTTCCTCTTCTGCAAAGCCACCTCCCACCCCCAGAAGAATGAAATATTGTGAGGGATATTTTAAAAAGGCAGAATATTATATTTCCCTAAATGAGAAATGGAGAAACATGTTTTTTTAGAGGCAGGAAGCAGATACTTTGTGCCCATTAAGAAAGATTGTGCTAGATTTGAGCTAAGAGATATAATGATGGGGGGGGGGAGGAAATGGCTAGCTGAACTGAATAAATGTTAAATTAGGATTTACTATATAGTCCTATGGTGGAAGGTTGTTTTGAAATGTTATATTAATATATACAAAAGATTTGACTTAAGAGATATACGTATGGGGGGTAGTAAAAGGGTAGATTATGAGCGGAAATCGCTAAATTGGGAGATATAATAATATTATTATGTTAAATTAGGAGTTATTAGATAATGTTACAATAGAATGTCACTTTGAAATGTATAGCATAGTATAGTATAAGGGGGATATGATAATTTTATTAGAAAGAAAGGGTCAGTATATGGAGATGGAGTAAGTGGATGGTAAAGTATGATATAATCTGTTATGAATTTGGTTTTATTATGAAGAAGTCACAGGGGAAGGGGAGGGTGAGGGGGGGTTAGGGAGGAGGGGGGAAAAGGGGGAAAAATCTGTATTTGAAAAACTTTTTCAATTAAAAAAAAAAAGATTGTGCCAAACGATCTATTTTCCAGAGTTGTGCTAACGCTAGTCTAGCTGCCATAATAATGTGGAGTATTAAATATTTTATATCGTTTCTAATATTCTTTTTAATCATGCCTAATAAAAAGACTTCGGGTTCTAATTCAATTTCATAGTCTGTTATTTCTACTATCCATGTTTTTATTTTGTTCCAATATTTCTTAATTTCTGGGCAAAGCCACCAAGCATGGTAAAAAGTTCCCTGTGTTTTTTTACATTTCCAACAGGCCGGATTTACATTCGGGTACATTTTTGCTAACCTTGCGGGGGCCAGATACCATCGGTACCACATCTTATAGTGATTTTCTTTATAAGCTACCGATTTTGTCATGCTGTAATTGTTTTCCCACGCTCTTTTCCAGTCTTCTAACTGTATACTGTGCCCAATGTTCCTCACCCACGCTATCATCTGCCCTTTAACCAATTCTTCTGCCAAATCATATTCAAGTAAATATTTATAAATTTTCGAAATTAATTTCCCTTCTTTAGATTCTAGTAATTTGTCCAATCGATTTTGTTTTAAGTCTATTCCTCCCTCCTCTTGGTCCTTTCTATATTTTATCTTTATTTGTGAATAGTCTATTACTATTCCTTGTTCTTTAAGTTCTTCCCTAGTTTTCAATTTCCCCTGTACATCTACTATTTCTCTGTATTTTAAGATTTGCCAACTGACCAGGAACTAATACAAAAAATCTATATATGCACAGAAATGGACAAACTAATTTTAGAGTTACAGGACAAGGAAGACTCAAAATACTTTACAATATGGAATAGATGGTACCAGTGGATAAACCAGAGGAGGGGGAATGGTTAAAAATGAAATTTAGAAGAAATCAACACAATTAAAAACAGCACTGTCAGATGGATAGAAAAGGAAATAAGTCACTGTGTGTATGTACATATGTATATATAATAATAGAAAGTAGTCAATAGATGAAATTGAGTACTGTATATGTACTGTATATGTAATTTTGTTTTTGATTAAGAGAAACTTGTATGTTTTTTATATTTGTATTTTATATTTGTTTTAACGAATAAAGTTTGTTTTAAAAATTAAAAAAAAAAACAGAAAGAAAGAAAGATTGTACCAGCCTATTCAGAAACCAGCCGCAGTCTCCCTGCCCCCAAGCAGAAACCGAGGAGGCCACCTTTTAGAAATGCAGATTTGGTAATCCATTCAAGACAGGATATTTTGAAACAAAGGAGGAATGGTGGGATTAGAAGCAACCCTTCATTGCATCACCTCCAGAGCAGTCCAAACTTCAACCAAATTAGCTCAGACAAGCACCTAGGATTTGCTTCAGTGGTGAAATCTAAAATTTGTTACTACCGGTTCTGTGGGTGTGGCTTGGGGGAGTAATATGACTGGGTGGGAATGGCCAACTTTTTTTTTTTTTTTACTTTTAAAACCATTTTTTCTTCAACCTCTTCGGCCAGAGGTTGTAGAAAAAAATGCTTTTAAAAGCCTCTGATGTTCCCAGCTGAGCCACGCGATCATCAGGCTTCTTTTTTACTTTTAAAAGCATTATTTTCTGCCAAAGAGATTGTAGAAACAATGCTTTTAAAAATAAAAAAAAAAGCCTCTGATGATCGCGTGGCTAAACTGGGCATGGGGTGGGGGGGCAGGGATTTTTGCTACCAGTTCTCTGAACCACCCGCCTCCATCGCTACCAGATCGAGCGATCTGGTCCGAACGGGGAACATTTCACCCCTGATTTGCATGTCCTCTTTTGCCTATAGAGCCAGCTGTGACCTCTACATAACCCCTACATGACCCCCCATAGGAATCTGACAACAGCCAATAGAATATTAGAGCACATGTTTTTCCACAGGAACAGGAAGCTCAAATACAAAGTCCAAAGAAGGTATAAAAAAAAACCCCACTCTCAACTTCATTTGGCCAGGTGCCCCAGGACCACAAGCCATGGTGGTTCTGCTTCACCAATGAACTATCTTTCCAATCAGCCTCCATGTTTCCAGTTTCTTTCTCCTGGTTTGGAACTGAACCAGATGGATATTTATCCCAACAGGCTCATACCCAGTAACTACCAGCAGTTCCTTGCATTGATGTTTGCTGTCTCCAAGGTCAATGAAGATGTTCTTCTGCTTCCTAATATCACTCTTGGCTTCCACATTTATGGCCATTACCAGAGGGAAAGGTTTATTTCTTTGAACAGCCTCTCCATCCTCTCCTCACGAGGCCAAGTGGTTCCAGGTTACAAATGTGACCTGCAGGACACTCTGCTGTCCGTCATTGGAGGTCTCAGTGCCAAATCCTCAAGGCAGATGGCCTCCATCTTCAGCATCTTTAAGGTCCCACAGGTAAGAGAGCTCTTCTGGATTCAGAATGGAATAAACAAAGAACAGAAGCTTACTCAGAAGCCAAAGAGATAGTTTTTTTGTGGGAGGTGGCACAAAATGAGCATGTGACTCTAGTTTATTCTTTACTAAAGGGTAGCCATTGTTTTAGTGCCATTTATTCTCTAAAGTTGATGATACCCTCAGTATCAGGTTGATGATTTCTTCTCTTCTCTTTTGAAGAGAACCACAACCAATCAAAATGTATAACTGGTGGTAGGTCAATAAACCACACAGTGGTGACCCCTAAAGTCAAATATCTAACTTTGTCTTTGAAAAAAGAATCTCATTTTCTCCAGCTCGGTGTTGGCTTTGAGTTCTCTCAGGGAGAGAGAAGAGTTTATCCTTCCTTCTTCCGGATTAATCCCAAGGAATCTCCTCAGTATGTGGGTTTAGTTCAGCTGATCCTGTATTTCCAGTGGAACTGGGTTGGGCTTGTGACCTCTGAAGATGACATTGGAGAACATTTCATCTCAAATTTCATACCAATGCTCCAGGAGAAGGAGATCTGCCTGGCCTTCACTGAAAGTTTGAAATTGGATGATATTCAAATTACAATGAAGAAGTTTCTGCTCAATTTCCTTGTCTGGTCTAAAACAGAAGTGTTCATTCTGTTTGGAGGCTTCAGTGTTTCTACCAGTGTAGTTGCGGCAGTAACTAATTATGAAACAATAAAAAAGGCATCATTTAGGAAAGTTTGGATCTTAAGTTCCCATTGGAAAGTTAGTGTGGAGGAATCTCAGGAAGGATTGAAATACATAAAGTTTTTCCATGGGGTCTTGCATTTTAGGGACCACTCCGGGGATGTCTCTGAATTCAGCCACTTCCTCCTGTCTTTAGACCCCTTGAACCCCCAAGGAGATGTCTTTCTCCCTCCATGGTGGGAATTGGTCTTTGGCTGCAAGATCCACAAACCAGGCAAAATCCTTCCAAAGGGGGAAAAACAATGTACAGGAAAGGAGAACGTGCAGAATCTGCCCAATTACACTTTTGAAAGGAGGATGACAGGAGAAAGTTACAATATCTACAATGCTGTTTATGCTCTGGCACACGCTTTGCATGCAATGTATGGATCCAGACCAACCATGATGAGGCTTGGAAAGTGGATCTCCGATGTCCAGTCATGGCAGGTAAGTTCTGATGCTTTTTACTCAGTCCACAGATCCTTAGAGAGGAAGCTCCTCAAATGAATTTCTTCAGTTACCGATTCAATGTCCGCATGCTTCCATATCAAATCATATTAAAACAGCAATTATTTAAAACTGCTAAGAACAATACTTTATTGAAAGAAGGTAGAGGGGGAAAGAGAAGTAAACCAAATCAGGGGTCCATGAGTTCCACAGAGGAAAGACCTTTATAAAGTTCCGAATAGCCTTCAACACTGGCCTAAATTTGAGGAGAAAGTATGAGCTCAAAGCAAGATATCAATCTGTATCTGTGCAACACCTATCAGCAGGTCAGTTGAAATCTTAGTGAGCATAAATGCAGAACAATTTCAGTTTTGCTCAGAATGTGCCCTGAATCCAACTTCTAAAAATACACTCAGATTTTGTTTAATAATGGATGGAAACTAATCAAAGATAGAAGCAACCTAGAAGTAAGGAGAAATTTCATAACATTGAAAACAATCAGGGGAACAGCTTACCTTAAGAAGTTGTGAGTGCTCAATTGATGGAGGTGTTTAAGAAGAGACAGGATGGCCACTTCTCTGAAATTGTATAGGGTCTCCCGCTTAAGCAGGGGGTTGGATTAGAAGACCTCCAAAGACCCTTCCAACTAGGTTATTCTATGTTTCTTTGTCAACAACAGCACACAGCAGGATTCAAAGTAGTCCTAATGGGCTCATGGTCGTAAATTCATCAAAATTTTCTGCATCAAAGGCTAAAATGTTGGACCTCTCTGAACAGTGAAGTGACCAACCAGGTCAGATGCTTCCTTCCACATGGCCCAGTTGGTCAGATCTGGTTCCTGTGTTCTGCTGTCTTTGACTATGAACTAGAGAAAGTCAGTGGAATTTTACATGGTTGTGATAGAAATTATTTTATTGATAGAATGATAGAAATTGTGATAGAAATTATTTATTCATTTCTAAAATTCATTTGTCAATTAACAAGACCTTGGGCCAAAGTAACTATTTGAAATTGCATGTAGCCAAGTATTCCAGGAGGAAAATCCTATAGTCCTATAATTAAATTTGGTGTATGGAACTAAAATGTTTGAATGTCTGATATTTTAATTGAAATAGAGTGGTGTATCATTTAACAGTAGGAAATTATTGCAGTTTCAGAATTAAACATTTGGTGTTGCTCCTGATTGTTCAGATCTTCCTCAAGGGAACTTCTCTAGCTTTTCACAAATCAACCCATCTTCTCAAGATGGCCATTATATGATAATAGAAGCCCTGATGTCTCATTTGTAGCTCTAGCCCAAATACTCCAATTTTTGAAGGTTTCCTTTTCTTTCAGATTCTTGCCTATTTGAGGAATGTGCAGTTCAACAACAGTGCTGGAGATGAAGTCTCCTTCTCAGAAGATGAACTGGGATCTGCTCGTTATGATCTTCTCAATTGGGTTCTCTTCTCCAATCGATCTTTTGAACCCATAAAAGTTGGGCAAGTAAATCCTGAGGCTCCCCTAGGCCAAGATTTCACCATTAACTCTGATGGAATCATCTGGGCCACAAAGGTGAGCTGCAAAGAAATGTTGTAAGTTCACGGAAAGATTCATTCTCTTCTTGTGATGCAGAATATCTTTCTAAATTGAAAAATACTGAATTCAGTCAGAAATCATGGCACTCATTTGGTGAAAAATCTGCTTTGTGTGTAACACACTGGAGGTCTGATTTGTATCAATCCAGAAAGGGTTAGGCTTGGGAACATCATCTGCTTGAAATGCAGGATACAATTACAGCAAGCAACAGTGATTTCCATGGACCATTGACACTCAATTTCTGGTTCTTTCTTTTAGAAATGCTGTAGTTCAGTCACAAGCCTTCCTCTGAAGATTGATATCCCAGTTCCAGTCTTCCACATTCATGGATGTGTCAGGCCTGAATCCCTCAGGACTGTTATTGATTTCTTTTTTTATTATTATTATTGAAAAAGTTTTTCAAATACAGATTTTTCCCCCTTTTTTCTCCCCCCTCCTCCCTAACCCCCCCTCACCACCCATCCCCCTGTGACTTCTTCAAAGTAAGATCCAAATTCATAACAGATTATATAATATTTTACCATCCCCTTACTCCATCCCCCAAATACTGACCCTTTCTTTCTAATAATATTATTACATCCCCCTTTTACCATACGTTTCAAACTAACATTCTACTATAACATTATATAATAACTTCTGATTTAGCATAGTAATATTATTCTAACTCCCAATTTAGCAATAATCTGCCCTTTTTCTCCTCCCCCATACATATATCTGTATATTAATATAACATTTCAAAACAACCTTCCACTTTAAGACTATATAATAAATCCTAATTTAACATTTAATCTTTTGTGTATATTAATATAACATTTCAAAGCAGCCTTCCCCTATAAAACTATATAATAAATCCTAATTTAATATTTATTCAGCTCTATCCATTTCCTCCACTTCAATATATCTCTTAAACATCCCTTTTCTTAAACTAAACAATCAATAAACTAGCCTGTCTCCACCCACTTTCCTACAAAATTACCATACATAACAATTCTTAATATCTTTATTCTTCTGCCCACCCTGCTAAAAAAAATATTCCCTTATATAAATAAAATCAATGACTTTAAACTTATAGTCCATATAATGTCTTCTTTGATGTCTTTCCACTGGATTGTTAACTCCATCACCCATATTAGGGTAACATAACATGATTGCAACAGAATGTTCAAAATCCTCAGTTGTCATCTGCCCCCATCTGTAATGAATATCTTCATGTATATAAAAAAAGAAAACAACCACCCGAGTGACATTGTAATTGTATTCCATATAATATCTGTAGTAGTGGCTTTTTTCAGGATTATTAATTCCCACCATCATAATGGGGTAACAACCAGATCTTCTGCATGCCCCAGCATAGCTCTCTTGCCATATAGCTCAGCATAAACATAATACATTTATCAAAAAAATCCAAAATAGATAATTCCAATCCAAAAATTTAAGGCCCTTTTCACATCCCAAAATTACGGCTTTGCAGAGGTCTGTCATTCTCCTCAGGATAATATTAACCAATACTTCTCCTCAACTATCTTTTCATGTATTCAGTCATCTTTTGAATAACTGGCTTCACTGTTGCCTAATTTAGAAATTTTTGTTTTTGTGAGATCTATTTCTTTTTTTCTTGAATTTTTGTGGGTTTGATCTCCATCCTAATTTCCTTTCTACGAGTTGTATATCAACTGATCGGTTTTCCTTCTGATTTATGACTTGATCTTGTTGGTTTTGCTTTTGTGGCTCATATTTCTTTTCTATAAGTTGTATATCAACTAATTGATTTCCATGCTTGTCTGTGACTTGATGAGTCATCACATTAGAATCCGATGCCACGTCTCTCTTATTTATAGATAATCCAATTGAGGCATCTAAAGAATCCAAAGGCGATTCATCTACAGAAGCCTCTGTAGCTCGATATTTTTCCTTTATTTCCAACTCCTTCTGCTTATCTTGTGTTGTGCATAAAAATGCTGAGCTCCTGTTCAAAAATTTTTGGTGAAATTCTTCCACTTTTTCAACAGTATTTAATTGGTATCTTTCTCCTTGATATCTCAATATTATATCAACTGGAACATCCCATCTAAATAAAATATTTTGTTTTTTAAGCTCAGTCACCAGAAATCCAAATTTCTTTCTTTCCAATAACATCTTAGCCGGTAATTCTTTATATATTTATTTATTTTATTTATTTATTTGTTTAAATTTCTATACCGCCCTTCTCCAAATAGGACTCAGGGCGGTGCACAGCCTAAGTAAAAACAAAGCATACAAAATTTAAAAAACAGTATTAAAATAATTAGATATTCTGGCCATAAATTAAAACAACCCAATTTAAAACCAATTTAAAATTTAGCTCAAGCCAGCCCAGCTAGTTGAAATAAATAAGTATTCAGGGCCCGACGAAAAATCCGGAGGTCTGTTATTATACGTAACTCCGGGGGAAGGTTATTCCAGAGGGTGGGAGCCGTCACAGAGAAGGCTCTCCCCCTGGGGGTCACCAGCCGACATTGTCTGGCGGACGGCACCCTGAGGAGGCCCACTCTGTGTGAGCATACTGGCCGGTGGGAGGCTATTGGTGGCAGTAGGCGGTCTCGTAAGTACCCCGGCCCTAAGCCATGGAGCGCTTTAAAGGTGGTCACCAACACCTTGAAGCGCACCCGGAAGACTACCGGGAGCCAGTGCAGCTCGCGCAGGAGAGGTGTCACATGGGAGCACCTCGTCGCCCCCATAATCCCCCGCGCGGCTGCATTCTGGACCAGCTGGAGCCTCCGGGTGCACCCCAGGGGGAGCCCCATGTAGAGAGCGTTGCAGTAGTCCAGGCGGGAAGTGACTAGTGCCTGAGTGACTGTGCGTAGAGAGTCCCAATCTAGAAAGGGGCGCAACTGGCGTATCAGGCGAACCTGATAAAAAGCCCCCCTGGCCACGGCCGTCAAATGGTCTTCTAAAGACAGCCGTGCGTCCAGGAGGACGCCCAAGTTGCGAGCCCTCTCCGTGGGGGAGAGTGATTCGCCCCCAATAGCCAGTGATGGCGTCAGCTGGCTATATCAGGACGCTGGAAGCCACAGCCACTCGGTCTTGGAGGGGTTGAGACGGAGCCTGTTTCTCCCCATCCAGGCCCGCACGGCCTCCAGGCACTGGGACATCACTTCAAGGGCATCGTTGGGGTGGCCTGGGGTGGAGATGTACAGCTGGGTGTCATCAGCGTACTGATGGAACTCCACCCCTAAGCCACGGATGATCTCACCCAGTGGCTTTACATAAATGTTGAACAGAAGGGGCGAGAAGACCGACCCTTGTGGCACCCCACAAGCAAGGTGCCTCGGGGTCGACCGCTGCCCCCCCGTCAACACAGATTGCGACCGGTCAGAGAGGTAGGAGGAGAACCACCGCAAAATGGTGCCCCCCACCCCCAACCCCGCCAACCGGTGCAACATGATACCATGGTCGATGGTATCAAAAGCCGCTGAGAGGTCTAACAGGACCAGGATAGAGGAGCAACCCCTATCCCGAGCCCTCCAGAGATCATCCACCAACGCGACCAATGCCGTTTCCGTGCTGTGCCCAGGTCGGAAGCCGGACTGGAGCGGGTCTAGATAGACAGTTTCATCCAGGTACCGGGGAAGCTGTTGTGCTACCACACTCTCAACAACCTTCGCAACAAAGCGAAGGTTGGAGACTGGACGATAGTTAGCCAAAACAGCCGGATCCAGATATATCCAAATCTTTCTTCCAAACAATTGCAAAGTAGAATTAAAAGATTTTTGTACAATATTATTTCTTATTTCTTTATCTGTAAAATAAATCACCACATCTCTAGGCAGTTGCCTTTGCTTTGCAATCCAGGAATTTATTCTATAGACTCTATCAATCCTACAAAATACTTCCTCAGGATGAACCTTTAAGATCCCAGCCAGAATTTCAGAAGATATTTTCCTTAAATCATCTCTGTTATTTTCCTGTAATCCTCTCAGTCTAATCGCATATTCTGTGAGATTATGTTGCATCATTAAAACTTCTTTTTCAATCCGTTGTTTTATATTTTCAGCATTGCAAGTCTCATGATCAACTTCCATTTTAGGTTTTTCTTCTAAACTATTGTCTTGAGTGTTTATCAAATCATTTTCAATTCTTTGTATTTTATTGTCCAAATTATCCTCAATTTCATCCATTTTAGACTCTAACAAATTAATATTTGTATCCAACTTCATAGCAATTTCTGAAAAACCATTAGTCACTTTTGTAATCTTTCGTTGCAAAGTATCAAACTTTAATTGCACCAATTCTTTAATTTCCTGCTTAAATTTTTCAAAGTTCTGGTTCATAATCTCATCCCTTCTTACAATCTCCTCCAAGAGAAATTCAATTATATTAAAATCAGTTTTCTGAGTCTGTAGGTTTAGAACTTGTTCATATAGTTTGTAGATGGGGGAAACCCCCCCCCCTGCTTGTTTGTCTGGCTTTGTTAGTCTAAACGCCATATTTCCACACAGACAAACTCTTTTAGAAAAGAAAAGAAAAAAAAAAAAAAAAAGCTTCTTTCCAAACAAGATCAATATCAAATCTCCAAAAAAGAGAAAACACAAAAGTGGAGCTTTTTCTTCAATTGTAGCCAGGAGTATTTATTCCGCTACTTTGTGGCTTAATAAGAAACGGAAGGACTTTCCCTTTTCAGCTTTCCCTGCTCAAGCCTCGGCAGTCACCATTTTAAAAATTCTTTTTTGCTTTCTTCAATATCTTTTACTAAATAAATAAAAATACTTGCGATTTAGGATCACAGGTCCAGATCTCATCCTATTTACTTAGTCTGTTAATTTTCTTTAAAAGGCTTGTTCTCGTCGCCTGGCTCTGCAAAAAGGCAGAGGTCTCCCAAAGCCCGGAGCAGCGGTGAGGGAAATAGGGAGCCTCATCCGCTTCGCCCCCAAGAGTAAAAAAAAAAACTCTGGGGGCTTCGCGGAGAGCTCTACCTGCCCTCACCTGCTCTATCTCACATTTCCTTATGGAAATGGAGTTTTTCGAGCTGCCTTTCCATTGTAAAGGCGGCTCTTTACAGGCAATGGGGCTGGCGGTCCCAAGGGACCGTCTGGCAGTGACGGAGAGCAAACCAGAAGTCAGGACTGTTATTGATTTCTGATTGAGAGTGGCAAAGTATTTTTTTAGAAAAAAATCTGAACATAGAAGTAGGAATAAGGAAGGGAAATAGGAATGGGAAAAGACTGAATTCAGCAGGTTCATTGCTTAGGTCATCTCAAGCATTTCTCTTTTCTCTTTTAGAAGGTGCCCTTTGGCAGGTGTGGCATGAAGAGGTGCCATGCAGGAGAGAGGAGGAGTGTTCCAGAGGGCAATCCGGTTTGTTGCTACCAATGTGATGCTTGTCCAGAAGGGACCATGTCTAATCAGACAGGTAGAGTGTCAACGGTCCAACTAGTGAACCCAACAAAAGGAGGCACTCTCAGGAACTTTGTAATCCCCAAAGCAAAACGTTATTGGATACACCATTTCGGTACTGAAGAATCAAAACCAGCTCTGGTTTTTCCCACACGAGGCCTATATGGTTAAACAATAGCTTGTCCTTCTCCCCACCCCTGGCTGTTCACATTGTCCAATTATGAATCGTCCTTTTGTTTTGAGAACAGTTCACTTCTTTGTCGGACACCTTCAGCAGTGGCCTTGGTAGGTTCTTGGCTCTCACTGTCTGTCTCTGGAGCATCTGCACTTTTTCTCACCCTTCCCTCCCAGTTCTTTGGCAAATTGAATAGTGATAAGACTCAAATGTTTCAAAAGCAGTTCAATCTTGATATAGAGCAGACATCAAATGTAAATCTTCCAGGATCAAGGAAGACATTAAATCTTCTTTTTTTGTTGTTATTGTTGTCATTTGTGTTGTTATTGATATGCACTCCTACTTTTCAGCAGAACCTTACAGTAAATCTCCCTACACCAGAGGACATTTCCTAATCCTCAGCAATTGCTTGCAGGATAGATTTAGGGCACAATTTGTGAATCCCCAACATGCATTTCTACTCCTAATCTAATATCCAACAGGTAAAACCAACTTCCAATCTTTTCCTGAAGAAGTGGTGTGTGTGGTTAAGCTTTATCATTTAGAGTGTGATTCTTTTGGCAGCCCCATCAACCTCTGAGGAAATAGACCTGCCAGAGAAAGAGGAGATCCATCTATTTATGTCTCTTTAATAGAATAGGAGCGATCAAATAAGTCTGAATGAACACATTTGAAGTACAAAGCAGAGAGATTAAGGCAGGGATCATGTACACACAAACAAAACAGCAGCATTTCTGGATCGGTCAATTTTCTGTGTGTTCCATTATAAAGTAGGGGGAAAAACAGGCAGGAACCTCAAACTGAAAGCCACATTACTCGTGGAAGTGCATAGTGAATGGATAGCTAGAACTGGATACATCCTTGTCTCTGGATAATCTATCCCCAGGATCATCATAAATAAAAGACAATTTGCTGTTTTTGATTCCCCAAAAATTGCACAGCGGCCGGTTTCACTCCCTTTCTGCGTAGGACAATAGCAGAAAGGCAACACTCATATCTTCTCTGCAGGAGGGATAATGGTAGATGTCCCTGAAATTCTTAAATAGACTCTTGATTTCAGATGCAGCTCACTGTGAACCCTGCCCAGAAGACCAATATCCCAACAAGGACAAGGACCAATGCATTGCCAAGAAGATCCACTTCCTTGCCTATCAGGACTCCCTGGGATACATTTTAGTTTTTCTTGCTCTTTTCCTCTCTGTGATCACTTCTGCAGTCCTGGTGATTTTCTATAAGCATCATGACACACCGGTTGTCAAGGCCAACAACAGAGAACTCACCTACATCCTGCTGGTCTCCCTCCTGCTCTGCTTCCTCTGCTCCTTCCTTTTCATTGGTCAACCAGGGAAGCTCACCTGTCTCTTCCAACAATCTGCCTTTGCCATTCTCTTTTCCCTGGCAGTTTCCTCTGTGTTGGCAAAAACTGTCATGGTGGTTCTGGCCTTCATGGCCACCAAGCCTGGAAACAGGTCAAGGAAACTCTTAGGGAAACCACTGACCAACTCCATTGTCTTAGCCTGTCCTCTGGTCCAAACAATACTTTGTGCCACCTGGCTGACAACTTCTCCCCCATTTCTTAACTTGGACTTCCACTCCTTGTTTGGAGAGATCATCTTGGAATGTAAGGAAGGCTCAGCTTTAATGTTTTACACTGTGCTTGCCTACCTAGCTTTTTTGGCCCTCATCAGTTTCACTGTGGCATTTCTAGCTAGGAAATTGCCTGATAGTTTTAATGAAGCCAAGTTCATTACTTTTAGCATGCTGGTCTTTTGCAGTGTTTGGATCTCCTTCCTCCCCACCTACCTGAGCACCAAAGGGAAGTCCATGGTGGCTGTGGAGATCTTCTCCATTTTGGCCTCTGGAGCTGCTCTCTTGGCTTGTATCTTTTTCCCCAAATGCTACATTATTCTGCTGAGGCCGGATCTGAATTGTAGAGAAAATATAGTAAGGAACAAGAATTTCTAACTAATGCAAGGATCGGCCCCATTTATATTTGTCATTGAGGCATGTTTGGAATGTGATAAAAATTCTATAAAATGATGACATGAAGAAAGATTTTCTCCATTAATGAATTCCTTATCATATTCTGTAAGTGGCAACAATTTAACTGTGGTCAACAATAATTACCCATACCTTTTTTTTTTTGTCATGTCTTCAGCATGTACTCAGTGAGATGCTGTGCCTTGCATGAGTGAAACTTTGTTAAATATATGTTTATTATTTTCATAATAATATGGGCCTGGTGGCTCAGCAGACTGATAGCATTGTGATTAACACCAGCTGTCTGCAATTACTGTAAGTTCAAATCTCACCAGGCTCAAGGTTGACTCAGCCTTCCATCCTTTCTATGGTAGGTAAACTGAGGACCCAGTTTGTGGGGGCAATAAGCTGACTTTCTATAAATATACAAAAGTATGAAGGCTATTGCTTAATGCATTGTAAGCCGCCCTGAGTCTCTGGAGAAGGGCGGCATATAAATCAAATTAAAAAATAAATAAAGAGGATATATTTTTATTTTCTTTAGTATTTTCTTTAGTTTATTTTTAAGCTAGCGTTTTAAAGGGTTGAGTTCAGTATCAGTGTTTTAACCATCTATGGATCCTTCCCCAGTTGTCTGAGGCTTTATAGAACTTCCCCTAAAGGTAAAGGTAAAGATTCCCCTCGCACATAGGTGCTAGTTGTTCCCGACTCTAGGGGGCAGTGCTCATCTCTGTTTCAAACCCGAAGAACCAAAGCTGTCTAAAGACGACTCCGTGGTCATGTGGCCGGCATGAGTAAATGCCAAAGGTGCACGGAATGCTGTTACCTTCCCACCAAAGGTGGTCCTTATTTTTCTACTTGCATTTTTTATGTGCTTTTGAACTGCTAGGTTGGCAGAAGCTGGGACAAGTAACGAGAGCTCATCCCGTTACACGGCACTAGGAATTCGAACTGCTGATCTGCCAGCCTTTTGATTGACAAGCTCAGTGTCTTAGCCACTGAGCCACCATGTCCCATATAGAACTTCCCTACCACTCCTCAATTATTTTTGAAATAGTACAGTTTAAATACCCAACCCATCCAGATCTACTGTACATCCTCATCAAGGTCAGGCAGGATTTCCCTCAGATGGATGAGCAAAGTACGTCACAACTGTATGCAGCATATTAATAATTTCTTTTGACATTTCAGCTCTTTGACTTTCTTGGAAAACCACAGTGCTCTATAAGATCCATATGCACAGAGAGCCTGCACGGGAATAATTCCACCCATGCCCAGAATCACAATCAAATTACCTTAATGGGTAATGTTCTCAGCAAGGTCATCCAGGGCATGACAGTCATCTCACCTTCCTAAGTAAAGTCAGGAGGCACCTGCAAATCACTCAGTCCTGTGACATAGTAATTTAAAGATGATAACCAGCACCTTGAATGGGGCCTTGGAGGAACCTGGGAACCACTGCAGCTCATGCAAGAGAAGTCTAACATGGGTGAACCTAGAAACGTCCAATATTGTGAGCACCTTTTCATTTTGGACCAGCTGCAACTTTTAAGGGGTCTTCAAATGTAGACCCAATGCAAGAACATGGCAGTAGTCCAAATGGGAAGGGACCAAGGCAGAACTGCCAGTCCTGGGTAGTGCACAATTGGTATGTTGATGATAACATCTCCATTTCCATCGGATTTCTCATGTGTGCAAATTGGCCTCTAAATTGCAACCTTGAATTCTCTGGTTTTCAATAAACTTTAACAAAATATCTATGGCAATGTAACTAATGTGTTCATTTATTAAGAGAAACCTTCATGGTTGAAGATAGTAACAATAGAAGGGTGGGGGAAACTAGAGTTTTCCTAATTATGAATAGGTATGCTTACATCATCTATAACTTATGAATTTATCATTTTCTCCTTCTTTCTGAAATGTATAAATATGAATGTACATTTTTGTCTTTAAGTATCCCTCCCACTTTTCTCTGGGCAGGATTTATACAAGTTTATTTTATTTTTTTATTTTATATTGGATTTCTATACCGCCCTTCTCCCTAAGGACTCAGGGCGGTGTACAGCCAGATTAAAAAAAACATGCAGAACAAATATTAAAAACAATTAAAAGATATATAAATTTGGCCCAATTAAAACTCATTTACCAATTAAAAACGTTTAAAACATTTAAAAACAGTTAAAAATTTCATCTTAAGCCAGCCCGGCTTGTTTAAATAAATGGGTTTTAAGGGCGCGACGGAAGGCACCGAGGTCTTGGATTCTCCTTATCTCTGGGGGCAGCTGATTCCAGAGGGTGGGAGCCCCCACAGAGAAGGCCCTCCCCCTGGGGGTCACCAGCCTGCATTGTTTGGCTGATGGCACCCCGAGGAGGCCCTCTCTGTGGGAGCGCACGGGTCGCTGGGAGGTCGTCGGTAGCAGCAGGCGGTCTCGCAGATAGCTAGGCCCTATGCCATGGAGCGCTTTAAAGGTGATAACCAACACCTTGAAGCGCACCCGGAAGACAACTGGGAGCCAGTGCAGCTCGCGCAGGAGCGGTGTTACATGGGAGCGCCATGCTGCTCCCGTCACTACCCGCGCTGCTGCGTTCTGGACCAGCTGGAGCCTCCGGGTGCTCCTCAAGGGGAGCCCCATGTAGAGAGCGTTGCAGTAGTCAAGGCGAGAGGTGACGAGGGCATGAGTGACTGTGCACAGGGAATCCCGATCAAGAAAGGGCCGCAACTGGCGAATCAGGCGAACCTGACAAAAGGTCCCCCTGGTTACAGCCGTCAGATGTTCCTCCAAGGACAGCTGCATATCCAGGAGGACTCCCAGATTGCGAGCCCTCTCTGTGGGGGCCAATGACTCGCCCCCAATAGTCAGTGATGGAGTCAACTGACTATATCGGGATGCCGGGAGCCACAGCCACTCAGTCTTGGAAGGGTTGAGCTTGAGCCTGTTCCTCCCCATCCAGACCCGTACAGCCTCCAGGCACTGGGACATCACTTCAAGGGCATCGTTGGGGTGGCCTGGGGTGGAGATGTACAGCTGGGTGTCATCAGCGTACTGGTGGTATCTCACCCCAAAGCCACGGATGATCTCACCCAGTGGCTTCACATAAATGTTGAACAGAAGGGGCGAGAGGACCGATCCCTGCGGCACTCCACAAATGAGAGGCCTCGAGGTCGACCTCTGCCCCCCTGCCAACACAAACTGCGACCGGTCGGAGAGAAAGGAGGAGAACCACTGCAACACGGTGCCTCCCACCCCCAACTCTTCCAGCCGGTGCAGCATGATACCATGGTCGATGGTATCAAAAGCCGCTGAGAGGTCTAACAGGACCAGAACAGAGGAACAACCCCTGTCCCGAGCCCTCCAGAGATCATCAACCAACGCGACCAATGCCGTTTCTGTGCTGTGCCCAGACCTGAAACCCGACTGGAACGGATCTAGATAAGATGTTTCCTCCAGGAATTGCGGAAACTGTCGTGCGACCACACTCTCAACAACCTTCGCCATAAAGCGAAGGTTGGAGACAGGACGATAGTTGGCCAATATTGCCGGATCCAGGGACGGCTTCTTGAGGAGAGGCCTCACCACCGCCTCTTTCAAGGCGGTGGGGAAGTAACCCTCACTCAACGAAGCGTTGATAACACCCTGGAGCCAGCCTCGTGTAACCTCCCGGGAAGCCAGTACCAACCAGGAGGGACACGGGTCCAGTAAACATGTGGCCGCACTAAGTCTCCCCAAAATCCTGTCCACATCATCAGGAGTCACAGCATCAAACTCCTCCCAGATAACATTCTCAAGACTATTCCTCGTCACCCTGCCCTGATCTACCCAGTCAGAGTCCAAATCCCCCGGATCTGGGCGATTTTGTCATACAGGTATTGTCCGAAATCCTCCGCCCTGCCTTCTAAGGGATCCTCCCGCACTCCTGGATGGAGCAGGGCGCGGGTCACCCTAAACAGGGCAGCCGACGATTCCCTGATGACGCAATAGAGGCGGAAAAGTAGTTAGACTTTGCCGTCTCTATCGCCACTAGGTAGGCCTTAATATGCGACCTTACCAGTGTTCGATCAGATTCAGCGAGACTGGCCCTCCAACCGCTCTCCAGGCGTCTTTTCCGGCGCTTCATTTCCCTCAGCTCCTCAGTAAACCAAGGAGCCGCACGGGATCGGCATCGGGTCAGAGGCCGCAAAGGCACAACTCGGTCCAAGGCCCCACCAGCCGCCCGATCCCAGGCGGCTACCAGGTCCTCGGCCGAGTCATGTGCTAGATCCTCAGGAAATGGCCCAAGCTCCGTCTGGAACCTATCAGGATCCATCAGGCGCCTGGGGCGGATCCATCTAATTGGATCCACCTCCCTGCGGCGAGGGGTCGCGGTTCGAAGATCTAGGCGAAGGAGTGAGTGGTCAGACCATGACAAGGGTTCCATGTCTATATCCCCTATAACAAGTTGCCCTCTTAACAATCAATATTGCCATGAGACTTAGTTGGTTTTTTTGTCCTGCAGTTGAATCCACAGTGGTTTTTGGATGGAGGGGGCCTGAAGGATTAAGCAGTTGTAATAGCCACACAAACATTACAAACAGTGCTTGTTAAGCAACAATGATGAAAAATACCTTTGCAACCTATCACGTTGATGACATTCGCAGATCTGTAAAGCATACAAAAACTCAAGTCCTTCCATAATGGTTGCAACAGATTCACTTAGTGAACACTTCCAACATGGTTTTGAAAGCAGCCACCAATGACCTCATTCAGTGGTGGCCACTTGCAAAATGGCGGCCGTTTCTGTAATTGTGCAATGCAGCCGTTTGACAGCCGTTTGCTTCCCTCATACGATCTGTGCAGCATTGCAGAAAGCTCCCATGGTAGGTGAAGTTTCAGGTGGGTGACAAGATCAGTGACTTTTGGTCTATGGCAGTGGTTCTCAGCCTGCGGTCCAAAGACCCTGAGAGAGGCCATAACATCATCACATGGGGTCTGCGAAGGCTTGAATAAAAGTTATGATTAAAATCTTGAGTTACATCTTGGTGATCCATGGCCATGGTGTACGGCCACAAAATGTATTTAAAGGAGACCCGTGGTGAAGAAAATTGTAAGAACCACTGGTCTATGGGCTTGATAGTTGGCAGGGGTTGAGTTAGTAAAGCATTTCATCATTGTTTAGGTTAATATGCTGCATAAGTGAATCTGCAAAATTGTTTGGTATCAACTGTAGATTGCTACTTTGTGTGCCAGGACTACGCTGTCATCAGCAAATAAGTTTTTCTATGGAGGCACTTGGTCCAAATGTTTGCAATTGTTCTGGGAAGGTCACAGAGAGAAGGCCTATAAGAGAGCCAATACAGATGGAAATCAGGGTTGAGGTAGGAGATGACAAGGATGAACCCAATGGAGGGGTCAAATGCTCCGTTCATCTCAAGTCCCCAAGAGATCTAAGTCCAGCCCACCTTGAATTCTGTTGACTCTTATTTACTGCCAAATTTGCTTTCACTGTTAGTAGATCAGATTCTTATGGAGACCATTAGCATAAAACAACTCTATATTCATCTGGGTTGCCTGCACTCCTGATTTCCAGTGCTTGACAGTTGATGACATTAAAGACTACCAAGAGGTCACGTTGAGCCAGAATGGATGCACTGCCCTCATCCTGCTCCTTCCAAAGTTCATCTAAATGTGCAACCAATGCCATTTCTATGTCAAACCCAGTCCTGAAACTTCACTGAAACGAGGATTCATCCAGGGTCCACCAAAATAGTTCAGTTTGATGTGGTCCAGCAATTGTTCCTTGAGTAGGAGTCAAACTGAGTCCTCCTTCAGAGGTAGGGGAACAACCCCCTCTCTCAAGGATGAGTCATACTGGCAGCATCTCAACTGTGGGTTTGTTCCCAAAAACAGAAGACTTTCTGCATCCACTCTTCCACCACTCTTGCTTGCATCATCTCTGTTGCTCTTGTGGACATTCAGACTCTCCACAGCTCAATTTTATTCTGTTTAACAAACTGAAGCTGTAGGAGGAGTGACAGAACCTGGGCATGGAGTCAAAAGAGGAATCAGCCTAAACTCTCTATGTAGCCACAAATGGACTAAGTCCAATCTCTCTTGAATTCCGTTGACCGTTATCTAACACCAAGGTAGTACTGATCATTAGTTTATTAGGTTCCTGTGGATAGGCATGATTAGTAATAAATCAGTCTAATTGGAACTTCCTGTGTAGTCTCAATGTTTTTCAGCTGACACAACATTTAGAAAGACATTTCTTGAGGTAGCCACCATACTGCTCCTTGAGCAGAAATTAATAGTCAACAAAAACCCCAGATTGCACAAGAGTCCTAAGAAGGACAGCGAACTGTCATGCAGAATCAAAGATGAAAAGTTCCACTTCTGGGAGGAACAATTATTCACAACTGCTTGGTTTTAACCCAATCTTGCAATTCTGAAAATGCTTTCTTTGTTCTTCATGTTATAACAGAATAACAGAGTTGGAAGGGACCTTGGAGTTCTTCTAGTCCAACCCTTTGCTGAAGCAGGAGACTCCATACCATGTTCTCCACTTCCTTCTTAAAAGCCTCCTTTGTTGGAGCACCCACAACTTCTGGAGGCAATTCCTTCTACTGATTAATTGTCCTTGTTGTCAGGAAATTTCTCCTTAGTTGTAGTTGGATCACTCCTTGATAAGGTTCCATCCATTCCTTCTTGTCCTGGCTTCAGGTGATTTGGAGAATAGGTTGACTGCATTTTCTCTGAGACAGCCCCTCAAATATTGGAAGATAGCAATCATGTCAATACTACTACTTCTCTGAGTCTAGACATACACAGTTTCTGCAATAGTTCATCATAGGTTTCAGCTTCCAGTCACCTAATCATCTTTCTTGCTCTTCTCTCCAATCTTTCTATGTTCTCTACATCTTTTTTTATATCATAGCAACTAAAACTGGATGCAGTATTCCACGTGTGATCTTCCCAAGGTATTATAAAGTGGTACAAACACTTCACGTGATCTTGATTCTATCCCTCTGTTAATGCAGCCTAGGATTTAAACCATGACTGTTCCTCCCCATCCAACAGCCTCCACGCACAAGGGCAAAACCTTGACAGCACTGCTTGGTCAGTCCATGGATATACAACTGAACACCATCAGCATACAAATGATATCTGACTCTGACTGAGAAGGCCTCATTGATGCACCCTGAAAGTTGGTGGATTGGGCTCAATCTCTTCCCACCAACCAACATTGAATGGAACCATGGTGGCGCTGTGGTAAGAATGCAGTACTGCATGCTACTTCTGCTGACTGCCGGCTGCCTGCAATTTGGCAGATTGAATCTCACCAGGTTCAAGGTTGACTCAGCCTTCCATTCTTCCAAGGTAGGTAAAATTAGGACCTAAACTGTTGGGGGCAATATGCTGACTCTGTAAACTGCTTAGAGACACCTGAAAAGCACTATGAAGAGGTATTTAAGTCTAAGTGATATTGCTATTACTATTCAGATGAAGGAGGGAACTGCATAACAGTATGTACCCATTCTCCGTTATTGCAGTTTCTAATGTCATCACCTACCATGTAGCTACAAATAAACTAGTTCTTCCATCCAAGTAATGGCATCACTGCTCAGTTACAAGAGTACAACTGATTATTATATGCCAGCATGACCCATTAGCACTCATACTAACTGACCAACTATGGCACAGGCCAAACTCCATCTTGTTTGCAGGGGGTCAGTTTCATGGAGGTCAAATTCACAACTTTACCATGACTCCATCTGCTCTGTGCATTACAAGAAACACAAATATGTTTTTCCATTCTGGTGAATGAGAAGCTATTGCTACATGCATAGAACAATTGAGTTCCGTTGCAATTATCTGAAGTACAGTAATACTTAGTGTATATCCCCTGTGGATTTCTAGATACAGAGCTCTTCCAAGCTATAAAAATATCTCTGAGTTCAGCAGATGGGGGGGCAAAATATGTCACTTTAGCCTGTCTTGCAAAGAGCTCACTCCTGGCTTTGAAGAGACTCAAATGCCTTTGTTTCCTCTACTGTCATGGCCCAAACACAGGTAAGAGGAAGCATTGTTGATAAAAACAACATATTTGTCCTGGTGCCATCCAGGTGGCACAGGTGGTGTCTGATCTGCTAAGGTTCCAGTGAGATTTCAAGAGCAACCTTAAAATCAGTTTCTGCATAAACCTTGATTTCTGTTCTAGGAGGGAAGGTGATAAGAATGACTGGGCAGGAGTCATGCTACTGATGATGCTGATGCTCTTCTGGTTCCTGGCTCCAACTACAGCAAAGAGGCTGCAAAAGATGTGTGTGTTCAGGGATTATATCCAGATAAATGAAAGCTACTATAAGCCTGGTGATCTCATTATTGGTGGGAATTTGCCCTTGGGAATCATTATAAAGTCTCCTGTCTTGGACTTTAATACAGTGGATCATCTTCTAAAGAATATGTAAGTTTAAGCTAGAGGGGAAACATCCAGATACAGTAAATGTTGTCTTTGCATTAAATTCTGGGATTTTTTTCAGAAATACTTCTTCTAGTGTCTGTACTGTCCTGGTGTAATCACATTTTGTGCTTTTCTCAATAAATTAACAAGCTCTTAAAATAGGTTAGAAATCAGGAAAATTATAAAAAAGAAAAAATGAAGAGGGAAGCTGTGCTGGCCTAGTGAAGAAGTCAAATTATAATATGAATCTCACCAGTAATTTCTTCTAGAAAATTCAAATAAAAGCTCAAGACTCTTCAAGGGGATTCAAAAATCCCTCTTAGTAATGTATCAGCATTGCTGATGAATAATGGCCTTCAGTAAATCTATGAAGTGACCCCCACTGTAGTCCTGGGCTCAGCAAATTTTACCCCACCTGAAGAAGCTGCTCCAAGAGAAACCTTAAATAATTATAGTGAAAGGTGAGCAGCTGGAAAGGATTACAGCCATTGGAGCAAAGCAAATATGGCAGGGATGATAGAGCGTATAAAACAGTCCATAAAATCTATGGAAAGGCTTGTCTCCTTTCTCACAAAGTCATCCAAGCTTAGACAAAGGAAATCCTTTGGAAAAAACCCAAACCCAATGAAATCTGGAAGTTTCTGCCCCCAAAAGTCTCCCCAAACAATAAAGCAAATTCTACAGCCATGCACAAGTTTTCCTGTAATGTTCTCCAATGTTTTTCTCACTACAGCCTCCTCACCAGTTACTACCAGCAGTTCCTTGCATTGATGTTTGCTGTCTCCAAGGTCAATAAGGATTTTCTTCTGCTCCCCAACATCACCCTTGGCTTCCACATCTACGGCCATTTCCAAAGCGAGATACATATTTCCTTAAACAGCCTCTCCATGCTCTCCTCACGAGGCCAAGTGGTTCCAGGGTACAAACGGGGCTGGCAGGACACTCTGCTCTCCGTCATTGGTGGTCTCAGTGCCAAATCCTCAAGGCTGATGGCCTCCATCTTCAGCATCTTTAAGGTCCCACAGGTAAGAGAGCTCTCTTGGATACAGTATGGAACAGACAAAGATCAAAAGCACACACAGAAGTCAGGATGAAACTAAAAGTAGTTTTTTTGTGGGGTGGGAGCATATAATGAGCTTGTGACTCTTAGATTATTCTTTATTAAAGGGTAGCCATCATTTTAGTGCCATTTATTCTCTGTATCAGGTTGTTGGTTTCTTCTCTTGTCTTCTGACAACCAATAAAAATGGCTAAGAAGGGAAGAAGATGAAGTTTGCCAGTCAAAGTGAGTCAGCCTGACTGAAGGGCCATCAACCACACAATGGTTACTACTAAAGTCAACATAAAGCATTTACTTTGTCTTTGAAAAAAGAATCTCTTTTTCTCCAGCTGGGTGTTGGCTTTGAGTTCTCTCAGGGAGAGAGAAGAGTTTATTCTTCCTTCTTCCGGATTAATCCCAAGGAATCTCCTCAGTATGTGGGTTTAGTCCAGCTGCTCCTGTATTTCCAGTGGAACTGGGTTGGGCTTGTGGCCCCTGAAGATGACCGGGGAGAACGTTTCATCTCAACTCTGACGCCAATGCTCCAGGAGAAGGAGATCTGCCTGGCCTTCACTGAAAGGTTGAAATTGGATAATATTGAAATCACTCAGACTAAGTTTATTCACAATTTTCTTACCTTGTCTAAAACAGAAGTGTTTATTCTGTTTGCAGACTCAACTGTTACTGGCAGTTTAATAGGGGCGGTATATTTTTTTGAAAATATCATGAAAGTATCATTTAGGAAGGTTTATATCTTTACATCCCATTGGAAACTTGGCATGGGACAATCTGAAGAAAAAATGCAATATATAAAAGTTTTGAATGGGGCCTTGCATTTTAGGGACCATTCCAGGGAGGTCTCAGAATTCAGCCACTTCCTCCTGTCTTTAGACCCCTTGAACCCCCAAGGAAATGTCTTTCTCCCTCCATGGTGGGAATTTGTCTTTGGCTGCAAGATCCATAAATCAGGAAAGATCCCTCCAAAGGGAGAAAAACAATGTACAGGAAAGGAAAATCTGCAGAATCTACCCATTTACACTTTTGAAACAAGAATGACAGGAGAAAGTTACAATATCTACAATGCTGTTTATGCTCTGGCATATGCTTTGCATGCAATGTATGGATCCAGAGTTCGACCGACCATGATGAGGCTTGGAAAGAGGATCTCAAATGTCCACTCATGGCAGGTAATTTCTGGGACTTTTGACTCGGTCTACAGACACTTAAATCGGAAGCTCCCCATATGAATTTCTTCAGTTCCTGATTCAATGTATGCATGCTCCCATCCCAAGTCATCTGAGACCCTGCCCTTTTTTTTAGTTTACCATTTGTTGTGCTACTCAGCTTGATGTGTGAAAAGAGCTTCTGATTAACAACGGATGGAAACTAACCAAGGAGAGACACAACCTAGAACTAAGGAGAAACTTCTTAAGGAGTTCTTCAGAAGTTGTAGGTGCCCCATTGCTGGAGTCATTTAAGAAGAGACAGGATAGCCACTTGTCTAAAACTGTAGAGAGTCTGTTGCTTGAGCAGAGGGTGAGACTGGAAGACCCCAATGTCCTTCCAATACTATTATTCTGTTTCTATGACAACCACAGCAAAGAGCAAGATTCAAAGTGGTACTAATGGGTTCCTGTTCTGAAATTCATCAGAATGTTCTGCATCAAAGGCTAAAACGTTGGACCTCTCTGAATAGTGAAGTGACCAACCAGGTCAGATGCTTCCTTCCAAATGGCCCAGTAGATTAAACCTGGTTCCTGCATTTGGCAGCCTTTGACAATGAGCTAGAGAAAATCAGTGGAATTTTCCATAATTCTGATAGAAATCATTTCAAACATTCATTTATCAGTTAACAAGAACTTGGAACAAAGGAAATACTTGAAAATGCATGTAGCCAAGTCTCACAAGAGGAAAATCCTAAAATTAAATTTAGATTGTGGAACTAAAATTCTTCTGTTTTGGTGAAATTTGAGTTGGAAACCATGCCCAGTGATAAAGGGAAAATGTTTAGTTTCAGAGTTAAATATTTGGTGTTACACCTGATTCCTCAGATCGCCACCAAGAGATGGAAGTAGCCATTATGTGATGACAGAAGCCACAATGTCTCATTTGTAGATCTAGCTCAAATACTCCAATTTCTGAAGGTCTCGTTTTATTTCAGATTCTTGCCTATTTGAGCAATGTGAAGTTCAACAACAGTGCTGGAAATGAAGTCTTCTTCTCAGGAGATGCACTGGGATCTGTTCTTTATGATCTTCTCAATTGGGTTTTCCTCCCCAATCGATCCTTTGTCCCCATAAAAGTTGGGCAAGTAAATCCTGAGGCTCCCCCTGGCCAGGATTTCACCATTAACTCCGATGGAATCGTCTGGGCCAAAAAGGTGAGCTGCAAGGAAATGTTGTAAGTTCAGGGAAATATTCATTCTCTTTCTGAGATGCAGAACATCTTCCTAACTTGAAATATAATCAATTGAGTCAGAAATGGGCAAATCCCAGACATGCAATAGAAAATATAAGTATAGAGCAAAAAACAGAGGTGATTACTTATAAAGAGCTTCTTTTTTTGGAAAGGGGTAAACTGCAACTGAAATCTTTAGATGAATTAAAAGAAGAAGGGATAATTTATACTTGGTTTCAGTATGGTCAGCTTCAGGCTAGATGGAGGGAAGATCAAAAATTTGGTGTTATGCAAAATGAGGAAAATCTGGTGAAACAGATTAGAGATCAAAGCCAGATTTCATTTCATTTACATTTCATTTATTAGATTTCTATACCGCCCTACTCCCGAAGGACTCAGGGCGGTGCACAGCCAAACAATAAAAACACATACAATACAAAATTTAAAAAATAGAATAAAATCAAATTAAATAATTTTGGCCCCGACAAATTTAAAACCCCAAACTTTTAAAACCAATTTAAAATTGAATATATAAATACTAAAAGATGTTTAAAATTTTAAAAATCTTTTATAAAAGAGGGGGAAAATTAGGCCAGGCCAGCCTGGTGAAATAGTAAGGTCTTTAAGGCGCGGCAGAAGGTGCGCAGATCCGGGATCCTCCGTATCTCTGGGGGGAGCTCGTTCCAGATAGTAGGTGCCCCCACAGAGAAGGCTCTCCCCCTGGGGGCCGCCAGTCGGCATTGTTTGGCTGACGGCACCCGGAGGAGCCCCTCTCTATGGGAGTGTACTGGCCAGTGGGAGGCTATTGGTGGTAGTAGGCGGTCCCGCAAGTACCCGGGTCCTAAGCCATGAAGACCACCGGGAGCCAGTGCAGCTCGCGCAGGAGAGGTGTTACATGGGAACGCCATGTCGCTCCCATTACCACCCGCGCGGCCGCACTCTGCGCCAGTTGGAGCCTCCGGGTGCTCCTCAAGGGGAGCCCCATGTAGAGAGCATTGCAATAGTCCAGGCGGGAGGTGACAAGGGCATGAGTGACCGTGCGTAAAGAGTCCCGATCCAGAAAGGGACGCAACTGGCAAATCAGGCGAACCTGATGAAAAATCCTCCTGGTCACGGCCATCAAGTGCTCTTCTAAAGACAGCCGTGAATCCAGGAGGACGCCCAAGTTGCGAGCCCTCTCCGTGGGGGCCAATGATTCGCCCCCAATAGTCAGTGATGGCGTATTAAAAGATGCATATTAAAAGGTTGTATAATGCATTATTGGAAATAGATTCAGAAATAGAATTGGTTAAGGATTGTATGATAAAATGGGCACAAAACTTTCAGGAACCAGTGATGATGGCAATGTGGGAAAAGATTTGGGTCAGAAATGTTAAATTTACGCAAGCACAAAATTTGAGAGAGAATTTTTATAAAATGTTTTATAGATGGCACTTAGATCCTAAAAAATTATCATGTATGTATTCTAATTTGCAAGCTAAATGCTGGAGATGTGAATGTAATGATGCAACCTATTATCATATATGGTGGACCTGTAAGAAAATCAAGGCATTTTGGATAAAAATTTGGTGGGTGATGCAGAATATTCTGAAAAGAAGGTTGAAATTTACTCCTCAATTGTTCCTATTGGGTATAACTATGGACTGTACAGTATCAGAGACTAAACTGATTTTGAATCTAATATCAGCAGCTAGGCTGTTAGTAGCACAATATTGGAATGTTGCAATATTTTTAGGATCAGACTCAATAATAATAGTAAGAGTTAAAGGTTTAAATATACTTCCTTTTATTTACAATAGGCATTCTATATTCACTGAATATTCACAGATAGAAGCCAGGAAAAGGGTGTAGGTGGCTCCTTATATATACAATGGGTGGAGCTATATGAGGGAGTGGTGAAATATGAATACATTAAGAATAGAAGGATAAGTTAACCCCTGATATTCCATTCATATACTATTTACACATTATAGAATAAGGCATTTACATCTGACAAATCCCCCTCTAAATGCCGATTCGTTATACAACATCAATTACATTCAGATTCAGGACAATACAAGACATACAATTTAGAAGTTAAATATTTGTGCTGTTTAGAAGGTAAAGGCTTTGTCAATATGTCAGCTAATTGTTCTGAAGTATCACAATGCACTGCTTTAATAAATCCATCCTGAGATAATTGTCTCACATGTTTAAATTTTATATCTATATGCCTGGACCTTTGTCCAATGGCATCGGATCTAGATATTTCAATGGCTGCTTTATTGTCTTCATGCATAACAAAAGGCAAAGCAGGTTTTTTCCAAACATCTGAAATTAAATCATTAAACCATACAAGGTTATTTGCAGCTTTGGATAAACAAACATATTCCGCTTCTGTCGTTGAAGTGGCTACTAGTTCTTGTTTACCAGTGTACCAGTAAACTGGACAGTCATTTAAGAAAAAAATATAACCAGATGTACTTTTTCTGCATGATGTGTCACCAGCCCAGTCCGCATCTGCGTAACATGCAAGCTTTGGTTCTTTATTATCACTAGGTTCTAATACTAAGCAAAAATCTAGTGTACATTTCAGATATCTTAAAATCCTTTTAACAGCTTCCCAGTGATACATTGTTGGTTTGCTGACGTGTCTGGATAATAAATTGAGTGGTAAGGCGATATCTGGTCTAGTCCAATTAGATATATAAAGAAGTGAACCTATGATTGATCTATAAAATGTGTTATCTTTGAATTCAGGAGAAGATTCATCAGTATTTCTAAGAAAATCAGTTTGCATAGGAGTATCACAAGGTTTGGCATTGTTTAAATTGCATTTATTTAAAAGTTCTATAATCTTATCTCTCTGAGTAAGTTTGAATCCCTTTCTAGTCTTATTAATTTGGACACCAAGATATTTGTTCACTTTACCTAGAGATTTCAACGAGAAATGTTCATTTAACTTATTTACAAAAGTTTCTCTTCTCTCTTTGTGTTTTCCTATATACAAAATGTCATCTACATAAATCAACACAAATTCAGTGTAATTATCACCCTTTTTGACAAAGAAACAGTTATCAGCAGTGGTAGCATTGAAATCCATGGTCTTAAGTACTTTTACTAAACAATCATACCATCTTTTACCTGATTGTTTTAATCCGTATAAACTTTTGTTTAACAGCCAAATTTCATTTTTGTTGGTGTACTGACTGTGAGGTGCTCTTACATATATTTCCTTATCTAGTTTCGCGTGTAGATACGCAGTCTGTATGTCATATTGAAATGCATCAAGGTTGAGTGCTGATGCTACCACTAGAGCTGTTTTGACACTCTCAGTTCTTACTGTGGGGGAATACGTTTCAGTATAGTCCTCCGGATATTTCTGTGCATAACCTTGTGCAACTAATCTAGCTTTGTATAGAGTATTGCCTCCTTCTAAGTTCTTAATTTTATATATCCACCTGGTACCAATAATTGTTTTATCTTTAGGTGCAATTGCAGGTGTAAATACATTTAATCCTTGTAAACTTTCCATCTCTTTCTTCATAGCAAGTTCCCATTTTTCTTTTTCTTCATGAGGAAGTTTTAACACTTCCTCATATGTATTAGGTGTTATCGGTTCACCATCCATATGCATTATGTAATCTCTGTATTTATTTGGTATTTGATTTCTGTTGTTCCTAATGGCTCTTTCAGGTTTGCTATTGTTATCATGCAAATATCTTGCTTCCTTTTTTGTTAGTGTGTCTGTCTTTATTTTGTGTTGGCTATTTGTCCAAGTTTTGGTTTTGCCTTTATATTTGTTGATATTTTGTTTTTCTATGGTCCCTTCCTCATGAGATTTTGTATCTTTGCATTTATTTGGAAATATTTCATTAAGATGTAATTTAGACCAGTTGGCCTGTTCATGGAACACAGCTGTTCTGGAAACTATAAATTTGTTATTATTATCAATGAATCTGTACCCTTTGGTGCCAGTTTCATATCCCATAAATCTGAGTCTTCTGGATACGTTTTCTCCCTTCCTTCTCAACTGTTTAGGTATGTGTACGTCTGCAGTGACTCCAAATATGTGCATGTGTGCTAATTTTGGTTTCCTATTATACATTACTTCATATGGTGTCTTATTTACAATATTGGACCAGGTTCTATTTTGTGTGTAATTTGAATAATGTAAGGCTTCTGACCAAAATTGTTTGCTTAAGCCAGCATCCTCCAATGTGCACCTAATCATGGTTTGTAAAGTGGAATTTTTCCTCTCTACGATCCCGTTCTGGAACGCAGAAAATGGACTGGACGTGTAATGTAGCATTCCTCTATCTTTTAACCATTGGGAGAATTCTTTGGACATGAATTCACATCCCCTATCTGTCATAATTTGTTTTATTCTGATATTGTGTTGTGTTTCTATGCGTTTGTAAAATTCCTTAAATTTTTGAAAGGTTTCATCTTTGTGTTTTAATGTGTAAACAAACCCATAGCGGCTATAATCGTCTACTATTGTCAGGAAGTAACGTTTTCTATAAGTGATTGATGGAGTTAATGGGCCAACTAGGTCCATGTGTACTAAGTCAAAAATTTTGTTAGTTGTTCTAGTAGATTTTCTTGGCCTGGGACTAGTTTTTAGTTTTGTAGATTTACATACTGAGCATTCCAAATAGTTTTCACAATTTTTTATTTTGACACCTTCTGCGTGTTCAGTCATTTTTTGCACTACAGGAAAACTGGCATGTCCTAACTTCCTATGTAAGATGTGAGCACACTCATCATGAATTGGCTTACCTATTTTTGGTTTTTTTTCTTTGTGTGCATCTGCATGATCATGAGATATTTTACATTCATCATTGTCACTGTTGCTAATATTTTCATCATCTGCTTCAATACAATCTTCTATATTTGAATCAATGTTATGCAACCATTCTTCCTTTGTTATCAGATAAGGTAGGCCTCCTTTAATCATCACAGTGCCTACATTTATTTTATTCTTCTCCAAAGTCGCTTTTCCCTTTGAGAAAACTATATTAATGTCAGAGTCTCTACTTAGTTTTATGGCACTTAGTATGTTATGAGGTATTTCAGGTATTAATAATACCCCCTCTATTTTTCCTAGACCAGGCAAGGTTACGTTCCCTCTGCCTAATACTTGAACCTTTTCTTGGTTAGCTACCTTTATTACAAATTTATCTTCTGTAAATGAAGACAATATAATTTTGTTATTAGTGGTGTGATTAGTTGCTCCAGAATCAATAAGCCAATTGTTGTTCTCATTTTGTTGTATTTTAGCGTTGTCTTGTTTATTTAGTCCATTCAGTGAACCAGATTTTCTATCCTTTGAATTTTCTCTGCCCCCTCTATTTTCTCTGTAATTTGGTGGGCTTCTATATCTATGTCTATCTATGGAAGACTGTCTATAATTGTATTTGTTCCTATATTCTGACCTATGTCTTTCCTTTGAAATTTTGGGACAATCTCTTCTATTGTGTTCCCTGGATCCACAATTGTGACATTTAAGTGTTTCATTATATTTGTCTTGGAAAGCTACTTTCCTAAAAGGTTTGTGCTCTGTGTGATTGCTAGTACGATTTTTTCTTGAATTGTCTTCTGCTATCAGTTTGTTGGATAGACTTTCTATGGATAAATATCCTAGATTGATAGTGTCTAAATGTGACATAAAACTATCCCATGATGAATTAAGTGAATTGATAATAACACTTTTCATTGTTTGGTCTGAAATCACCTCCCCCCTCAAATGCAGTTCAGCTCTTATTTTGTTTAAAGATATCAAATGCTCACTTATAGAAACCCCTGGTTTCACCCTAGATGAAAAGAAATCCTTAGACATTCTTGTGGTGGTGGCTACACTGTCGCTGTGAAACAAATTAAACATGCATTGAATAATTTCTGAAACAGTTAGGTTTGGTTTGATGCTATGATATATTGCAGGAGACACACTAGATATTATTAAGAAAAATGCCCTATGGTGTAAACAATCTATTTTTAAAGTCCAAGGTCTTTTTGGGGGACTAGTGATAAAAAATAGTAAATTTTCTTTCATAAATATAACCTGGAGCTGTTGATACCATTCTTGCAAATTAATGCCATCAACCCTTAGTTTTGGGAAGTCGCTGGGTAAGTTTCCCACATTATTTTGTCCATTACTTACAACCTGAGGTAGTCCGTGGTCTCGCAAGTGTAGAAAATTGCAAAACGGCATGGGGATGCTCGCAACGAGTCTGCGCGGTTCTCTCGCCAGTTCATGTCTTCCCGGACCGTCTGCATAGTTTCGCGCATGCGCGTTGTTCATTTCTTCTTCGGCGTCGTTGTGGAAGGTTCTCTCCATTGCGGCTCGTTCGCTCCGCTCCTCTTCAGACGAGTCGGTCTCTGGTTCGGCCTTGGGAGTTCTGACGACGGCGGCTGCTTTTCTTTTTCTTTTGGGGGCGTTGGCACTTGCTTCGGTCTGTGGTGTAGGACGGAATCGACAAGGCCCTCTGGGTTCGGGCGTCGTCGCTCTCGAAGTCAGGATGGGAGCGGGCAGGTCTTGAGGTGTCGGCTTGCTCGCTCGCTTCTTCGGTGGCTCTTTGGTAATTTTTAGTTTTGGCCCAAATGCAGCAAAAAGCATCTTCATTGCTGACTTTACTTGGGATCTTGTTGGGTCATCTTCACTTTCTGTTTCTGACTCTTCCGATGAGTTTGAATCCTCTTTTTCATTTTCGTTGTCTGATAACGTTTTTCGCGCCAGAAATTTTGAACTGAGCATTTTGATTGGCTCTGCTTCGCTCATCTCGGAGGTCTGTTGAAACCAAGATGGCTGCCATTCAAAATTTCGCGCCGGAGCACATTTTTTCTTCTTCGTAATGACTTTCTCTGCAGTCGTATTACTCACTATTTTTGTGTCTTTAGATTTCTCATTAGTGATGTTTTTCTCTCTCGCTGCTCCGCTGTTCTTTAGCATTTCTTGGAGGTTCGCGATGAGGCTATCATCATTCTTCTGGCTTTTTAATAGTTTTAATATCTCTGACCTGAGTTCGTTATTCTCTATTTCGATTTCTTCCTGGTCATCATTTTCATCTCTTATTTCTTCGTCTTCAGTGATGTATTCTTCGGATTCTCTCGAAATTGCGTTTGTGGATTCGTTGATTATTTCTTGTTCTGTTTCTATTTCTTTGCTGTAGGCCCTGGTGTTGGGCCTATCTTTCTTAGACATTTTTAAGTTTTTATTGAGTCAATTAACCATCCTCTGCTACCAGCTTGTTGCAATATTTTTAGGATCAGACTCAATAATAATAGTAAGAGTTAAAGGTTTAAATATACTTCCTTTTATTTACAATAGGCATTCTATATTCACTGAATATTCACAGATAGAAGCCAGGAAAAGGGTGTAGGTGGCTCCTTATATATACAATGGGTGGAGCTATATGAGGGAGTGGTGAAATATGAATACATTAAGAATAGAAGGATAAGTTAACCCCTGATATTCCATTCATATACTATTTACACATTATAGAATAAGGCATTTACATCTGACATGGAAGAAAGACTCTTTGCCTATTATTGAAGAGTGGATACTGAAAGTAACGAACCTAGCAGAAAAGGCGAAAATCTCAACGTACTTGAAGGACTATACACAAGAAAGATATGTATCAGAATGGAGAAGATGGATTGACTATATTCAATAATAAGTATCAGACAAGAAAATATCAAATAGCTTATGAATGAACGTTAAGTATTAGAAGTATTTTGTTATCTATAGTGGAGTTAAGGTTTCAGGGGGGGAGTTAGTAGTCTGAGGACAAGTAGGTTAATCTAGTTTATGATTGTTAAATGAAACACCTTGTATTTTGCTCTGGGAAGTCTGGGGGGGAGGGGGGGAGGGGGGGAAAGGGTGGGGGGAATATGGGGTGGGGGGAGAAAATTTTTGTTTTTTGTAAAACTTTTCAATAAAATTGAGTCAGAAATCACAGTAGTCATTTGATGAAAAATCTGCTTTGCATATAGCACCTTTGACGTCTGGTTTGTGTCATTCCACAAAGGGCTGGGATTGAGAAGAACTTCTGCTTGAAACGCAGGATGCAATTACAGCAACCAACAGTGATTTCTACAAACCATTGCTGCTCAGTTATAGCCTCATGGTTCTTCCTTTTAGAAATGTTGTGGTTCAGTTGTAACCCTTCCTCAGCAGGATGAAATCCCAGTTCCAATCTCCCACATCCATGAGTGTGTCAGTAATGCCAGTGGCCTGAATCCCTCAGGAGCTGTTCCATATTTCTGATATATGGTAGCAATGTATTTCTTTAGAAGAGAATCAGAACATCGAGGTAAGAATGGGGAAAAGAATTAGGAATGAGGAAAAGAATGAATGCATTTTTCTTTTTTTAAATTTGATTTATATGCCGCCCTTCTCCAGAGACTCAGGGCGGCTTAAAATGCGTTAAGCAATAGCCTTCATTCTTTTGTATATTTTATACAAAGTCAGCTTATTGCCCCCACAAACTGGGTCCTCATTTCACCTACCTTAGAAAGGATGGAAGGCTGAGTCAACCTTGAGCCTTGGAGAGATTCGAACCAGCAGAAATTGCAGGCAGCTGTGTTAATAACAGGGTGCACTAAACCACTGTACTATCAAGGCATTAGGTTCATTGCTTAAGTAATTTGAAGTATTTCTCTTTCAGACCATCCCCTTTGCCAGGTGTGGCAGGAAGATGTGCCATGCAGGAGAGAGGAGAAGAGTTCCAGAGGGCGAGCTGGTTTGCTGCTACCACTGTGACGCTTGTCCAGAAGGGACTGTTTCTAATCAGACAGGTGGAGGAGACTTTAATTCTAAATCTTCCATAATCAAGGAAGACATTCATTAAATCAATATATTTTTTGTCATTGTGTCATTTTTGATAAGATTGAGATGCACTCACACTTTTCAGCAGAACCTTTCAGTTTACAGATCTAAACTGCCCTGGCCACAGAGGCCACCTTTCCCAACCCACAGCAAGGATAGTTTGAGGGCACAATTTATCAATCCCCAATTTCTATTTCTATTTCTACTTTCACCTCCAACTGGAAAACCAACTTTCAGTCTTTTCCTGAGGAAGTGGGACAGGTGGTCCAAGCTTTTATTTGATCATTTAGAGTGAACTTCTTCCGGCATCTCTAGCAACCCTTGAGGAAATAGACCTGCCGGAGAAAGAGGAGATCCATCTATCTATGTCTCTTTAATAGAGGAGGAGGGAGGGAAAATGAACAGATTTGAGATACAAAGCAGAGAGATTAAGGCTATCAGGTGAAGGGATAATGTACTCACAAACAAAACAGCAGCATTCCTGGATAACAGAACTGCCCATCTACTGTGGGTTCCATTATCCAATGGGAGAAAAAAGAGGCAGCAAACTGAAAGCCTCATCAGTCATGGAAGTGCACAGTGAATGAATAACTGGAACTGAATAAATCCTTGTCTCTGGCTAATCTATCCCCAGGATCATCATAAATGAACAATTATTTACTCTTTTTGATGCCCCATAAATTGCACAGTGAGTTATCTCATTATACCCTTTGTGGGTAGGTCACCAGCAGAAAAGCAAGGAAGCAGAAAAGCATGGTAGTTGCTCAAGAAATCCTTAGACAAAGACTTTTGATTTCAGATGCTGCTCGCTGTGAACCCTGCCCAGAAGACCAATTTCCCAACAAGGACAAGGACCAATGCATTGCCAAGAAGATCCACTTCCTTGCCTATCAAGACACCCTGGGATACACTTTAGTTTTTCTCGCTCTTTTCCTCTCTGTGATCACTTCTGCAGTCCTGGTGGTTTTCTATAAACATCATGACACACCAATCGTCAAGGCCAACAACCGAGATCTCACCTACATCCTCCTGGTCTCCCTCCTGCTCTGCTTCCTCTGCTCCTTCCTCTTCATTGGTCAACCAGGGAAGATCACCTGCCTCTTCCAACAATCTGCCTTTGCCATTCTCTTTGCCCTTGCAGTTTCTGCTGTGTTGGCAAAAACTGTCATGGTGGTTCTGGCCTTCATGGCCACCAAGCCTGGAAATAGGTCAAGGAAACTCTTAGGAAAACCACTTACCAACTCCATTGTCATAGCCTGTCCCCTGGTCCAAGCCCTTCTTTGTGCCACCTGGCTGGTAACCTCTCCCCCATTTCCCAATTGGGATTTCCATTCCTTGTTTGAAGAGACCATCTTGGAATGTAATGAAGGCTCAGCTTTAATGTTTTACATGGTCCTTGCCTATCTTGCTGTTTTGGCCCTCATCAGCTTCACGGTGGCCTTTTTGGCTAGGAAATTGCCTGACAGCTTTAACGAAGCCAAGTTCATTACTTTTAGCATGCTGGTCTTTTGCAGCGTCTGGATCACCTTCCTCCCCACCTACCTGAGCACCAAAGGGAAGTCCATGGTGGCTGTGGAGATCTTCTCCATTTTGGCCTCTGGAGCGGCTCTCTTGGCTTGTATCTTTTCCCCCAAATGCTACATTATTCTACTGAGGCCGGATCTGAATTGTAAAGAAAATATAGTAAGAAACAAAAATTTCTAACAAATGCAAGGTTCGGCCTCATTTGTATTTGTCTTTGAGGCATGTTTAGAATGTGATAATTTTTGTTTTGTTGAAATCCAAATTGAAATCTTCATATAGTGGTTTCTTTTAATTTTATCCCAATTATTTATCAAGGGATTTCGTACTAGATGTCTCTGAAAGTATGTATGAATTTTATTCTTTCCTTCCCACAGAAATGTGTGCCATTCCAATTGAAGATTGTGGCCCTCTAGAGTTAATACTCTCTTGTTATTTAATTGAACCCTATGTTTAAGCCACATTGCTGCTGCTGCTTGATAGTATCATTCCCAATCCGGCAGGCCAAAGCTTCCTTTGGTTCTAGAATCCTGTAAACGTTTAAGTTTTATTCGGGCTTTTCCCCCCAACCAAATGAATTTACCTATTATTTTATTTAATTGTTCAAAGAATCTTTTCCTCAATCTTATTCGTATTGTTTGGAAGAGGTATAACAATTTGGGTAATACGTTCATTTTTATTGCGGTGATTCTACCAATTAAAGATATTTGTATTTTTGCCCAATTGTCTAAATCTTTTTATATCTGTTGTACCAGTTTATCATAATTGAGGACAAGAGGATAGAAGGGAAACTCATCAAATTTGCAGATGACACCAAGCTGGCAGGAATAGCCAACACTCCAGAAGATAGGCTCAAGATACAGAAGGATCTGGACAGACTTGAACATTGGGCGCTATGTAACAAAATGAAATTCAACAGTAAAAAAGCAAGGTTCTACATTTAGGGAAAAAAAACAAAATGCACAGGTACCGTATATGTGGTACCTTGCTCAATAGTAGTAACTGTAAGAGGGATCTTGGAGTCCTAGTGGACAACCATTTAGATATGAGCCAGCCATGTGCAGCAGCTGCCAAAAAAGCCAACACAGTTCTAGGTTGCATAAACAGAGGGATAGAATGGATGGGGAGGAACAGACTCAGGCTCAACCCATCCAAGACCGAGTGCCTATGGTTTCTGACGTCCCGATATAGTCAGTTGGTGCCATCACTGACTATTGGGGGTGAGTCGTTGGCCCCCATGGATGGGGTTCGCAACTTGGGCATCCTCCTGGACTCACGGATGTCTTTAGAAGAGCATATGATGGCCGTGGCTGGGAGGACTTTTTATCAGGTTCGCCTGATTCGCCAGTTGCGTCCCTTTCTGGATCGGGACTCGTTATGCATGGTCACTCATGCCCTTGTCACCTCACGCCTGGACTACTGCAATGCTCTCTACATGGGGCTCCCCTTGAGGAACACCCGGAGGCTCCAACTGGTCCAGAATGCAGCTGCACAGGTGGTGATGGGAGCGACGTGGCATTCCCATGTGGCTCCCCTCCTGCGCGAGCTGCACTGGCTCCCAGTGGTCTTCCAGGTGCGCTTCAAGGTTTTGGTTACCACCTTTAGAGCGCTCCATGGCTCAGGACCAGGGTACTTACGAGACCGCCTTCTCCCACCAGTAGCCTCTCACCGACCAGTTTGCTCCCATAGAGAGGGGTTCCTCAGGGTGCCGTCAGCCAGACAATGTCGACTGGCGGCTCCCAGGGGGAGAGCCTTCTCTGTGGGGGCACCTGCCATCTGGAACGAGCTCCCCCCGGAGATACAGAGGATCCAAGACTTACGCACCTTCCGCCGCGCCCTAAAAACATTTTTATTCCAACAGGCTGGTCTGGCCTAACTCTCCCTTTTAAATTGGGTTTTAAATGTTTTACATCAATTCGATGTTTAAATTTGTTTCTTGAGCCCAAATTATTTAATCTATTTTTAATAGCTTTTGTATGCTTTTTGTATTTTTATCTTGGCTGTTCACCGCCCTGAGTCCTCCGGGAGTAGGGTGGTATACACATATGATAAAATAAAATAAAATAAATAAATAGAATCAAGATCACGTGAAATGTTAATACCACTTTATAATGCCTTGGTAAAGCCACACTTGGAATCCTGCATTCAGTTTTGGTCACCACGATGTAAAAAAGATGTTGAGACTCCAGAAAGAGTGCAGGGAAGAGCAAGAAAAATGATTAGGGGACTGGAGGCTAAAACATATAAAGAACGGTTGCAGGAGCTGGGTATGTCTAGTTTGATGAAAAGAAGGATTAGGAGAGACATGATAGCAGTCTTCCAATATCTCAGGGGCTGCCACAAAGAAGAGGGAGTCAAAGCACCTGAGGGCAGGACAAGAAGCAATGGGTGGAAACTAATCAAGGAGAGAAGCAACTTAGAAATAAGGAGAAATTTTCTAACAGAACAATTAATCAGTGGAAAAACTTGCCTACAGAAGTTGTGAATGCTCCAACACTGGAAGTTTTTAAGAAGAGATTGGATAACCATTTGTCTGAAGTGATGTGGGGTTTCCTGCCTAAGCAGGGGGTTGGACTAGAAGACCTCCAAGGTTCCTTCCAACTCTGTTATTCTATTCTATTCTATTCTATTCTATTCTATTCTATTCTATTCTATTCTATTCTATTCTATTCCATCCATTCCATATCCTCTATTCTATTCTATTCTATTCTATTCTATTCTATTCTATTCTATTCTATTCTATTCTATTCTATTCTATTCTATTCTATTCTATTCTATTCTATTCTAAACACTCACACTATCTGAGCAAACTATGGCACAGGCCAAAATCCATCTTGTCTGCAGGGACTCAGTTTCATGCAGGTCAACTAAACAGCTTCCCAATGACTCATCTGCTCTGTGCATTACAAGAAGAGACACAAACATGTTTTCCATTCTGCTGTATGAAGAGAAGCTGTTGCTAAGATGATAGAACAATGGCTGTTACTTGCAATTTTCAGAAGAACAGTAGTACTTAATGCATCCCCTGTGGATTTCTAAAAACAAACATCTTCCAAGATAAACCTGCTTTAAAAAATATCTCTTGAGTTTTCCAGATGGGAACAGGACCTGCCACCTTAGTTGGTCTTGCAAAGAGCTAACTTCTGGGTCTGAAGAGATTCACATGCCTTTGCTGTTCTTTGGTCACAAGTAAGAGACACCGGTAAGAGGAAGCATTGTTGAGATAAATTTGCCCTCAGGCCATCCAGGTGGTGCATGTAGTGTCTGCTCTGCTGAAGCTCTGGTGACATTTCAAGTGCTACCTGCAATTCAGTTTCTGCACAAACCTTGATTTCTGTTCCAGGAGGGAAGGTGAGAAGAATGACTGGGCAGGAATCATGCTACTCCTGATGCTGCTATTCTTCTGGCTCCTATCTCCAACTTCTGCAAAGACACTTGAAACTGTATGTGTGTTGAGGAATTATTTTCAGTTACAGGAAAGCTACTATAGGCCTGGTGATCTCATTATTGGTGGGAATTTGCCCTTGGGAACCATTGTCCTATCCAATGTCCTAGACTTTCAAGAAGACCCATTGATGCTTGTTACACAATATTTGTAAGTTTCCCTTGGAAGCAAAACATGCAGATTATTGTTCATAGTGCCTTAAATTCAGGGACTCCTTTTAAATTTATTCTACTATTTTGCAATGTCCTAGTGTAGCTCACATTTTATGATTCTCTCAGTAAAGTGCCAAGCTTGCAAAAGAGGCCAGAATTCTCAATCTTTCTTTTGTTCTTCATCAGGAAGATGATTAACAACAACAAAGATGAAGAGGGACAACATATTAGAAACTGTGGCAGCTTAGTGAAGAAGTCAAATTATAATATTAATCTGAGTAGTAACTTGTGATAGAAAATTCAAATAAAAGCTCAATCCTCTTCCAGTGTTCAGGAATTATAAAATCTCTCTTGGTTTTGGAATCAGCAGTGTTCATGAGTACTGGCCTTCAGTAAATCTATGAGGTGATCCCCACTGTTGTCCTATGCTGAGCAATGTTAACCACACCTGAGAAAGCTGCTTCAAGAGAAACTCAAAATTGTTAGGGTGAAGGAATTGCAATTGGGAAGTATTACAGCCTTTGATGCAAGTGAAAATGGGAGGGATTGTAGAGTGCTTGATATGGATGGGAAAGCTTTTTTTCCTTTCTCACAAATCCATCCAAGGGTAACCAAGGAAGATACCCTTAAAAACCTGAAACCCAATGAAACGTGGAAGTCCTGCTCAAAAGATCTGCCTTAAAAAGCAAAGCAAACTCTACCAGCTTTCCTGCAGTGTTCCCCAATGTTTTTCTCACTACAGAGCCATACCCAGTAACTACCAGCAGTTTCTTGCATTGATGTTTGCTGTCCCAGAGGTCAATAAGGATTTCCTTCTCCTCCCTAATATCACCCTCGGCTTCCATATCTATAGCCATTTCCAGACTGAGAAGTTTATTTCCTTAAACAGCCTCTCCATGCTCTCTTCACAAGGCCAAGTGGTTCCAGGCTACAAATGTGATGGACAGGACACTCTGATCTCCATCATTGGAGGTCTCAACTCCAAATCTTCAAGGCAGATGGCTTCCATCTTCAGCATCTTCAAGGTCCTACAGGTAAGTGTCCCCCATTAAATACAGTATGGAGTAGACAAATATCAGAAGTACACACAGAACCCAAAGCTGAAACCAAAGCTGGTTGGGGGGCACATCATGAGCATGTCACTCTTCATTTATTCTTCATAAAATAATATTTTATGTTTTAGTGCCATTTATTCATGGTTTCTTCTCCTGTCTTGTTGTATGTCAAAACCTGTAGCTGGCAGCTCTTCCTAAGAATGGAAGAAGCTTCGTCTTGCCACTCAAACTCAGTTAATCACACTGGCAGGGTAATAAGTCACAGAATGGTGACCTCCTGATGTCACCAAAAACATTTAATTTGTCTTTGAAAAATTAATCTCTCTTTTTCCAGCTCGGTGTTGGCTTTGAGTTCTCTCCAGGAGAGAAAAGAGTTTATCCTTCCTTCTTTCAAATTAATTCCAAAGTATTTCCACAGTATGAGGGTTTAGTCCAGCTGCTCTTGTATTTCCAGTGGAACTGGGTTGGGCTTCTGGCCCCTGAAGATGACAATGGAGAACATTTCATCTCAATTCTGACACCAATGTTCAAGGAGAAGGAGATATGCCTAGCCTTCACTGAAAGGTTCAAATTGGATGACACTCGTATTACGATGAAAAAATTACTTCACGTTTTCCAAATGTGGTCTAAAATTGAAGTGTTCATTCTTTTCGGGGACTCCATCAGTATTACCAATGTACAGCTGTCTCTGCGTGCTCATGAAATATTGAAAAAAACATCACTTCTGAAAGTTTGGATCTTGACTTCACATTGGAAACTTAGTGTGGGAAAATTTGAAGATGTGTTACAATTTATAAAGCCTCTCCATGGAGTCTTGCATTTTAGAGACTACACTGGGGATGTCTCAGAATTCAATCATTTTGTTCTGTCTTTAGACCCCTTGAACCCCCAAGGAGACGTCTTTCTCCCTCCATGGTGGGAAAATGTCTTTGACTGCAAATTCCACAAACCAGGCAAGATCCCTCCAAAGGGGGAAAAACAATGTACAGGAAAGGAGAATCTGCAGAATCTGCCAAATTACACTTTTGAAACAAGCATGACAGGTGAAAGTTACAATATCTACAATGCCATTTTTGCTCTAGCACATGCTTTACATGCAATGTATGGATCCAGAGCCCAACCGATCATGTTGAGACTTCGAAAGAGGATCTCAAATGTCCACTCATGGCAGGTAATTTCTGTAGCTTTTTACTCAGTCCACAGACACTTAAATTGGAAGCTCCCCATATGAATTTCTTCAGTTCCTGATTAAATACCTGCATGCTCCCATTTCAATCCATCTCAAAGCATATTAAAACAGCAATGATTAAAAACAGTATGAAATAAGAACAATATTTTATTGAAAGAGGGTAAAAAGAGAAGTAAACCAAATCAGTTTTCTATAAGTGTAATATAGGAAAGATATTTATAAAACCCAAAATGCTCTTCAACAGTTGCCCAAATTTCAGGAGGTGACCATTCCAAGGAGGAGGAGAAAGATAGCAATCTGGGTGTGTTTGTGCAACACATTTCAACAGCTCAGTTGAAACACAAGTGGGCATATTTGCAGAACAATTTCAGTTTCCATGCTCAGTATGTACCCTCAATCCTACTTATAAAAATACACTCAGTTCAATTCAATTAAATACCATGATCCCAAAGATTTAAAATGAACAAACAGGCACCCCACTATGCAAGAACAAAAATCACAACCCATCAGCTCACAAGAAATCGGACCATGTCTCAGTAACAACCACCAGCCACTCAAACATACCTAAACCAGACCATGACTCAGAAGGAGCTGAACAAACACCCACAGTAATTTGCATTACATAAAATGGTATTTAAAGACCAGAGCTTTCATGGATGAGCCCAACTCAAAATACACTGACGATGTCTCCTTGAATGGTGATGAAACATTTGCAACCAAATTGACAAGCTCGGAGCTTACACCAACAGCCCAGCACTCAATTCATTTTAAACTTGGTTTATGTTTCTATTGCTTAGCATCCTGTGTGACTACTACCCATTTGTTTTGTTTATCATTTGTTGCACCACTCAGCTTGTTGTGTGAAAATAGCTTCTTTCAACCACAGTACACACAGCAGGATTCAAAGTGGTCCTAATGAGCTCCTGATCTGATATTCATCAGATTTTTCAGCATCAAAGGTTAAACATTGGTCCCCTCTGGAGCATAAAGTTGCAAATCAGGACAGGTGCTTCCTTCTATGTGGCCCCTCTTGGTCAGACCTTGTTTCTGCAATCTGCTGTCTTTGATTATCAAGTAGATAAAATCAGTGGAACTTTATATCACATGGTTGTGATATAAATTATTTATTCATTTAAAAAATGGATTTGTCCATTAACAAGACTTTGGGCCAAAGAAAATATTTAAAAATGCATGTAGCGAAGTATCACAGGCGCAAAACCATATAATTAAATTTGGAAAGTGGCACTACAATTTTTCTATATATTGTATTCTGATAAAACTGGAGTTGAAGAAACCATGGTACACAACAATGAAGAGAACCTTCTATAGTTTGGAGTTAAATATTTGATGCTACTCCTGATTCCTCAGATCTCCACCAAGGGAATTCCTCTAGCTTCTCAGACAAAAAAACAAAAACAAAACACTTCATCTCAAGATGGCCACCCCTGTTATGATAGAAGCCACAATGTCTCATTTGTAACTCTAAGCCAAGTATTTGAAGGTCTCTTTTCTTTCAGATTCTTGCCTATTTGAGGAATGTGCAGTTCAACAACAGTGCTGGAGATGAAGTCTCCTTCTCAGAAGATGGACTGGGATCTGCTCGTTATGATCTTCTCAACTGGGTTCTCTTCCCCAATCAATCTTTTGTCCCCATGAAGGTTGGGCAAGTAAATCCTGAGGCTCCCCCAGGTCAGGATTTCACTATTAACTCTGATGCGATCACCTGGGCCACAAAGGTGAGATACAATGAAAGATGCGTTCTCTTCTGAGGATGCAGAACATCCTTCTAACCTGAAAAATAATGAATTGAGTCTGAAATTATGTCAGTCACTTGGTGAACAATCTGCCTTTCATGAAACATACTGAGACTAGGAAGAACTTCTGCTTAAAAACCAGGAGGCAATTACAGGAGTCAACAGTGAGTGCCATGGCACATTCCCATTCAGTTATATCCTAATGAATCTTTGTTTTACAAAAACTAGTTCACTGTCACAAGCTTTGCTTTGCAGGATAAAACCCCACTTACAATCTCCAGCATCCATGGGTATGTCAGGAGTGCCACGGGCCTGAATCTCCAAATTCTGCTCCTGGTTTCATGTAGATGTGGTTGAACAATTTCTTTAGGAGAGATTCTGAAATCAGAAATAGGAATATGGAATGGAAATAGGAATGTGGCAATGGATTAATGGAGAATGTGAAATGCTCAAGTATTTCTCTTTTCTCTTTCAGAAGATGCCCTTTGCCAGATGTGGCATGAAGAGGTGCCATGCAGGAGAGAGGAAAAGAGTTCCAGAAGGCGAGAATGTTTGCTGCTATCAATGTGATGCTTGTCCGGAAGGGACTATTTCTAATGAGACAGGTAGAGTGGTCTTCAAATAGTAAATCTTTCAGGATCAAGGAAGCAATTCAGTAGATCTTTTTGTTTTTTACTGTTGTCCTTTGGGGTAAGATCGACATGGACTCATTTACGCCTCAGCAAACCCCTTCAGTTTATGGATCTAAAACCAGAACTATCCTTACTAGGTATACTACAGGGGAAATAAAATAAAAGAATCATATACTTAATGTTGCATGTAATAATAGCAGCTAGAATCACATATGCACAAAATTGGAAAAATGAAAGTATACCTATAGACAAAAACTATTTGGGCCAAACTATTTAATTCGATTTTATTTCTGCTTTTTAAATTTTGTATGTATGTATTTTATTGTTGGCTGTTCACCGCCCTGAGTCCTTTGGGAGTAGGGTGGTAGACAAATCAAATAAAAGTAAAAGTAAAGTAAAAGTAAAAAGGTAATAAAGAAAATATTAGAATGTGCTGAATTGGACAGGTTAATGATGGAACTTAAGGATAAAAAGGAATAAGAGTATTACTTAACATGGGACATTGTACAAATGGTTAGATAACAGGTGCAGAAATTAGTAACTTAAGAAGTTACTAATTTCTAACGAAAGAAGATTAACAAAATAGAAATCGATACAGATAGATAGATAGATAGATAGATAGATAGATAGATAGATAAATGATAGATAGATAGATAGAATAGAATAGAATAGGTAGAATTCTTTATTAGCCAAGTGTGATTGGACACAGAAGGTATTTGTCTTTGGTACATATGCTCTCAGTGTACATAAAAAGACAAGACAAGATCATCAAGTATATATATCATATATATATGAATATATACTCTAATCAATAGTACTGTTGGACTGTACGTGACTATAGATTAAAACATATAGAGTGATAAATGTTGTGACTCCGGCTCCCGAGCCTGTCCTCATGGAGGAAGATGACTCTGAAAGTCATGGGGAGGAACTGACAAGGCCTCCCTCTCCAGGACCCTCCTTTCTGGCAATGCCTCAGGTTCCAGCTGAAGGCCAGGAGGAAGGCATGTCGGAGCACCCACTAATAGGGAGTGATGAAAATCAATCTTGGATTGATCCCAGGCAGCGTCGGAGGGAGAGGCGTGCGCAGCAAAGGAAGAGGTGGGGAAGGGCCAGAGATTGCTGAGTCACTGAGTCATGCCCCACAGGGGATAAAAGTGGGTGGGGTTGCTCTGCAGGCTCTGTGACGGACAAAAACTGCATATCGTGAGCTTCGGATGGGATATTTTTTGGAATTAAGGCTTAGACTTTGTGAATGACTTCTGACTACTCTTTGAACTCTTGGTTGCCCCAGCAACGGACTACAGATACGTTGACTCCTGTTTCTAGAGGTGATAAGAAACTTGGCAGGCATTCGGAAAGTAGCTGCCAGAATTTTTATCTGCCAAAGGGATTCAAGTTGGCTTGTGAAAATAAATTACTGGTAGACATCTTTTGCTCATGTGTCTGCCTATGTGAGGTGGGGGGACAGAACAGATAAATGTATAGAGTGTTATGGTACAAGTATGAAAATAATGGTTATAACTATGATGTACAACATTATGTATTTAATGAGTATGACTATGACTATTTACTGTATGACTATGAGAATAGTGGTTATAATCAGGGTGTATAATATTATCTATACTTAAAAAGGACTTGATAGAGCCAATACACTGTATTGAGGAGAGAGGGAGGGAGAGAGAACAGCATTCCAGCTAACAGATCTATCACTTTTCTATAGCATAAAGGGGCAGCAAAAAGCAGGTGAATGTCTCAAACTGAAAGCTACAGTATTGATGGTAGTGCCCATTGAGTAGATAACTGGAACGGAAGTTAACCATGTCTCTGGCTAAACTATCTCCAGAATGATCATGAATAAACGATGATATGCCCTTTTTGAAGCCCCATAAATTGCACAGTGGGTTCTTTCATCACTTCCTTGGTGGGTAGTCCAACAGAAGAAAGCTGACAATCGTATCATCACTGTGGGAGGGATAATGCTCATGGTAGATCAAGGACTCTTGATTTCAGATGCAGCTCACTGTGAACCCTGCCCAGAAGACCAATATCCCAACAAGGACAAGGACCAATGCATTGCCAAGAAGATCCACTTCCTTGCCTATCAAGACACCCTGGGATACACCTTAGTTTTTCTTGCACTTTTTCTCTCAGTGATCACATCTGCAGTCCTGGTGATTTTCTATAAACATCATGACACTCCAATCGTCAAGGCCAACAACCGAGATCTCACCTACCTCCTCCTGGTCTCCCTCCTGCTCTGCTTCCTCTGCTCCTTCCTCTTCATTGGTCGACCTGGGAAGATCACCTGTCTTTTCCAACAAACTACCTTTACCATTCTCTTTTCCCTTGCAGTTTCCTCTGTGTTGGCAAAAACTGTCATGGTGGTTCTGGCTTTCATGGCCACCAAACCAGGGAACAGAACAAGAAAACTCTTAGGAAAACCACTGACCTACTCCATTGTCTTAGGCTGTCCCCTTGTTCAAGCAATTCTTTGTGCTTCCTGGCTGGTCACCTCTCCTCCATTTCCCAGCTGGGACTTTTACTCCTTATTTGGAGAGATCATCTTGGAATGTAAGGAAGGCTCAGCTTCAATGTTTTACATTGTCCTTGGTTATCTAGGAGTTTTGGCCCTTGTTAGTTTCACTGTGGCATTTCTAGCTAGGAAATTACCTGACAGTTTTAATGAAGCCAAGTTCATTACTTTTAGCATGCTGGTTTTTTGTAGTGTTTGGATCACCTTCCTCCCCACCTACCTGAGCACCAAAGGGAAGTCCATGGTGGCTGTGGAGATCTTCTCCATTTTGGCCTCTGGAGCTGCTCTCTTGGCTTGTATCTTTTTCCCCAAATGCTACATTATTCTGCTGAGGCCGGATCTGAATTGTAGAGAAAATATAGTAAGAAACAAGAATTTCTAACTAGTGTAAGGATTGGCCTCATTCATACTTGTCTTTGAGCCATGTTTAGAATGTGATTAATATCTAAAAAATGATGACATGATGAGGAGTTTGTCCATTAAATAATTCCTTATCAAATTCTATATTTGGTCATAATAAACCTGATGTCAGCAGCAATCACTAATTTTTTTGTTTATCAAGTTTTCAAAGTATCCTCAGTGACACTTGTGTTTATTATTTCAAGGTAGACATTTTATTTTTCTTTTTTATTCCATTTAATGGATGGAAATCTAAAATCTAAGATCTAAAATTGAAGTGTTTGTTCTGTTTGGAGACCCTAATAGTATTATTAGTGTACAGGTGTCTGTGCGTTATCATGAAAAATTGAAAAATATATCATTTCGGAAAGTTTGGATTTTAACTTCTCATTGGAAATTTAGTATGACTGGATCTCAAGACATATTGCCATTCATAAAGCCTTTCCATGGGCCTTGCATTTCAGGGACCACTCGGAGGATGTCTCAGAATTCAGCCATTTCATCCTGTCTTTAGACCCCTTGAACCCCCAAGGAGACGTCTTTCTCCCTCCATGAATATATCTTTGGCTGCAAGATCCATAAATCAGGCAATATCCCTCCAAAGGGTAGCCTTGGTAGTACAGTGGTCTAAAGCACCCTGTTATTAAGACCAGCTGCCTGCAATTACTGCAGGTTCGAATCTCGCCAGGCTCAAGGTTGACTCAGCCTTCCATCCTTTCTAAGGTAGGTAAATTGAGGACCCAGTTGTGGGGGCAGTAAGCTGATTTTGTATAAAATATACAAAAGGATGAAGGCTATTGCTTAGCGCATTGTAAGCCGCCCTGAGTCTCCGGAGAATGGCAGCATATAAATCAAATTTAAAAAAAAAAAAGGGGGGGGGAAACAATGCACAGGAAAGGAGAATTTGCAGAATCTGCCCAATTACACTATTGAAAAAAGAATGACAGGAGAAAGTTACAATATCTACAATGCCATTTTTGCTGTGGCACACGCTTTACATGCAATGTCTGGATCCAGAGCCCAACCAACCACGATGAGGCTTGGAAAGAGGATCTCAGATGTCCACTCATGGCAGGTAATTTCTGTGGCTTTTTACTCAGTCCACAGATCCTTAGAGAGGAAGCTCCCCATATGAGTTCCTTCAGCTACTGATTTAATGTCTGCATGCTCCTATATCGATTTGCATCAAAGGATATTAAAACAACAATTATTAAAAACAGTATGAATTAAGAACAATATTTTATTGAAAGAGGATAACGGGAGGAAATAGAAGTAAACCAAACCAGCGGTCATAAGTGTAATACAAGAATGGTGTTTATAAAGTCCAGAAGAGCCTTCAACAATTCCCCAAATTTTGGAGGTGACCATTCGAAGTGTTGCAGGAAAAAAACGGGACCAGGCCAAGCTCTTCAATGCAGGAAAGACTTTATTGTGCACGGTTCAAACAGCCCAAAGGCAAACAAAAGTTTGAACCCCGAGGGGTCCTTCATGACAAGTATTTATACAATCCAATTGCATATGCATATCAGGGAGCGTTACGTTTAACATGTAAGAACTAACCTCCATCAGTTTGCAAGGATCAAAGAGGAGAGGAAATAATAAATACCCACTAACACATTCATGTTCTCTGGTCAGTGTCTCAAGACAAAACATAAGACAATAAGGGATTGAAAGACGCCTCAAGGGTAATAAAGGAAGCAGCATTTGTTATCTGGGGATATACATGACATTTGGGGTACAATAAACAGTGAGTAACAGGATGCATCTGTTTTGGGTCAACTTACCCTTCTAAAGATAAGTACCTCCGTCAAATACCTTTGTCAATCCAGCAACCTTTTATCGGCACGGAAGAGGAACTTCAGCCTTGGCCAAAGTTTCAGGACATTAATATTCAAAGTTTAGCCAATATCAAAATTTGGTCTGCCTCAGAAGGAGAAGGTGTCAGCCCAAAGCTTGATAGCAATCTGGTGCATTTGTATTTGCATTTTTCTATTTCAGCAAGTCAGCTGAAATACCACATTTGCAGAACATTCTCAGTTTCGCTCAGCATGTACCCATAGTCCAACGTGTAAAAATACACTTAATTCATTTTAAGCTTGGTTTATGTTTTTATGGCTTAGCGTCCTGTATGACTCCACCACATTTGTTTCATTTATCATTTGTTGCACTACTCAGCTTGTTGTGTGAAAACAGCCTCTTTCAGCCACAACACACATAGCAGGATTCAGAGTGGTCCTAATGGGCTCCTGATCTGATATTCGTCAGATTTTTCCTCATCAAAGGCCAAACGTTGGTCTTATCTGAAGAATAAAGTGACCAATCAGGGCAGGTGCTTCCTTCTGCATGGCCCTTCTTGGTTCAGACCTGATTCCTGCATTCTGCTGCCTTTGACTATGAGCTAGAGAAAGACAATGAAATTTTCCATGGTTGTGATAGAAATGATTCATTTCTAAAATTCATTAATTAACAAGACCTTGGGACAAAGTAACTATTGGAAATGGCAGGTAGCCAAGAATCACAGGAGCAAAACCATATAATTAAATTTGGAAAGTAGCACTAAAATGTTTCTATATATTGTATTCTGATAAAACTGGAGTTGAAGAAACCATGATACACAACAATAAAGAGAACCTTTTGTAGTTTCAGACTTAAACATTTGGTGTTACTCCTGATTCCTCAGATCTCCACCAAGGGAACTCCTCTAGCTTCTCAGACATAAACCCATCTTCTTAAGATGGTCACCATGTTATGATAGAAGCCACAATGTCTCATTTGTAGCTGTAGCCCAAATACTCCAATTTCTGAAGGTCTCCTTTCTTTCAGATTCTTGCCTATTTGAGGAAAGTGCAGTTCAACAACAGTGCTGGAGATGAAGTTTCCTTCTCAGAAGATGGACTGGGATCTGGTCATTTTGATTTTCTCAACTGGGTTCTCTTCCCCAATCGATTTTTTGTCCCCATGAAAATTGGGCAAGTAAATCCTGAGGCTCCCTCAGGTTGGGATTTCACCATTAACTCTGATGCAATCACCTGGGCCACTTTTTCATCACTCTATTTGTGTCTTATCTGCAAGAGAAAGAACAGTTATATCATCTCTGGGGGAGGTATGAATGCTGATTAATGTACATTCAAAGTGACAATAAAGTTCTAAGTTTAAGTTGTAGATGCCCCAGAAATTGTAACACAAGGACTCTTGGTTTTAGATGCAGCTCACTGTGAACCCTGCCCAGAAGATCAATATCCCAATAAGGACAAGGACCAATGCATTGCCAAGAAGATCCAATTCCTTGCCTATCAAGACACCCTGGGATACACTTTAGTTTTCCTTGCTCTTTTTCTCTCAGTGATCACATCATCAATCCTGGTAATTTTCTATAAACACCATGACACACCGATTGTCAAGGCCAACAACCAAGAACTCACCTACTGTACATCCTCTTGGCCTCCCTCCTGTTCTGCTTCCTCTACACCTTCCTTTTCATTGGAGAATCTGGGAAGCTCACCTGTCTCCTCCAACAATCTGCCTTTACTATTCTCTTTTCCCTTGCAGTTTCCTCTGTGTTGGCAAAAACTTTCATGGTAGTTCTGGCCTTCATGGCCATCAAGCCAGGGAACAGGACAAGGAATCTCTTAGGGAACCCACTGACTAACTCTAGTTTTAGCCTGTCCCCTGGTCCAAGCACTTCTTTGTGCCACCTCTCCCCCGTTTCCCAGCTTGGACTTCCACTCCTTGTTTGGAGATATCATCTTGGAATGTAAGGAAGGCTCGGCTTTAATGTTTTACATCGTCCTTGTCTACTTGGGCTTTTTGGCCCTTGTTTGTTTCACAGTGGCATTTCTAGCTAGGAAATTGCCTGACAGTTTTAACGAAGCCAAGTTCATTACTTTTAGCATGCTGGTCTTTTGCAGTGTTTGGATCTCCTTCCTCCCCACTTATCTGAGCACTAAAGGGAAGTCCATGGTGGCCATGGAGATCTTCTCCATTTTGGCCTCTGGGGCTGGTCTCTTGGCTTGCGTATTTTTTCCTAAAATGCTACATTATCTTATTGAAACCCAATTTAATTGTAAACAAAATCTAATAAGAAACAAGAATCTTTAGCACATTTTCATTTTTCTTTGAGACATGTTTAGAATAAAATATTTGTTAAAAATGATGAAATGAAGCAGGAACATGTTGTATATACCTCTTGTCAACAACAATCACCCAGCCTTTTATTTTCCATGGCTTCTAAGTGTCCCCAGTGAGGACCAATGTACAGCAAAGAAATAAAGTTTGGTGTTCAATACGTATTTATTATTCCATAAATCTTCTTAGACTTTGTAGAATCTCCCACCAACCCATTTCTGCTGTGCTACTTTCATCAATGTGGGGAAAATTCCTGGGAGGGATGAGATTGTAATCATTTATTGTGCCCTATCATCTCTTGGAGCTTCTCAGCAAGTGATTGACCTAATTTGATCTAGGGCCTACGTCAGAACTTAATTTCATTGATGATTATATATCCTCAGCAAAGTCATCCAATGCATAGTACTTGTGAGAAAAAAAAATTCCCTCACAGTTGCTGTGCTTAATAATGGCCTTTGGCTTAGATAATTGAATAAGCCAATCAGAGTACAGGAGTGACATTCCTACAGAGTACCCGTGGTATGGAGTAATAAAAATGGGTACATGGTGTTATGTGCTTCTCTCCTTTCTCTGAACCTGGTTCCAGTGAGTGTTGATTAGAGGGGAGAGATTGAGCCCAACTCCTGATTTTCAGGGTGCTTCAGGGAGTCATTTTTTTCAGGGAGACCCTATTCCATGGGTCATAGAGTTGGTTATAGAGTTTCTTTTTGAAAGTCTCCAGTGATGGAAAAGCCACAACTTCTGAAGGCAAGCTATTCCATTGGTTAATTGCTCTCACCATTAGAAAAAAATATCCTTAATTCTAGGTTGTTTCTCTGCTTGGTTAGTTTCCAACCACTGTTTCTTGTCTTGCCTTTTGGTCTTTTGGAAGATAGTTTAACTCCATCATCTTTGTAGGAGCTCCTCAAATATTGGAAGACTGCTATAATGTCACCCCTAGTCCTTCTTTTCATTAGACTAGGCATACCCCATTCCTGTAACCATTCTTCGTATGTTCTAGCCACCAGCCCCATAATCATTCTTGTTTGATCTTCTCTGCACTCTTTCTAGAGTCTCAACATCCTTTTCATATTGTGGTGACCAGAACTGGATTAAGTATACCAAGTGTGGGTTTTACTAAAGCTTTGCAAAGTGGTACTATAACTTCATGTGATCTTGAGTCTAGCCCTCTATTAATGCAGACTAGGATTGCATTGGCTTTTTTGAATGCTGCTGTCCATGATTGGCTCATATTTAAGTGATTGTCCACTAGGGCTCCAAAATCCCTCTCACAATTAATAGCATTGTCAAGTTTAATTCAGTTTATATCTATAGCATTGTTTTTTTCTTGCCTAAGCATAAAACCTTACATTTATCTACATTGAATTTCATCTTGAGAGGTGCCTTTTGCCTTTAGCTGAGAAGCTAGGATGACTACTGTTATAAAGGTGGTGGACCATAACTTTCTATGTTTACAATCTATGAAATAAATGAGCCTCACGAAGATTTTTAAACTAAACTGTTTTATTTAGGAAAATAAACAAAGCCTATTCAACAGAATATCCGTTGTCCGTCTCTTCCTTAAGTATCTTGTCAGCTCTTTCTCCAATCGCCCTGCACGATTGGAGTTTGGGCCTTTCCTCCTCAGAAGGGAGAGGCTTTAGGGACTTCAGCTCTGCCTCTGATCCCGAACTGGGTTAGCCTGCTGGCAAGCAGCTCCTTATATGCTGACAGTTAGTGACAGTTAGTGACAGTTAGGGAAGGCATAGAAAAAGCCCGGGAGATTCAAAACCAGGAGCTGCACTCTGATTGGCCTATTCAATTATCTAAGCCAAAGGCCATTAATAGGCACAGCAACTGTGAGGGAATTTTTTTTCTCACAAGTACTATGCATTGGATGACCTTGCTGAGGATATATAATCATCAATGAAATTAAGTTCTGATGTAGGCCCTAGATCAAATTAGGTCAATCACTTGCTGAGGAGCTCCAAGAGATGATAGGGCACAATAAATGATTACAATCTCATCCCTCCCAGGAATTTTCCCCACATTGATGAAAGTAGCACAGAAGAAATGGGTTGGTGGGAGATTCTACAAAGTCTAAGAAGATTTATGGAATAATAAATACGTATTGAACACCAAACTTTATTTCTTTGCCGTACATTGGTCCTCACTGGAGACACTTAGAAACCATGGAAAATAAAAGGCTGGGTGATTGTTGTTGACAAGAGGTATATACAACATGTTCCTGCTTCATTTCATCATTTTTAACAAATATTTTATTCTAAACATGTCTCAAAGAAAAATGAAAATGTGTTAGAGATTTTTTTTTCTTATTAGATTTTGTTTACAATTAAATTGGGTTTCAATAAGATAATGTAGCATTTTAGGAAAAGATATGCAAGCCAAGAGACCAGCCCCAGAGGCCAAAATGGAGAAGATCTTCATGGCCACCATGGACTTCCCTTTAGTGCTCAGATAAGTGGGGAGGAAGGAGATCCAAACACTGCAAAAGACCAGCATGCTAAAAGTAATGAACTTGGCTTCGTTAAAACTGTCGGGCAATTTCCTAGCTAGAAAGGCAACCATGAAACAAACAAGGGCCAAAAAGCCCAAGTAGACGAGGACAGTGTAAAACATTAAAGCCGAGCCTTCCTTACATTCCAAGATGATCTCTCCAAACAAGGAGTGGAAATCCAAGTTAGGATATGGAGGAGAGGTTACCAGCCAGGTGGCACAAACTACTGCTTGGATGAAAGGACAGCCTAAGACAATGAAATTGGTCAGTGGTTTTCCTAAGAGTTTCCTTGTGCTGTTCCCTGGCTTGGTAGCCATGAAGCCCAGAACCACCATGACTGTTTTTGCCAATATGAAGGAAACCGCAATGGAAAAGAGAATGGCAAAGGTAGCTTGTCGGAAGAGACAGGTGAGCCTCCAGGTTATCCAATGAAGAGGAAGGAGCAAAGGAAGCAGATCAGGAGGGACATCAGGAGGATGTAGGAGAGATCTCGGTTGTTGGCCTCTGTGCATTCATGAAAGATTCTTGTTTCTTAATATAGTTTCTTTACAATTAAGACTGGATCTCTAGATTGACTAGTCTAAGAAAAGGGATTTTTAAGTGTTATACTTGGGGGAGTGGAGGAAATGGATAGAGTGGAATAAATGTTAAACTAGATTTTATGGGGAAGGCCGCTTTGAAATGAGTAATATATATAGAAGATTAAATGTTAAAGTAGGACTTATTGTATAGTTTTAAAGTGGAGAAGTTATTCTACAATGTCATAGTATAATGTCTTTTTTTTTCCTTTCTTTTCTCTTTTTTGATATGTATGGATAAAGGGGGATGTTATAATATTAATAATATTTTTAGTAAGTAAAGGTCAATATCTAGAGGAGGGAGTAAGTAATCTGTTATGAATTAGGGTTTTTTTTTTTGTTATGAAGAAGTCACAGGATGGGTGGGGAGGGGGGTTAGGGGTAAAGGGAAAAAATTTGTATTTGAAAACTTTTTCAATAAAAAAAAAAGACTGGATCTCAGCAGGATAATGTAGCATTTGGGGAAAAAGATACAAGTCAAGGGAGCAGTCCGAGAGGCCAAGATGGAGAATATCTCCATGGCCACCATGGACTTCCCTTTGGTGCTCAGGTAGGTGGGGTAATCCAAACACTACAGAAGACCAGCATGCTAAAAGTAATGAACTTGGCTTCGTTAAAGCTGTCAGGCAATTTCCTAGCTTTTGGTCAGGCTGTGACCAAAGAGGTAACTATGACCAGGAGAGTCTCGCCAATCATAGGAGTTAAGCTTTTGCAAAACAAGGTAAAGGTAACATTGCCTCTCCCCCCCCCTCCCCAGGAGAACTCAGAACATTTTTTAAATGCAGATTTTATCTTACAAAAGTTGTATGGGTTGAAATCCACAGGGGATTCATAAAGAATTACTGTTCTTCTGTTAATTACAAGGAAAATCAATTGTCCCACCCACTTAGCATTCCATTTCATTTGCATGCCAGAAAGGGGGAAAAAAAAACCCATGTGTGTGTCTTTTTTGTAATCCACAGAGCAGATGCCCTTGAGAATCATGGTGGAGTTTTGTGTGTTTGACCTGAGCTCCTGCACACAAGATGGATTTGCTTCCAAAATCTTGCCACAAGTGTTCACTAAGTGAAACTGTTGCAACACTTATGGAATGACTTCAGTTTTCATATGCTACACAGATCTGCGAACGTTGTCAACGTGATGGATTGCAAAGTCGTTTTTTATCCATGTTGATAAACAAGAAGCATGTGTAATGTCTATCTGGCTATTACAACTGCTTCATCCTTCTATCCCTCCCTAAACTACTGTGGATTGAACTGCAGGAGTGGAAACCAATTGAGTCTTATGTGAGTATTGATTGTTCAGAATGCACAATGGATCAATTCCCTCCAGAGAATAGTGGGAGGAACTCTTCAAGACCAAAGGATGCACTTATATTTATACATTTCAGAAAGAAGGAGAAAATAAGAAATAGATAAGAAATAGATGATGTAAGCATACATACTCTAAACTGCTTAGAGAGGGCTATAAAGCACTGTAAAGTGGTATATAAGTCTAAGTGCTATTGCTATTGCTATTCATAATAAGGAAACATCTAGTTTAGGAAACATCTAGTTTAGGAAACATCTTTAAGAAAAGTTTAGGAAACATAATTAGGAAACATCTAAATCAAGATCACGTGAAGTGTTAATATCATTTTATAATGCCTTGGTAAGGCCACACTTGGAATATTGCATTTAGTTTTGGTCGCCACGATGTAAAAAAGATATTGAGACTCTAGAAAGAGTGCAGAGAAGAGCAACAAAGATGATTAGGGGACTGGAGGCTAAAATAGATGAAGAACGGTTGCAGGAACGGGGTACGTCTAGTTTGATGAAGAGAAGGACTAGGGGAGATATGATAGCAGTGTTCCAATATCTCAGGGGTTGCCACAAAGAAGAGGGACTCAAGCTATTCTTCAAAGCAAAGAGGGTAGGACAAGAAGCAATGGGTGGAAACTAATCAAGGAGAGAAGCAATTTAGAACTAAAGAGAAATTTCCTGACAGTTAGAACAATTCATCAGTGGAACAACTTGCCTCCAGAAGTTGTGAATGGTCCAACACTGGAAGTTTTTAAGAAGATATTAGATAACCATTTGTCTGAAGTGGTGTAGGGTTTCCTGCCTAAGCAGGAGGTTGGACAAGAAGACCTCCAAGGTCCCTTCCAACTCTGTTATTCTAAACAACCAAGTTATTTCTGCCATTTGTCAGAAATGGTGTAGGGCCGTGATGGCGAACCTATGGCACGCATGCCACAGGTGGCACACGTAGCCATATCAGTGGGCACGCCAGCTCAGCATGCGCACGCCGGCCAGCTGATTTTTGGGCCTTCTGGCCCACCAGAAGTAGGGAAACAGGCTGTTTCCTGCCTCCGGAGGGCCTGGGGGATGGGTGGGGAAGGCCCATTTTTCTTTCTTACCTGGCTCCAGATCCTCTCTATGCATCTGTGGAGGGTGAAAATAGCCTTTCCCACTCCCTCGGAGGCCCTCCGGAGGCCTGAAAGGGCCCATTTCCCAACTCCCAACATTTTTTGCTGTCCCCAGCCTCCAGAGATTCCTAGAGAGGCTCTGGAGGCTGGAGACAGCAAAAATGTCACTTACTGTCCCACCGGGAGTGGGGAAATGGGCCAGGGGTGAAATCTAAAATTTGTTACTACTGGTTCTGTGGGTGTGGCTTGGTGGGGGCGGTAATGTGACTGGATGGGCGTGGCCAATTTTTTTTTTTTTACTTTTAAAACCATTTTTTCTACAACCTCTTCAGTGAAGAGGTTGTAAAAAAATGCTTTCCAAAGGCTCTGACGATCCCAGCTGAGTTGCCTGATTGGCTGAGACTTTTTTTTCTTTTAAATGCCTCTGTCGATCAAGCAACTCAGTTTGGATCATCAGAGGCATTTAAAAGAAAAAGACCCTTTTTTTCTCTTAAATGCCTTTGACGATCCAAGCTGAGTTGCCTGATCATTAGAGGCATTTAAAAGAAAAAAAAATCTCTGCCGATCGAACAACTCAGCTTGGATCGTCAGAAGCATTTAAAAGAAAAAAAAGATTTTTTTTCTTTTAAAAGCCTTTGATGATCCCAGCTGAGCCGCACGATCATCAGAGGCTTTTTTTTTTTTTTACTTTTAAAAGCATTTTTTTCGGCCAAAGAGGTTGTAGAAAAATTGTGTTTAAAAGTAAAAAAAAAGCCTCTGATGATTGTGCGGCTCAACTGGGCATAGCGGGGGGGGGGGGCTGGGATTTTTGCTACCAGTTCTCCGAACCACGCTCCTCCATCGCTACCAGATTGGGTGATCCGGTCCAAACCAGGAGCATTTCACCCCTGAAATGGCCCCTTTCAGGCCTCCGGAGGACCTCCGAGGGAGTGAGAAAGGCTGTTTTCGCCCTTCCCAGATGCATAGAGAGGATCTAGAGCCAGGTAAGAAAGAAAAATGGACCTACTAGGCCATCGCTTGCCTGGAGCGGGGGGTGGGTGAAGGGAGGTTGCATGTGCATGCGCGGGGGGGCACATAGAATTATGGGTGTTGGCACGCACCCGCGCGAACCTCCCCCACCCACAGCAATCTTCGCATTTGTTAGAAAGTCTTGTTTCTTACTATATTTTCTCTGCAATTCAGATTGGGCCTCAGTAGAATAATGTAGCATTTGGGAAAAAAGATACAAGCCAAGAGAGCAGCTACAGAGGCCAAAATGGAGAAGATCTCCACAGCCACCATGGACTTTCCTTTGGTGCTCAGGTAGGTGGGGAGGAAAGTGATCCAAACACTGCAAAAGACCAGCATGCTGAAAGTAATGAACTTGGCTTCATTAAAACTGTCAGGTAATTTCCTAGCTGGAAATGCCACAGTGAAACTAACAAGGGCCAAAAAACCTAGATAACCAAGGATAATGTAAAACATTAAAGATGAGCCTTCCTTACATTCCAAAATAATCTCTCCAAACAAGGAGTGGAAGTCCAAGTTGAGAAATGGAGGAGAGGTTCCAAGCCAGGTGGCACAAAGTACTGCTTGGACCAGGGGACAAGCTAAGACAATAGAGTTAGTCAGTGGTTTTCCTAAGAGTTTCCTTGTCCTGTTTCCTGGCTTGGTGGCCATGAAGGCCAGAACCACCATGACAGTTTTTGCCAACACAGAGGAAACTGCAAGGGCAAAGAGAATGGCAAAGGCAGATTGTCGGAAGAGACAGGTAATCTTCCCTGGTCGACCAATGAAGAGGAAGGAGCAGAGGAAGCAGAGCAGGAGGGAGACCAGGAGGATGTAAGTGAGATTTCGGTTGTTGGCCTTGACAATTGCTGTGTCATGATGTTTATAGAAAATCACCAGGACTGCAGAAGTGGTCACAGAGAGAAAAAGAGTGAGAGAGATTAAAACGTATCCCAGGGTTTCTTGATAGTCAAGGAAATGGATCTTCTTGGCAATGCATTGGTCCTTGTCCTTGTTGGGATATTGGTCTTCTGGGCAGGATTCACAGTGAGCTGCATCTGAAATCAAGAGTATTTATCTAAGAATTTCAAGGGTACTTTCTCATGAACTTTATCCCTCCTGCAGAGATGACATAACTGTCCCCTTTTAAATTGCAGCCAACTAAAAAGGGGGTGATGAATGACCCATTGTGCAATTTATGGGGCATTGAAAACAACAATTCATCCTTCATTCATGATGAATCTGGAGATACGTTAATGAGAGACAAGGATTTGTTCTGATTCAGCTGTCTGCTCCCTGGATACTTGTATGATTATTGTGTCTTTCAATTTCAGATTCTGGCCTGTTATTTCCCCCACTATATATTTTGAACCCCCAAAAAACTGATAGATCAGTGAGACATGAATGTTGCTATTACCTGCGTTAACTTCTCTGCTTCAAACTTCAAATATGCTCTTTTATACTTTCTTTTACTTCCTCCTGTTCTATCGAGAAGGCATAGATAGATAGATCTCCACCTTTTCTCTCAGGTCTATTTCATCAGAGATTGATAGAGCTGACAGAAGAAGCAAACTCTTAATAATAATAATTAACCACACAACAATCTCCTTCAGGAAAAATTGGGAAGTTGGTTTTCCTAATTGAATGTTGCAGTAGGAGTGGAAATGCAAGACAGAGATTCGTAACTTGTGTCCTAAAACTAGCCTGCATTAAATTTCTGTGGGTTGGGAAAGGTGGCTTCTCTGGCCAGAACAGTTTAGATCCATCAACTGAAAGGTTATGCTGAAAAGTATGAGTGCATTGAATCTTATCAAAAATAACAACAATAATAAAAATATTTTGATTTAATGAATGGCTTCTTTGATCCTGGAAGATCTGTATTTGAAGTCTGGTCTACCTGTCTGATTAGAGATGGTCCCTTCTGGACAAGGGTCACATTGGTAGCAGCAAACCTGCTTGCCCTCTGGAACTCTTCTTCTCTTTCCTGCATGGCACCTCTTCATGCCGCACCTGGCAAAGGGGATCTTCTAAAATATCAAAGAAAAATACTTAAGATGGCCTAAGCAATGAACAGGCTTCATTACAAGTAGTAATGAAGTATTACCATGAAGTATTACCATCATTATTATCATCGTCCCTATTACCTATCTCATCTTCTTATACTATAACTTTGTTACTTGTATCTTATCATTTATACTGTTTACTTAGTATTCTAGTATGTTTTATGTTGATTGCTTATTTAGTTAGTATCCATGACTATCACTAAGTGTTGTATCTAATGTTTTACGATGAATGTATTTTTACAATGACTATGATAATAATGTATCACTATTGTTGTATGTACACTGAGAGTTTACTCACTGGAGACAAAATCCCTTTGTGTCTCAGCCCCATGTACATGAAACCATGGCTTAGGACCTGGTTATTTACGGGACCGCCTGCTACCACCAATAGCCTCCCACCGACCAGTACGCTCCCATAGAGAGGGGCTCCTCCGGGTGCCGTCGGCCAAACAATGTCAACTGGCAGTCCCCAGGGGGAGAGCCTTCTCTGTGGGGGCACCTACTATCTGGAACGAGCTCCCCCCGGAGATACGGAGGATCAGGGATCTGCGTACCTTCCGTCGCACGCTCAAGACTTTCCTATTTCATCAAGCCGGCCTGACCTAAGTCTTTCCCCTTTAAATGGAAATTTTAAATCTGGTTTTAAATTATTGGGGTTTTAAATTTGTTCAGCCAAATTATTTAATTCGTTTTAATTCTATTTTAAATTTTGTACTTATATGTTTTATTCTATGGCTGTTCACCGCCCTGAGTCCTTCGGGAGTAGGGCGGTATACAAATTCAATAAAAAAAAAAATCACACTTGGCCAATAAAGAATTCCAATTCTAATCAATTCCTTTCCACACTCCTATTTGCATTCCACATTCCTATTTCTATATTCAGTATGTCTTCAAAAGAAATGGTTCATCCCCATGTACATGAAACCAGGAACAGTTCCTGGGAAATTCAGGCCAGTGGAAGTCCCAACCCATCAATGGATGCTATATATAGGAATTGTGACTCAAAGTGACTTTGAGCTGGAGCCTTTCTTCAGAAGAATCAATTTGAATGAGATTGGTCCATGGAAATCACTGTTGGCTGCTCTAATGGTACCCTGGGTTTCAGCCCTTGTTAAAGAAAGAATCAACAGGATCCAACTGAATGGGACTGACCCATGGAAATCCTTGTTGCCTGCTCTAATTCTAACTTATTGCACCTGTGTATGGTTTGCCAATTGCACAGTGGCAGATAGGACAATGCTCCAGAGGGTTAACATTATTGCTTAGAGGATCACTAGTTGCCCTCTCCCCTCCTTGGAAGAGCTTTATAGCTCCCGCAGCCTTAAGAAAGTTCAAAACATTCCTAAAGATCCATCTCATCCTGAGCACCCTTTTTTTGAACTATTATCCTCTGGCAGACGGTACAGGACAATAAAAACAAGGACAAATAGGCTGAAAAACATCTTCTATTCCAGAGCAGTAACTATATTAATTCCACTGTATAGTGAAATATTAATGCAGTATCGAGGGCTTTCAATTCAACTGTATAGAATGTGAAGGATGTGTGTGTTTTTTTAATATACTTTTCTTATGTATGATGTACACTGAAGATGGCATTTAATTTCATTGTACGAGGTGCAATGACAATAAAGAAAACTAAACTAAACTATTTGCACCTTTTGTTTCAGAAGCAGAAGTTCCCTTCCCATTCCTTGACCTTTGTGGATGGATACAAATCAAACCTCATATTTTTTTTATATGCAAATCAAATTTTTCACCATATGACTGCCATATTTTCTGACTTAACTGACCATTTTTGAAGTTAGAAGGATGTTCTTGTCCAGAGAGAAAAAAAGGATTAAGGGAGACATGATAGCAGTGTTTTAATATTTGAAGGGCTGCCACAAAGTTGAGGGGTTCACACTATTTTCCAAAGCACCAAAACTAACCAAGGAGAGAAGCAACCTAGAACTAAGGAGAAATTTGCTGATGGTGAAAGCAATCAACCAATGGAATAGCTTGCCTTCCAAAGTAGTGAGTGCTCCATCAATAGAGGCTTTCAAAAAGAGACTGGACAGCCATTTGTCTGAAATGTTATAGAGTCTCCTGCTTGAGCCAGGGGCTGGACTAGAAGACCTCCAAGTTCCTGTCCAGCTCTATTATTCTATAATCCCATGATTCTACATTCCAAATCTTTCCCTGAATTTACAGTGTCCCCTTGTGGCTCACCTTAGTTGGCCAGACAATTGCATCAGAATTAATGGTGAAATCCTGTCCACGGGAAGCCCTGGGATCTATTTGCCCAACTTTCATGGGAAGAAAAGTTTCATTGGGGAGGAAAACCCAGTTGAAAAGATCAAAGCGAGGAGAACCCAATCTATTTTCTGAGAATGAGATTTCATCTCCGGCACTGTTGTTAAATCGGACATTCCTCAAATAGGGAAGAATCTGAAAGAAGAAGAAAAAAACACCTCAAGTAATTGGAGAAATTGATTGAAAGATGAGATGAGTTATCATGGCTAAGATGATTCTTTGTTAGTCATCATCTTAGGGCTTGGGTGTGCACGTGATAAAGAAGAGGAGTTCCACAGGTGGAGATCTGGTCAGGATTTTAATGCCACACTCCAAATTTCATTGTATGCTGTTGCTCTTGTGATACTGGGCTACATGCATTTTTAAATGTTTCCTTTGGCTTCAGATCTTGTAAATAACAAATGCATTTTAGGAATGATTTTATAATTTCTATCTCAACCATTGAAAATTCCAGAGACTTTCTCTAGTTCATAGTCAGACAGCAGAATGTAAGAACCAGGTCTGACCAGGTGAGGCCATGTGGAAGGAAGCACCTGCCCTGGTTTGTCCTGTCCAGAGAAGTCCAATGTTTAGTCTTTGACGCTGGAAAGTTTGATTAATATCAGAGCAGGTGTCAGTGTTCCAATTTATGATTTTCCCCAGCGCTGACATGAATGAGAGAAAGAGAAGCCTTGCTTTAATGCTGAGATGAACTTTCACTTAGTTTCCTGCTCCTTGGTAGATAACGTTACTTAGGTGATAGAGGGAAGGGGGAATTCCTGTGACTGGAAAGGGCTTGGGAGGGAGAGATGGATCTGCACGATGGCCAATGAGACATTGGGGAATAAAGAGCAGAAAGGGAGGGGTTTTGAAGGAGATGCCAGTTCTGGCTGCACAAGAGTTCAGGAATGACGTAGTTAATTCTTAAATAAAGAAAAGTTTCATCAAAGACTTTGCATTTGAGAATGAAGTTTATTTGTGATAACACCGAATCCTGACAGAAGGAGCCAATCAGGTCCACTTTGAGTCTTGCTGTGTCTCTGATGTTGACAAAGGCTCCTTTCACACAACAAGACACATCGTGTAACAAATCACAAACTCAACAAATGGGGTAGGTAGCTGAAGTCAGTTCATAACTGCAGGGTCTATCACTTTCCCACAAAATATTATTCTTTATTCATATTTCAGTTTTAAAAATAATTGATGTTTCAATCTGCACCAAGGTGCACTTATAAGGTAACATTAGATATTTCATTATATGGGAAACTTCCTCTCTAAGGATCTGTGGAGTGGATAAAAAGTGACAGAAGTAAGCAGTGGAGTATCACAAGGTTCCGTCTTAGGCCCAGTACTTTCAATATCTTCGTAAATGACTTAGATGAGGGAATAGAAGGGGAACTTTCCAAATTTGCAGATGATACTAAGATGGCAGGAATAGCTAACACCCTAGAAGATGGGCTCAAGATCCAGCTGGATCTTGACAGATTTGAACAGTGGGCCCTATCTAACAAAATGAAATTCAATGTAGAAAAAAGTAAATTCTTACACTTAGGCAAGAAAACCAAAAGTACATGTATAGACTGGGTGAAACCAGGCTTAATAGCAGTAACTGTGAGAGGGATCTTGGACTCTTAGTGGACAGCCAGCTAAATATGAGCCAGAAGTGTGTGGCAGCAGCCAAAAAAGCCAATGCAATCCTAAATTGCATCAACAGAGGGATACAATCAAGATCAATGGAGGTACTAAGACCACTCTATAAAGACTTAGTAAGACCACACCTAGCATACAGCATTCAGTTTTTGTCACCACACTATAACAAAGATGTTGAGACTCTAGAAAAAGTGCAGAGAAGAGCAACAAGGATGAATAGGGGACTGGAGATTAAAACATTGGAAGAACAGTTGTAGGAACTGGATATGGCTACTCTAGTGAAGACAAGGACCAGGGGAGACATGATAGCAGTGTCGAGAGCCCTCGACACATCGACGAATCTCAGCGATCCTGACCTCAACCTCTGGATCCGCAGCTGGGCTCGTACACTCTCCAGCGGCACTACGGGGGGGTCCTGGGCGGCGTTGTATAGTCACGGTGGTGAAGGGGGGTGTCAATTCAGGCACACAGGCGGACGGTCACCCCTGCGGCCGGGATAGGGATAGGACTTTAACAGCCGCTCCGCTTCTACGGAGCTGGGGCGCATGCGCCGTAGCCACCCAACCCGGAAGGGCGTTTACTTTGACGGCGCGAATGTTTAAATCGCGTTGGGAGGCAGCCGCTCCCAACGCCGACTTTGTGCTCAGCGCACCAATGTCACCCGCCGTTGCCGTTGTGACCTGATCGGATTAAAGACTACATGCATACAAGAACTGGTATCCGAGTCGTCGTTTCCTTTTGGGTAAAACAGCGAACGGGGGGTGTGACAGAAAAGTCGGCGTTCGCCTTTATCCGGTACGAGCGGCTGGAGCGTGTTGAGCATGGCGGAAGGCACGACAGCCGGTTTGCCGGGGATAGACGACGTTGCGGCAGAGGACGTGGTGCCGAGCCCCGCAACGGACAGCCAGGAGGCGGTGGCGGAGTTGCCGGTGGTTAGACCCAAGGAGAAGCCACAGCAGTTGGGGCCGGTGGACGCGGAGGCGGCTGCCCCGAGTACTGGACGGCTCGAAAAGGGGGAGTGGTGGCAGAGCCCCGCCGTTACCGGGACCAGACAGCTAACACCCCAAGCCAGCGAGCCGTCCTTCCAGGGTTGGAGGGAGAGGCGCTGGCTGGAGGAGGATGAGGCAGAAAGAAGCCATTCTACAGGACTGGGGGCTTCTACTTTGGATGTTCTCCGTGAGAAGTTTGGCGAGGGGAGCTTTAGGGACGCCCATTCGTGGCAGCCATGGGTACCTGCACAGGACACCTGGCAGGGGAGGGGGGAGTCTCGGAGTAGCGCTGATTCCCGCTTTCGTCTTGCCAGCCCAAAGCTTAGACTCTATAGTAGGGGACCGTCATTGCCTAGTTCAGAGCCTTCGCAAGGGGGGGATCAGTCGGCTCCTCGGCGTCGGGGCCATGCCCAGACGGGACAGGCCCAGACGGAACACCGTGGTCAGCCAGGGCAATATCAAGAGGGACTCGCCGCTAGAGCAGACCAAGACGCTCGATCCGGAGCCCCGGCTCCTATTTGGGCACCCGCAGCAGGCCAGACCCACCAACGGTTTTGGGGCCCTCCTCCTCTACAGGCGGCCTTTGATGGAAGCGCGGACAGAGTATCCCTGTTCCTGAGCCAAGTCCTGAGTTATATAGACTTATATGGCCATTTATACCCATCACAGTGGGCCATTGTAGTTGCTATCACCTCCGTCTTAACGGGTGAAGCAGCGGATTGGGTCGCTGATCTTCACAGCGACCACGCCAACGAGTTGACGGACGTAGGGCTTTTCCTGGAAGCGTTGCGCTCGCGTTTTGAGGACCAGTCGAGGACACAGTTGTTAGAAGGAGAGCTAGTGGCTTTACGTCAGGGTGGACGGCCGGCAAGGCAGTACGTCAAAGAATTCCGCACTGTGGCTGGACGTCTAAGGGCTTGGCCTGAACGGTTATTAGTGCATCAATTCCGCCTGGGTCTAGATAGAGACCTCAGGCAAGCTTGTGTGTATAGGGGATTGGGTCCTAAGCTGTCGGACTGGTTCCATGCAGCAGTGGATTTAGACGTCGGGTTGAGAGAGTTTCGGACCCGTGGGGTGGCCACTTTTCCCCCACCAGCACGGCGTAGTGTGGATAAGCCGTTAGGTCCTCCGACAGTCGGGGTGTCAGCTCCTCGCTCTCTAGTACCTGTGGGACGGGGCTCAATTCGGTGTTTTCGCTGTAACCGATTGGGCCATCGAGCAGCCGAATGCCCTCTACCAGCAATACCGTCTACCAAAAGTACACCAGCGGTAGCCAGAGGACGGGAACGAGCTCGTTCTTCATCAGACTGGTCTAGAGCTACAACACCAAGTACTACCCGAGGGCCTCGAGTGGAAGCGGAGAAGTCCCACGAGCAGGTTGCCGTCCCGGAGGTGTCTGACAGTAGCGATGTGGACGCTTCCGCGGACTCTATGGTGAGTGGTCCAATACAACCGTTTGTTATCCCAATTACACTCCAACATCCCCTCACCCAAAAGACAGTCCAACAGGGCGCCCTAATAGACTCCGGGTGTACGCGGTGCCTTATTCGAGAGGCCGTAGCCAAGGAACTGGGTCTCCGTATACTAAAACTGGCCAACCCTATCCGCTTTGAACAAATGGACGGCTCGTTATTGGGTGGGAAACCAACAACCCAGATTACTGAATTAGTCACACTAGGCATTGGAGAACATTGGGAGACTATTCGATTTATAGTAGTGGATGCTATAGTAGAACCTGTAATATTAGGTCTCGCGTGGTTGGATAAATGGAGGCCTACTATATGGTGGGAAGGGGGGTTTCGGCGACTTCGATTGAGCTTAGGACCAGAGCCGGAGCCCGAGGCACCAGTGGCCCAGAGGAAACCACAGGTGGGGGGGTTAGTCAGTGCGACGCCACCGGCATACCCGGAGGAGTATAAAGATCTGGAGGCAGTGTTTAAGGAAGAAGAGTGCGAAGTGTTACCACCCCATAGGCCTACCGACTGCGCAATTGAGTTAAAACCAGGTGTCACCCTTCCTAAACCATGGATGTATGCCATGACGAGACCAGAATTAGAAGAGTTAAGACGTTACATTGATAAAAACCTGGCAAGAGGGTTTATCCAACCCAGCCGTTCGCACTTGGCTGCGCCGGTGTTATTCTGGGAAAAGAAGGACGGGGGGCTCCGCCTATGTGTGGACTTTCGGGGTCTAAACGCTGTATGTATCGAGCATCTATACCCCCTTCCATTGATGAAGGATTTGTTAGCTACTCTGTCAACGGGGAAGATATTTACAAAACTAGATCTTCGTGAGGCCTATTATAGAGTGCGAATAAGGCCTGGCGATGAATGGAAAACAACATTCAACTGCCCGTTAGGAAGCTATAAGTTTTGCGTTATGCCTTTTGGTTTACAAGGGGCCCCAGCTGTGTTTATGCAGGTCATAAACGAGGTGTTGCATGAGCATTTATATCGGGGGGTCCTTGTTTATCTCGACGATATCCTAATATACACCAAGACAATGGAGGAACACGTTGCTTTGGTGCGCCAGGTGTTATCAAAACTGCTTCGAGCCAAATTGTTTGTTAAGCTGTCGAAGTGCGAATTCCACCGGAGAAAACTCGACTATCTGGGATATCGTATCTCCGAGACTGGGGTGGAGATGGACCCGAAGAAGGTGAGCACAGTTCTAGAGTGGCAAGCACCCACGACAAGAAAACAATTACAGAGTTTCCTGGGGTTCGCTAATTTTTATCGGCAGTTCATCCCTGCCTTTGCGCACATCGCTCTTCCATTGACCGACCTGTTGCGGACAAAAGAACCGGGGGTGAAGGCAAGACCAGGCCAAGTGCTCTGTTGGACTCCAGATTGTCAGAGGGCATTTGAGGCGTTGAAAACCTTATTCACACAGGCGCCTATATTGCGGCATCCAGACCCCACCTTACCATTCGTCGTGCAAGCAGACGCGAGTGACGTGGCGGTGGGCACGGTTCTTTTACAGAAAACCCCAGAAGGGGAGTTGCATCCGTGCGCCTATACGTCACACAAGTTTTCCATTACTGAAAGACGTTGGGCGATCTGGGAGAAAGAGGCTTTTGCGGTACGATGGGCATTACTTACGTGGCGACATTTGTTAGAAGGTAGTGGTATTCCATTCGAAGTATGGACGGACCATAAAAATCTAGAAGCCCTGCAAAATCCCAGACGGCTGTCTCCGAAACAAGTTCGATGGGCACAATATTTTCAACGCTTTGACTTCCGGTTACGATACCTTCCAGGAGGACGAAATTTCCTGGCAGACGCTCTATCCCGTCTGCCACAATATGATAGTAAAAAAGAGGAAGTGGTACAGGCGATATTACCAGACAAGCAACGAGCATGTCAAACGTTCTATACTGGATTAGATTCTACCTGGGAAAAGGAGCTGCAAAAGCAGCTAGCCACGGATGCTTGGTGTAGGGACAACCAACAAAAGTTAACCCAACGGGATGGACTTGTTTGGGTGGGAAATAAACTATATATTCCCGAGGCCATGCGGCAATCCGTTTTATACAGGTGTCATGATACTAAAGTAGCTGGCCACTTTGGCTTTCAAAAAACGTTACATCTGATACGCCGCCAATTCTGGTGGCCACGTTTTAGGAGGGACGTTGAACAGTATGTAAAAAGCTGTAAGACGTGTGCTGTCACCAAACCCCGCACAGGAAAACCTCTCGGCCTCCTACAACCGGTAGCTGAGCCCACACGACCCTGGGATGAGATCGCAATGGATTTTATTGTTGACCTCCCAGAAAGTAATGGTAACACCGTAATATGGACTGTTGTGGACCTTTTCTCGAAGCAGGCCCACTTCATCCCGTGTTCTGGACTGCCGTCTGCCCGCAAATTAGCCAGAATGTTTATATGGCACATCTATCGATTACACGGGCCTCCTCAACGTATTATATCGGATAGAGGTGTTCAATTCACCTCCAAATTTTGGCGTATGTTTATAAAATTGATAGGGTCGTCACAAGGGTTGAGTTCAGGGTTCCATCCATGTACCAATGGAGCAGCTGAAAGGGCCAATGCGCTAGTAGAACGATACCTACGCTGTTACGTGTCCTATCAACAGTCTGACTGGTCCGAGTTACTCCCCTTTGCTGAAATAGCTTACAATAATGCTGTTCACGGAAGCACTGGGTATACCCCTTTCCAAATAGTGTCAGGGAAAGAGTTTCCCGCAATACCTGAGCTAGAGGTCCGGAGTCAAGACCAGCTGGCACCAGATAGGTGGGCTACCCACATCTGGAACCAATGGCCACATATACGAGCAGCTCTAAATAAAGCAACAGAAATGTACAAACGTCAAGCAGATAAAAAAAGGGCCGGTCATAAACCGTTTGTAGTAGGGGAACAAGTCTTTTTGTCTACAAAGTACCTCAAACCACGTATACCTAGCAGAAAACTAGGCCCGAAATATCTAGGCCCATTCCCCATAGTACGGGTCATCAACCCCGTTACCGTAGAACTAAAACTACCACCCTTACTGGGTAAGGTCCACCCAGTCTTTCATAGTAGCCTTTTAAAACCGCTTGATGCTATTCGGGACAACCTACCCAGACCTGGACCAATAGATGGAAAGTGCTATGAAATAGAAGAACTCCTGGACTCCCGATGTAGGGGGGGCACAATACAGTATCTAGTTAAATGGAAGGGGTACCCATTCGAGGATGCCTCATGGGTCAAGGCTGATAACGTGCAGGCCAACCGTCTGATTAAGCAATTCCATACGCACTATCCACATAAACCCAAGCCGTAGGGGGAGGGTATCGGTATCTCAGTAGTGTTATTAATATGTCCATTTCTATGTTCCAGGAGCAGCCCTGGTAGGGGGAGCCGCCTGTCGAGAGCCCTCGACACATCGACGAATCTCAGCGATCCTGACCTCAACCTCTGGATCCGCAGCTGGGCTCGTACACTCTCCAGCGGCACTACGGGGGGGTCCTGGGCGGCGTTGTATAGTCACGGTGGTGAAGGGGGGTGTCAATTCAGGCACACAGGCGGACGGTCACCCCTGCGGCCGGGATAGGGATAGGACTTTAACAGCCGCTCCGCTTCTACGGAGCTGGGGCGCATGCGCCGTAGCCACCAACCCGGAAGGGCGTTTACTTTGACGGCACGAATGTTTAAATCACGTTGGGAGGCAGCCGCTCCCAACGCCGACTTTGTGCTCAGCGCACCAATGTCACCCGCCGTTGCCGTTGTGACCTGATCGGATTAAAGACTACATGCATACAAGAACTGGTATCCGAGTCGTCGTTTCCTTTTGGGTAAAACAGCGAACGGGGTGTGTGACAAGCAGTTTCCCAGAATTTGAGTAACTGCCACAGAGAGGAAGGGGTCAAGCTATTTTCCAAGGCATCCAAAAGCCAGACAAGGAATAATGGATGGAAACTGATCGAGGAAAAATTCAACCTAGAAATAAGGAGAGAGAGAGCAATCAACCAATAGAACAGAAGTTGCCTTTGGAAGTTGTGGAAGCTTAATCACTGGAGTATTTCAAGAAGAGATTAGACTACTATTTGTCAGAAATCGTGGAGGGTCTCCTGCTTGTGTGGGGAGTTGTAGATAACCTACAGGGTCCCTTCCAACTCTGTTAATCTGTTAAAAAATTACCTGCCATGACTGGACAATTGAGATCCTCTTTCCAAGGCTTATCTTGGCTGGTCGGTTTCCTGATCTATCCATTGCATGTAATGCATGTGCCAGAGCATAAACAGCATTGTAGATATTGTAACTTTCACCTGTCATAGTTCTTTCAAAAGTATACATGGTCAGATGGTGTAAATTCTCCTTCCCAGTACATTTTGCTTTCCACTTTGGAGAAATTTTACCTGGTTTGTAGCTGCTGCAGTAAAAGACTCCTTCCCATCATTGCAGGAGAGAGAGGTCCACTTGTGAGTTGAAAGGATCTAAAGACAGGAGGAAATGGCTGAATTCTGGGATGTCCTCAGTGTCCCTAAAATGCAAAGCCCCATGGAAGGGCATTATAATTTTCAACATGGCTGCAGGACTCACCATGGTAACTTTCCAATGGCAAGTTAAGATCCAAACTTTGGAAGATGATGCTTTTGACTTTAGTGCATCAGCATTCGCTGCCAGCAGCATATTTCCAAAATTAATGGTGTTTCCAAACAGAATAATCACCTCAGCTTCAGACCAGGATTTGTAAATATTGATTAATCCCAATTGTGTAGTAGCAAAAAAGTCTGGTTTCAACACTTCAGCAAAGGCCAGGCAGATCTCCTTCTCCTTGAGGATTGGTGTTAGAGATGAGATGAAACGTTCTCCATTGTCATTTTCATGGGCCAGAAGCCCAGCCCAGTTCCACTGAAAATACAGGAGCAGCTGGACTAAAGCCACATACTGAGAAGATTCATTGGAATTAATCCGGAAGAAGGAAGGATGAATTGTTCTCTCTCCTCCAGTGAAATCAAAGGCAAAACCGAGCTGGAGAAAGTGAGATGGATCTTATAAAGACAAAGTAAGCTATTATAGTGACTTTAATTGTGTGTTTTCTTGTCCCACCAGTCAGGCTGACTCACTCTGAGTGGCAAGCTTAAACATTTTCTCTTCATATGAAGAGCCGCCATTAAACATATTTTGTCTGGTAGTGACAGGCCAAAAGATAAGGGAAGACACCAGTGGTGGGTTTCAAATTTTTTTACTACTGGTTCTGTGGGTGTGGCTTGGTGGGTGTGGCTTGGTGGGCATGGCAGGGGAAAATCTCCATTCCCACCCAACTCCAGGGGAAGGATACTGCAAAATCCCCATTTTCTCCCGATCAGCTTGGACTCAGAAGGCAGAGAATAGATAGGGGTGGGGCCAGCCAGAGGTGGTACTTATCGGTTCTCTGAACTACTCAAAATTTCTACTACCGGTTCTCCAGAACTGGTCAGAACCTTCTGAAACCCACCTCTGGTACATACTATCAACCTTATACACAAGAATATAAAGACATCAAAAGAAAACATGGAGAAATAATGACAGAAGACACAGTGACACAAAATGAAGAAGAAGATAAAGAAGAAAAAATAGACCAAGAAGAAGAGGAACTAATGAAAGAACAAAGACAGAAAAGAATCTCTAGAAAACCAAACACTAAATATAATTAAACAAGATGGAGAAAGGGAATGGAATTCTCTTGATGAATATAAATGGATTTATATTCATTGGATACAGAAATAATCTGGCTGCAAGAAACACACATAAAGAAACAACACTATAAATTTTTAGAATGTCCAAAAATTGGGAAACTATATTTTACATCAGCAAAACAACAACAACAAAAAGAGGAGTAGCCTTATATATTAAAGAGTCAATGGATTCTAAACTTATTTACTCCAATGAGGAAGGAAGAATTTTGATGATGGGAACAACAATTAATAATAAAAAAGACTTTGATAATAACAATATATGCACCAAACGATAAGCAAGAAAATTTTTACAAAGCACTAAATAAGATATTAGAAATGGAATATTAAAATATTTGCCTCCTAGGAGAATTTAATGCAATTGTAGATGAAACATTAGATTACAAAAGTGTTAAAATAGGGAAGAAAGGAAGAAAGAGATTATCTAAGATTTTTTTTTTTAAATGATAAAAGAAATATGTATATAAGATGTCTGGAGAGAGATGAACCCAAAAAAGACTCAATGCACATTCTATTCAAATAGACATAAATCATGGTCTAGAATTGATATGATATGGATGCCCCCTGAGTTAAGAACTGATATACTTGAGATGGAAACAGAACCTAGCATTTGGGCTGACCACAATCCAGTAAAACTTTTCTTGGAGAAGAATAAAAAAAGAATCTTAGATGGACATTAAATTAAGCTATATTAAGAGAGAAAGAATTTACAGAACCTGCAACAAAAGAAATGGAAGTTTTCTTTAAAGAAAATAAGAGAAGATATCTCACTTCAGAATATATGGGATATAGTCAAAGCATACTTCAGAGGACTAGCTATAACTTACATGGCTAAAAAGATTAAAGAGAAAAAGCAACAGAGTATGATGTTAAAAGAAGTGTACAAGAAATTGGCGTTAGAGCTCCAAAGAGATCCACAAAAGAAAAAGCTTAAAAGACAAATGGAGATGATCAAACATAAATTGAATTTAATAATCTCAAAAGAAATAGCTCAGGAAACCAAAAGGGCAAACCAAAACTTTTTTGAGAATGCAAATAAATCAGGAAGATGGCTGGCTTACAAATTGAAAAAAGAAAAAGAGAAAAAGATGATAAATAAATTGCAAGATGATCAGGGACAGATACAGTCCCAAAACGAGATAATATTAAAAAAATAGATAAAGAATATTATGAAACGCTATATGACACAGAAGGTAAATCTATGGGGAAAAAAAAAAAACCACAATATATGGAAGAAGCCAACTTACCTAAAGTCCCTGAAAACTTTAAAATATATTGAATGGAAAAGTAATAATGTGTGAGCTAATACCGTGTTTCCCCAAAAATAAGATCCTGTCTTTTATTTTTTTGAACCCCAAAATAAGCACTTAGCCTTATTTTCAGGGAGGTCTTATTATTTTGGGCCACGTGGAGTAAGATGGGGCTCCTCTTGCTGTCTTACCTGATTTCCAGCTCTGCATTTAATATGTTTGGGGAGGGCTTATTTGCAGGGGGACACTTATTTTAGCGCATGCGCTCAAAAGCCCAATTGAGTTATTATGAGGGGATGTCTTATTTTCAGGGAAACAGGGTAGAAGCAATCAAAAGACAGAAAAATTACAAAACTCCAGGCCCAGATGGGCTACTGGCAGAATTCTATAAATGTTTCTTAGATACATTAAGCATACCACTGAAGGAAGTCCGTAACGAACTACTATTAGAAGCCAAACTACCAAATACATGGATAGAAGCGAATATTATGCTAATACCAAAAGAGGATGTAGATTTAACACAGATAAAAAATTATAGAGCAATATTCTTATTAAGTGTAGATTACAAAATCTTTGTCTCAATAATACCAGAGACACTGAAGAAATTTTTGACTGAATTCATTCACCCAGATCAAAATGGCTTCTTACCAAAAAGACAAATAAAGCACAATTTAAGAATTATTCTGGACACCTTAGAATACTACGAAGCACATCCAGGAAAACAAATGACACTAATCTTCTTAGATGCTCAGAAAGCTTTTGATAATATAAATTGGCAATTTATGATACATCAATTAAACTGCATGGGTTTTAGAAAAGAATTCATAAATATAATTAAGACGATATATCACAAACAAACAACTAATCACAAACAAACAACTAAATTAATCATAAATGGGAATTACATAGTGAATTTCAATATAAAGAAAGGAACAAGACAAGGATGCCCCTTATCATCTTTACTATTTATATTGACTTTGGAAGTCTTAAACACAAATATTAGACAAAATATAGAAATTAAAGGAATGGAGATAAGAGAGGAAAGATATAAACTACAAGCATTTGCAGATGATTTGACATTTATTGTAGAAGATCCATTAGAGACAATTCCAAAATTATTAAAAGTGTTAGAGGAGTTTGGAGAAGTAGCAGGGTTGAAAATAAACAGAGAGAAAACTAAAGTGATAGTTAAAAATCTTACACAAAAACAAAAAGAAAAACTGGCAGAAAAAGTGGCCTTTCAAATAGTTAAGAAAGTTAAATACTTGGGAATATACTTAACAGCAAGATGTGCAACAATAAAAGAAGACAACTATATAAAACTACTTAAGCAAATAAGATTAGATTTAGAAAAATGGAAAAACCTACACTTATCAATGTTGGAAAGGATTGCCAAGATAAAAATGAATATCCTACCAAAACTGCTTTAACTGTTCCAAATTATCAGATTGGCTCTTATTTATTTATTTATTTATTTATTTATTTATTTATTTATTTATTTATTTATTTATTTATTGTTAAATTTGTATACCGCCCTTTTCCCTGAGGACTCAGGGCAGTGAACAGCCAAGTAAAAACATAAACTACAAACATTAAAATACGATTAAATATATATATATAAATTTGGCCCCATGATTAAAAACAATAACAAACAATTAAAAACATTTTTAAAAATGTTAAAAAATGTTACCAGGCTTGTGTGATAACATGGCTAAAAGAATGGATAACCCCTAGGCACAAGAGATTGTTGTATTTAGAAGGATTTACAAATGGGATGGCATGCCTTCCTATGGTATGAGAAGAAGAAAAAAAGCCACAGATACTTCCAAAATCACTATGTAAGAAATTCACTAATATCTGTATGAGAAAAAAACCTAAAATATATTTTAAAATCCCAGAATGGCTCTCAACGAAGCTTTTACATACCCAAACCTGGTGAAGTTTGAAAAAAATTGTCACTTATAAAGACATTTTGGACATTGAAGGGAAATTAAAATTGAAGGAAGAGTTTGAAGACCAGGACATTACATTATCATGATGGTCAAAATTGCAAATACAATTTAGATATGATTCAGACATGAAAAGGTATAGCTTTTATAGAGGACAAGCATCTTTTGATCAGACATTGTTGAACTCTGAAAGCTAATTAACAAAGTATATAATTTCTTATGGGGACATGTGGCTCAGTGGCTAAGATGCCGAGCTTGTTGATGGAAAGGTCGACAGTTCAGAGGTTCGAATCCTTAGTGCCACATAACAGGATGAGCTCCCGTTCCTTGTCCCAGCTTCTGCCAACCTAGCAGTTCAAAAGCACTTAAAAAATGCAAGTAGAAAAATAGGGACCACCTTTGCTGGGAAGGTAACAGTATTCCGTGCGCCTTTGGCATTTAGTCATGCCAGCCACATGACTACAGAGTCATCTTCGGACAGCGCTGGCTCTTCGATTTTGAAACGGAGATGAGCACCGCCCCCTAGAGTCGGGAACGACTAGCACATATGTGCGAGGGGAACCTGTACCTTTACCTTTTTATAATTTCTTACTGAGTTTGAAAATGGAAAATGAACAAATAAAAAACACAATGTTATAATGGGGGAAAAAAATTGGCTGTAATATAGAACTAGAGAGATGATAAAATTTATGGGAAGAGAATTATAATTAACAATGGTGATTTCTTATAAAGAAAATCTATATAAAATGTTTTATAGATGGCATCTACCAACCCTAGATTAGCTAAAATGTTTTAAAATATGTCTAGCAAATGTTGGAAATGTAATAAAAAACCCGGCACATTTTATCTAGAAGAATGGGAAAAAGCATGGGAAAACAATTACAGCATGACAAAATCGGTAGCTTACAAAGAAAATCACTATAAGATGTGGTATCGATGGTATCTGGCCCCTGCAAGGTTAGCAAAAATATACCCAAATGTAAATCCGACCTGTTGGAAATGCAAAAAAGCACAGGGAACTTTTTATCACGCTTGGTGGCTCTGCCCAGAAATTAAGAAATATTGGAACAAGACAAAAACATGGATAACAGAAATAACAGATTATGAAATTGAATTAGAACCCAAAATTTTTTTATTAGGCATGATTAAAAAGAACATTAGAAATGATTTAAAATATTTAATACTTCACATAATAACGGCAGCTATATTAGCGGTAGCACAACTTTGGAAAACAAATCGATTGCCAACCGATCAGGAGCTAATACAAAAGATATACACATGCGCAGAAATGGACAACTTAACTTTAGAGTTACAGTATAAGGAGGACTCAAAATATTTTACAATATGGAATAGATGGTACCAGTAGATAAACTAGAAGAAGGCAAATGGGTAGAGATGAAATTTAGAGGAAATTAACATAATTAAAAACTGCACTGTCAGATAGATAGCAAATGAAATGTGTCACTGTAGGTTTGTATATATGTATATATAATATTAGAAATTAGTTAGTAGTTGAAGTTGTGTATTGTATATGTAAATTTGTTTCTTGATTAAGAGAAATTTGTATGTTTTAAATGTTTTTTAAGAATAAATAGTTTTGTTTTTAAAACTAAAAAAAAGAAAAAAGGAAAGATGATAGGAAAACATGTAGATTTTAAACCTGAATTGTTTTTATTAGGTATAATATCAGAAGTTAAGAAAAGTACATATTTAATATTACATGTCTTAACGGTAGCGAGGATTATTTTCGCACAATATTGGAAAAATGAAGATATACCGTGAGATGAAGAAATAATCAAGAAGATACTAGATTGTGCAGAAATGGATAGATTGACATTGAAAATGAAACAGAAAGAGGATGTAGAATATTATCAAACATGGAATTTATTTTACCAATGGTTGGAAAAGAGGGGTGGAGGTTAAGAATGCAATTTGTATTGTTAAGCAAATTAAATACTTAGTGTTTATTAAGCACTAAGAATGTATTTGATAGAAAATCAATAAAATAAAATATTTTTTTTAAAAAAAAACCTTTATACAGAGAATAAACTTCACCAAAACAGTGGATGCACTTTTTTGAAGAATAAATTAGGAAGTTATTTCTCTTAACAAGCAGAGCATTTCAGAATTATCTCATTATCTATCTCTTTAGGTTTATCTTGATACATGAAATGCAGCATGCCTTCTCTAAATCACATTCTACTGATAGCCCCCACCACCCCAAAAAAAAACAACAACAACTTTGGTTTCTGTGGTTTGTCTACTCCATACTGCATCCAATGGAGCCCCCTTACCTGTGGGACCTGGAAGATGCTGAAGATGGAGGCCATCTGCCTTGAGGATTGGGAGTTGAGACCTCCGATGACAGAGAGCAGAGGGTGCTGCCTGTCACAGGTATAACCTGGAATCACATAGTCTTGTGTGGAGAGAAGGGAGAGGCTGTTTGAGGAAATCTTCATCTCAATTTGTCGATTGTCATAGATGTTGAAGCCGAGTGTGATGTTGGGCAGGAGAGCCAAATCTTTGTTGACCTCTCTGACTGCAAACACCAAAGATAGGAGAGGCTGGTATTTTTCAGTCGGGCTTCTGAAGTGAAAAAAAAAAAATTAGTTATAGGAAAGATTGAAAATGCTGTTGAAGTTTGTCTTGTCTTTTGTGTTGTTGTTTGGAGTATGTCCCAGATTTCATTGGGTTTGTGTTTTTTTAAAAGAATGTTCTTGATTAAACTGGGATGGTCTTGCGAGAAAAGACAAAAGACTTTTTGTCCAAATCATGGACTGTTTTATACCCCTCCATCATTGCTCCCATCTTCGGTTTCCTCCAGTGGCTGTAATTCTTCCCACCTGTTCCTCTAAAACACAAATGAATTTGGAGCTGTTTTGGAGAACCTTCTTCAGGTCTGGTAACCATTGCTGACCAAATGACCTCATTTGTGGGTCATTTACTGAGGGTCTTTATTGATGATTAATGCTGACTACAAAACTCAGTTTTATTTTCTGTTTTCAGTATCCTACACTGAAAACCTTCTGCCCAAATTAACATTAAAGTATGGTAAGACCACATTTGGAATTCTGCATCCAGTTTTGGTCACCACGAGGTAAAAAATAAAAGAGAGAGAGATGTTGAGACTCTAGAAAGAGTGCAGAGAAGTACAACAAAGATGATTAGGAAACTGGAGACTAAAATGTAAAAAGAACGGTTGCTGGAATTGGGTATGTGTAGCTTTCTTTAATGAAAAGAAGGACTAGGGGTGACATGATAGCCATCTTCCAATATCTTAGGGGTTGCCACAAACAAGAGGAAGTCAAGCTATTCTCCAAAACACCTGAAGGTAGGACAAGAAGCAATGGATGGAAATTAATCAAAGAGAGAAGCAACCTGGGAGAAATTTTCTGACAGGTAGAACAATGAATCAGTGGAACAAGTTGCCTCCAGAAGTTGTAAATGCTCCAACACTGGAAGTTTTAAAGAAGAGTTTTGAAGAAGAGATTAGACCATTTGTCTAAAATGGTATAGGGTTTCCTATACCTAAAATGGTATAGGGGGTTGAGTGAGAAGACTTCCAAGGTCCCTTCCAACTCTGTTTTCTGTTCTGTTCTGTTCTGTTCCATACATTACGTCAATTTCTTCACTAGACTAGTACCATTTCTTATGTGTTGTCCCTCCTCACTTTTTTCTCCTCACTCATTTTCCTGATGAGAAATTCTGAAAAAAATTGAGAATTCTAGAATAGAATATAAAGTAAGGTAGTTTGGCTCTTTATTGAAAAAAGCACAAAAATTTGAATTGCACAAGGACAATGCCAATATAGAATAAAATAGAATAGAATTCTTTATTGGCCAAGTGTTATTGGACACACAAGGAATTTGCCTTCGGTTCATATATTCTCGGTTGCATAAAAAAATACATTTATCAAGAATCATAAGATACAACACTTAGTATCATAGGATGCTAAATAAGCAACCAACACAATTCATACTAGGAAACTAAATAAAACAATATAAATCATAAAGATACAAGCAAGAAGGTTATAGTCATAACTAGAAAGGAGATAGGTAATAGGAAGGATGAGAAGAATAATAGTAATACAGTCTTAGTAAATAGTTTGACACTGTTGTGGGAATTAGTTGTGTTGCAATATTTTTAGGATCAGACTCAATAATAATATTTAGAGTTAGAGATTCAAATATATTTCTCTTTAATTATAGTAGGCATTCTATATTCACTGAATATTCACAGATAGAAGCAAGGAAAATGGCGAAGGTGGCTCCTTATATATACAAAGGGTGGAGCCAAGAGTAGGAGTGGTGAATTATGAATACATTAAGAAACAAAGAATAAGTTAACCCCTGATATCCCATATATACATTATTTACACATTAGGGAATAAGGCATTTACATGTGACAAATCCCCCTCTAAATGCCGGTTCGCTATACAACACCAATTACATTCAGATTCAGGACAATATAATACATACAATCTGGAAGTTAAGTATTTGTGCTGTTTAGAAGGTAAAGGCTTCGTCAATATGTCAGCCAATTGTTCAGAGGTATCGCAATGTACTGCTTTGATAAATCCATCTTGGGACAATTGTCTCACATGCTTAAATTTTATATCTATATGCCTGGATCTTTGTCCAATGGCATCGGATCTAGATATTTCAATGGCCGCTTTATTGTCTTCATGCATAACAAAAGGCAAAGCAGGTTTTTTCCAAACATCTGAAATTAAATCATTAAACCATACAAGGTTATTTGCAGCTTTGGATAAACAAACATACTCCGCTTCTGTGGTTGAAGTGGCTACCAATTCTTGTTTACCAGTGTACCAGTAAACTGGACAGTCATTTAACAGAAAAATATAACCAGAGGTACTTTTTCTGCATGATGTATCTCCAGCCCAATCCGCATCTGCGTAACATGTAAGTCTTGGTTCTTTGTTATCACTAGGCTCTAATACTAGACAAAAGTCCAATGTACTTTTCAGATATCTTAAAATTCTTTTGACAGCTTCCCAGTGATACATTGTTGGTTTACTAACGTGCCTTGATAATAAATTGAGTGGTAATGCAATATCTGGTCTGGTCCAATTAGATATATAAAGAAGTGAACCTATTACTGATCTATAGAATGTATTATCCTTGAATTCAGGGGAAGATTCATCAGTATTTCTAAGGAAATCAGTTTGCATAGGAGTGTCACAGGGTTTGGCATTGTTTAAATTACATTTGTTTAGAAGTTCAATAATCTTATCTTTCTGAGTAAGTTTGAATCCCTTTCTAGTTTTGTTAATTTGTACACCAAGGTATTTGTTTATTTTACCTAGAGATTTCAACGAGAAATGTTCATTTAACTTGTTTACAAAGATTTCTCTTCTCTCTCTGTGTTTTCCTATATATAAAATATCATCTACGTAGATCAATACAAACTCAACGTGATCATCACTCTTTTTGACAAAGAAACAGTTATCAGCAGTGGTAGCGTTGAAATCCATGGTTTTAAGTACTTTTACCAAGCAATCATACCATCTTTTGCCAGATTGCTTTAATCCGTATAAGCTCTTGTTCAATAGCCAAATTTCATTTTTATTAGTGTATTGACTGTGAGGTGCTCTTACGTATATCTCCTTATCTAGTTTTGCGTGTAGGTACGCAGTCTGTATGTCATATTGGAATACATCAAGATTGAGTGTGGATGCTACTACTAGAGCTGTTTTAACACTCTCTGTTCTTACTGTGGGGGAGTATGTGTCAGTATAGTCCTCCGGATATTTTTGTGCATAACCTTGTGCAACCAATCTAGCTTTGTATAAGGTATTGCCTCCTTCTAGATTCTTAATTTTATAAATCCACCTGGTACCAATAATTGTTTTATCTTTGGGTGCAATCGCAGGTGTGAATACATTTAATCCTTGTAAGCTCTCCATCTCTTTTTTCATAGCTAGTTCCCATTTTTCTTTTTCTTCACGAGGTAGTTTTAATACTTCCTCATATGTATTAGGTGTTATTTGTTCACCATCCATATGCATTATGTAATCTTTGTATTTATTTGGTATTTGATTTCTGTTGTTCCTAATAGTTCTTTCTGGTTTGCTATGGTAGTCATGCAAATATCTTGCTTCCTTTTTTGTTAATGTGTCTGTCTTTATTTTGTGTTTACTATTTGTCCATGTTTTGGTTTTGTTTTTGCTTCTGTTAATATTTTGATTTTCTATCGTCCCTTCCTCACGAGATTTGGTATCCTTGCATTTATTCGGAAATATTTCATTAAGATGTAATTTAGACCAGTTGGCCTGTTCATGGAACACAGCTGTTCTGGAAACTATAAATTTATTATTATTATCAATGAATCTGTACCCTTTGGTGCCAGTTTCATATCCCATAAATCTTAATCTTCTGGATACGTTTTCTCCCTTTCTCCTCAATTGTTTGGGTATGTGTATGTCTGCAGTGACCCCAAATATGTGCATGTGTGCTAATTTTGGTTTCCTATTATACATCACCTCATTTGGTGTCTTATTCACAATACTGGACCAGGTTCTATTTTGAGTGTAATTTGAATAATGTAGGGCTTCTGACCAAAATTGTTTGCCTAAACCAGCATCCTCTAATGTGCATCTAATCATGGTTTGTAATGTGGAATTCTTTCTCTCTGCAATCCCGTTTTGGAACGCAGAAAATGGACTAGATGTGTAATGTAACATTCCTCTATCCTTTAACCATTGGGAGAATTCCTTAGACATGAATTCACATCCCCTATCTGTCATAATTTGTTTTATTCTGATATTATGTTGTGTTTCTATGCGTTTATAAAATTCCTTAAATTTTTGAAAGGTTTCATCCTTGTGTTTTAATGTGTAAACAAAACCATAGCGACTATAATCGTCTACTATTGTTAGGAAGTAACGTTTTCTATAAGTGATTGATGGAGTTAATGGACCAACTAAGTCCATGTGTACTAAGTCAAAAATTTTGTTAGTTGATCTGGTGGATTTTTTTGGCCTGGGACTAGTTTTTAATTTAGTAGATTTACATACTGAGCATTCCAAATAATTTTCACAATTTTTTATTTTGACACCTTCTGCGTGTTCAATCATTTTTTGTACTACAGGAAAACTTGCATGTCCTAACTTCCTATGTAAGATATGAGCACACTCGTCATGTATTGGTTTACCTATTTTTGGTTTCTTCTCATTGTGTGTATCTGTGTGACCATGAGATATTTTACATTCATCATTGTCACTGTTACTAATATTTTCATCATCTGCCTCAATGCAATCTTCCATATTTGAATCAATGTTATGTAACCATCTTTCTTTTGTTATCAGATAGGGTAGGCCTCCTTTAATCATCACAGTGCCTACATTAGTTTTATTCTTCTCTAAAGTTGCTTTTCCCTTTGAGAAAACTATATTGATGTCAGAATCTCTGCTTAATCTTATGACACTTAGTATGTTATGAGGTATTTCTGGTATTAACAATACCCCCTCTATTTTTCCTAGACCAGGCAAGGTCACATTCCCTCTGCCTAGTACTTGAACTTTTTCTTGGTTAGCTACTTTTATTACAAACTTATCTTCTGTAAATGAAGACAATATATTTTTGTTATTAGTGGTGTGATCAGTTGCTCCAGAATCAATAAGCCAATTATTGTTCTCATTTGGTTGCGTTTTGGTGCTATCTTGTTTATTTAGTCCATTCAGTGAACCAGATTTTCTCTCTTTTGAATTTTCTCTGTAGTCACATCACTCACAGTTTTTTGGTCTTTGGGTTTCTCTTTAGCGATGTTTTTCTCTCTCGCTGCTCCGCTGTTCTTCAGCATTTCTTGGAGGTTCGCGATGAGGCTTTCATCATTCTTCTGGCTTTTTAAAATCTTTAGTATCTCTGACCTGAGTTCGTTATTTTCTATTTCGATTTCTTCCTGGCCATCATTTTCATTTATTAGTTCTTCTTCTTCAGTGGTGTATTCTTCGGATTCTCTCGAAATCGCGTTTGTGGATTCGTTGATTATTTCTTGTTCAGTTTCTATTTCTTTGCTGTAGGCCCTGGTGTTGGGCCTATCTTTCTTAGACATTTTTAGTTATTTATTGAGTCAATTAACCATCCTCTGCTACCAGTTTGTTGCAATATTTTTAGGATCAGACTCAATAATAATATTTAGAGTTAGAGATTCAAATATATTTCTCTTTAATTATAGTAGGCATTCTATATTCACTGAATATTCACAGATAGAAGCAAGGAAAATGGCGAAGGTGGCTCCTTATATATACAAAGGGTGGAGCCAAGAGTAGGAGTGGTGAATTATGAATACATTAAGAAACAAAGAATAAGTTAACCCCTGATATCCCATATATACATTATTTACACATTAGGGAATAAGGCATTTACATCTGACAAGTTGTTTAGCAGAGCGATGGCATGGGGGAAAGAAACCAATATTATAAGGATCAGAATTTCTGATAGGAATCCCTTAAACCCCAAAGAAAGCAAACAATTATCTACATCTATCCCATCCAGGTGAAATGTACAACCTTGGTAAAACACGATGGTATGGGTTTTTACGAAAGACTGGGCCTTCGTTGAGAAAAATTGTGATTCCCAGAGCCAAATTCCCACTAATAACGAGTTCACCAGGCTTGTAATACTTCTCCTCAATAAACAAAGGCCATTTCATCACACATCTGGTTTGCATCCTCTTCACAGAGATTGGAGGCAGGAGCCAGAAGAGCAGCAGGAGAGGCAACCTGGTCATTCCTGTCATCTTCCCACCTAGATCAGAAATCATGGATTGTGCAGAAGCTGAATTGCAGGTAACACTTGAAAACTCAGCAGAGTTTAAGCACAAGAGAAACTATGACACCTGAACAGTCCCGGGGCAAATTTATATCGACAATCCTTCCTCTTACTTATATTTGGACTCTAACCAAAGAGGCAATGAAAAAACGTGAGTCTCTTCAAACCCAGGAGTTATTCTTTGCAAGACCAATTAAGATTTCATGTCCAGCCCCCACCTGGAGGGCTCAGAGATATTTTTTAGAGCAGGTTGTATCTCAGAAGATTTTTGTGGGTAGAAATCTACAGGGGAATACATTGAGAATGACTGTTCTTCTGATAATTGCAAGGAACAGCCATTGTCTTACCCACTTAGCTATAGCTTCTCTTCATACAGTAGCATGGAAAACATGTTTGGGTCTCTTGCTGTAATGCACAGGGCAGATGGACTTGAGAGTCATGGTATAATTATATATTTGGCCTGCATGAAACTCAAGCTCCTGCACACAAAGTGGATTTTGGCCTGTGCCATAGTTTGCTCAGATAGTATGAGAGCTAATGGGCCATGGTGGCACAGGGCAATTAGCTATACCTTGGTAAGTATGAGCAATCATGCCAATGCTTGGATAGAATGGATGGTTTATTTATACAGGTAGTACTCTACTTAAGAAGTGGTCACTTATCATAATCTCAAACTAAATTGTCCCCCCAAAAAATAACTACCTATGACCCTGTTTCAAAGTTGTGGCTATTTCAGCACCCTTGTGGTATTTTGCCCTTATGACCAAGTGCAGGAACACTCCACCAGACGTATCTCCCTGGGTTTCTGTAGCCATTTATCCACCTACAGCCTGCTCAGGCTAGGTGCAACATATGCAATGCTGGCCTTTAGTTTCTATCCACCCAGCCACTCAGACTTTGTAGGATTCAACCTTTGGGCCCAATAGCATCCATTAACTGTCTGGGTTTTTTGTTTATTTGTTTGTTTGTTTTTGCTTTTGCTTTTTTTGCAGTATTTGAAAGTGGCGCCCAGCCTGATACAGGATCAGTTTTCTTACAAGGATAATCTCATGGTAAAGTCATGCTACTATGTCTGCCCTAGGCAAGTTCAAATCACCAGAACTATATGTATTACAAGACATATGTCAGGGTTCTGACGGATGCCCTAATTAAACCATCAGCCTCGAGCCAGGCTTCAAAAGAAATCCAGTTATTTATTAGGAGCAACATGTTGGACATACCCAAGTGAAGTCAGCTCTGCCCCACATAATTTACAGCCCAACTATGACCCTGTTTCCCACCTCCTCCCAGGGTGTGTCATAAATCACATTCTCCAACGGAGCACTTTCGCGGGCTGTAGAGATCACGCCTCTCCAGCTGGTTCCGGTACCCTGGGATACAGCCTTGAGAAAGGTATGCGTGAAATGTGCTTCTGGTTGTGGCTGACATGCTGCTCCGTCAGTTTCCCCACTGCCCCTCCTGCCTATGGCAACTCAAGAGCAGGCCAGGAATGCTTTACAAGTTGACAATGTATTACACGTTTCAAAGTTGTTAGGTTTGAACGTGCTTATGCTGTTCCAGCCATTATTGCTTCTCAACTTGCCAATAATCAAGGGGGGAGGTTAGGGTAAGATTGGAATGCCAATTCTAGACAACAATGAGAAATCATCCTGTGGGAACCAAGGTCATTTCAACAGGTGCTTGGCAGAGCCATGAACATTTTCTCACAACAACACTTTGACACCTAATTGGACAATGTAACCTGCACTGATGGGGGGAGAACAGGAAGGAGAACAGGAAGTTAAATCCAGAGCAGGTGTGATGAAGGGTTAGGGTTATGGTTAGAGTAAGAGACCATCATACCATCCTGTCTTCCTCCCTATTGAATAGTGAATGAGTCACAATATATTCTGTTTATTCTAACCCATCCTTCCTTTCTTTTCTCCATCCATCTTCCTTGTTCATAAAACTTGGAAAGGATAAAAAAATTGTAAGATTGGAACCACAAAGAAAATGTTTATTAATAACAATTTCATATCATTTATTTATTAATAAGGTACATTAATCTGTTTAATAGAGAGTAAAAATCTGGGTCATTTAAGTTGTAGGGAAAATTGCTAATAGTTGATTGAATTAAAATCCTAGTGAGGAACTCAACAAAGCCTCAGGGATCTATGAAAACAAACATGCATAAAAACGCAAACATTAAAACCAAAGCAACACATTAATGTACAATAAAAGGGTAGGAGTTTGTTACTGATTAACAGATACCTTCTGATTAGTCACATCACTTGATTTCCAAACCCGTCTTTCTTATTTTGTCATTTTTAAGAAATCAGATTAAATACAAAAATCAAAATAACAGTTCCCAGCCACCGCATAAATCATCAATTCTTATGCCTCATTATATTCTCTCTGCAATTCAGATCGGGCCTCAGCAGGATAATGTAGCATTTGGGGGAAAAGATGCAAGCCAAGAGACCAGCCCCAGAGGCCAAGATGGAGAAGATCTCCACAGCCACCATGGACTTTCCCTTGGTGCTCAGATAGGTGGGGAGGAAGCTGATCCAAACACTGCAAAAAACCAGCATGCTGAAAGTAATGAATTTGGCTTCATTAAAGCTGTCAGGCAGTTTCCTAGCCAGAAAAGCCATTGTGAAACTGACAAGGGCCAAAAAACCCAGATAGGCAAGGACAGCATAAAACATTAAAGCTGAGCCTTCCTTGCATTCTAAGATAGCTTCTCTAAACAAGGAATGAAAATCCAAGTTAGGAAATGGGGGAGAAATTGTCAGCCACAGGACACAAAGAATTGCTTGAATCAAAGGACAGACTAAGACAATGGAGTTGGTCAATGGTTTCCCTAAGAATTTCCTTGTCTTGTTTCCTGGCTTGGTAGCCATGAAGGCCAGAACCACCATGATAGTTTTTGCCAGGATAGTGGAAACTGCAAGGGAGAAGAGAATGGCAAAGGCACTTTGTCGGAAGAGACAGGTGACCTTCCCTGGTTGACCAATAAAGAGGAAGGAGCAGAGGAAGCAGAGCAGGAGGGAGACCAGGAGGATGTAGGTGAGATCTCGGTTGTTGGCCTTGACGATTGGTGTGTCATGATGTTTATAGAAAACCAGCAGGACTGCAGAAGTGATCACAGAGAGACAGAGAGCAAAAGCAGCTAAAGTGTATCCCAAAGTCTCTTGATAGGCCAGGAAGTGGAGTTTCTTGACTTTGCACTGGTCCTTGTCCTTGTTGGGATATTGGTCTTCTGGGCAAGGATCACAGTGGGCTGCATCTGAAACCAAGAGTCATTCTATAAGCATTCTACATAGATCTGCAGTTAAGAAGGTCTCTTCCCCTCCCTTCCAAGTTTCTTTGGGGTGGCATGGATGTTCCTTTTCTGCAATTATCAGTTTAAAAAGAAAATGATGGAAGGACCTCCTGGGCAACTTATAGTGTCATAAATAGGGCAAATCAACCTTCATTCAGGATGACCCTGGGAACAGGCTAGCAAGAGACAAGGATCTATTCAGTTCCAGCTGAGTGTCAGGGTTCCAGTTAACATACCCAAAGGAATCAAAACTCCAAGGCAGGCGTATTCTTCAAAGTATAGATTTATTAGGTATGTCATATTGGCACATCTGGTGAAACCCAACTCTAAACCCCCCCCTAGGTTTCCCCCTAGTTAAAAGTATCATTTTCTTTCCCCCACCGATGCAATCCACCACGTAGTCCAATCAGGTCACAGTCCAAAGGTCAGTTGGTCTCAGATCCCACCTCTTTGCACCTGGTGGGAATGTCCTTAGTTCCCAGAGCAAATAATTTTATTTTGGCTACAATCTCCCAGCTATCTCTACCTTCCTCCTCTTGTTTCCACCGCTCCACTCACATCTGCTGTGGCAGCCCTGAAGGTGCCAGGGGAAAATGGCTTCAGGACTGACACTGACCTTGTCAGTTTCCTAAGGAGAAAAAGGCACTTCTATAACTACTGTGGATTTCAATAAAGCAATAGTAATAGTACTTAGACTTATATACCACTTTACAATGCATTACCGCAGTGGTGAAATCCAATTTTTTTTTACTACCGATTCTGTGGGCGTGGTGTGGCTTGATGGGTGTGGCTTGGTGGGCGTGGCTTGGTGGGCATGGCAGGGAAAGGATACTGCAAAATCTCTATTTCCACCCCACTCCAGGGGAAGGATAGTGCAAAATCCCCATTCCCTCCCCACTCCTGGGGGAAGGATATTGAAAAATCTCCATTCCCACCCCACTCTCGGGCCAGCTAGAGGTGGTATTTGCTGGTTCTCTGAACTACAGTAGGAATGAAAAGGCCCAACCAGCTATGACAATAAATATAGAAAGGTTCTGCTGAAAAATTATGACTGTTTGAAGGACTTCTTCAAAGTCTACCAAAAATGATAACAATAACAAAAAAATATTTTGATCTACTGAATGGCTTCCTAGATCCTGGAAGATCTACATTTTTTTTATTGAAAAGTTTTATAGAAGATACAAACATTTTCTCTCCCCCTCCTACCCCTCCACCCTCACCCCATCCCACCCCCCTTGCCCACCCACCCACCCACCATTTCCCCCTCCCCCTTCCCCCCTCCACCCTCCCTAGACTTCCCAGAACAAGCACAGGGTATAGCATTCACAAACATAAAACTAAAATATGCTAACAATTTGTTGGTTTCATATTCTCCTTATAACTCAAAACACTATAAACATAAACTAAAGATTAAAAGTATTTCATTCATAAGATATATGAAACTTCTTAGTCTGATACTTGTTTTGAATATAGTCAATCCATCTTCTCCATTCCGATATATATTTTTCATTTGAGTGATCTTTAAGATATGATGAAATTTTCGCCATCTCTGCCAAATGCACAACTTTTAGTGTCCATTCCTCAATAGTAGGTGGATCTTCTTTCTTCCAATACTGTGCCACCAGTAACCTGGCAGCTGTTATTAAGTTTAAAACCAACTTAGTCTCTGTCACAGTACAGTCCGTAACTATTCCCAACAAAAAAAACTGTGGTGTAAATTTGATCTTTTTCTTTAAAATATTTTGAATAATCCACCATATTTTTATCCAAAAAGCCTTAATTTTTTTACATGTCCACCATATATGAAAATACGTAGCATCTTCACACTCACATCGCCAACATTTAGGTTGTACATTGGGATACATACAGGCTAGTTTTTTTGGATCTAAATGCCATCTATAAAACATTTTATAAAAGTTCTCTCTTAAATTTTGGGCTTGTGTGAATCTTACATTTCTAACCCATATCTTTTCCCATGTTTCCATCATTATTGGTTCTCCTATTTTTTGTGCCCATTTTATCATACAATCCTTGACTAGCTCTGTTTCTGAATCTATTTCCACTAATACATTATACAACCTTTTTATGTGCCTTTGACTTTTGTCTCTTATTTGTTTTATCAAGTTCTCATCCTGTTGCAAAATACCAATTTTCTGATCTTCTCGCCATCTGGCCTGCAGCTGTCCATACTGAAACCAAGTTCTAATTATTCCTTCTTCTCTTAATTGTTCCATAGATTTTAGTTGTAGGACTTCTTTATAAAGAAGATCTACATTGAAGTCTGCTCTACCTGTCTGATTAGAAATGGTCCTTTCTGGACAAGCGTCACATTGGTAGCAGCAAACCTGCTCGCCCTCTGGAACTCTTCTCCTCTCTCCTGCCTGGCACCTCTTCATGCCACACCTGGCAAAGGGCACCTTCTGAAAGAGAAGAGAGAAATGCTTGTGATGGCATAAACAATGAGCATGTTTGATTTATTCTTTTCCACATTCCTATTTCCATGTTCAGCAGAGAGAGGTTAAACAGTGAACATGAGAGACGGAGCTCAGACAATGAGCAAGGACCACCCCCTCCTGATCCTCAAGCATGGAGAGTGGGGAGAAAGCAGGAACAGCTCAGGTTGACCTGACTACTTTACTTTTACTTTTTACTTTTATTTAATTTGTATACTGCCCTTCTCCCGAAGGACTCAGGGCAGTGAACAGCCAACAATAAAATACATACATACAAAATTTAAAAAGCAGAGATAAAATCGAATTAAATAGGTTGGCCCAGACAGATTTAAAACCCCAATCAATTTAAAACAAATTTAAACTTTGAATATTAAAAATACTAAAAAATATTAAAAAATATTTAAAATGTTTAAAAAGAGGGAGAAAGTTATAGCCTCCCACCGGCCAGTACGCTCGCACAGAGAGGGCCTCTTCAGGGTGCCGTCGGCCAGACAATGTCGGCTGGCGATGCCCAGGGGAGAGACTTCTCTGTGGCGGCACCTGCCCTCTGGAACGACCTACCCCCAGAGATACGCACGATACCAGACCTCCGGACTTTTTGTCGGGCCCTGAAAACTCATCTATTTCATCTAGCCAGGCTGGCCTGATCCCATCCTTTCGGTTTTAATTTGAAATTGGTTTTAACCGGGTTGTTTTAAATTGAGGGCCGAAATTATTTAATGTCTTTTAAACTGTTTTTTTTTTAATTTTATATGTTATGTTTTATCTCAGCTGTTCACCGCCCTGAGTCCTATTGGAGAAGGGCGGTATAAAAATCAAATAAATAAATAAAATAAATATAAGTCTAAGTGCTATTGCTATTCAGTAACCCAATTTCCAGTTAGAAAGTTGTTCTTCATCCCAGGAGAGAATTCATCTTTCCTGGATTTTACAACTCACCTTTGTAGCCAAGATGATTTGTTTAGAGTTAATGCTGAAATCCTGACCTGGTGGAGCCCTGGGATCTATCTCTCCAACTTTCACAGGGACAAAAGATCGATTGGGGAGGAAACGCCAATTGAAAAGATCATAATGAGCAGATCCCAGTCCATTTTCTGAGAAGGAGACTTCAACTCCAGCACTGTTGTTGAACTGGACTTTCCTCAAACTGGAAAGAATCTGAAAGAAAGGAGACCTTCAGAAACTGGAGTACTTGGCTGACAGTCACAGATAAGACATCACGGCTTATTTTGTTCTATGATGGCCATCATCTTAAGAGTATTGTGTATATTTGAGAAGCTAGTAGAGGTCCCTTGGTGGAGATCTAAGCAAATATAATAATCCCAAATATGCGACTCCTTCCTCAATGCTACACAATGTTCTCTTTGTTACTGGGCATTTGTATCATTGTTTCTTCGACCCTAGTTTTACCAGAATGATACCTACATTCAAAGAATGTACTGCCACATTCCAAATTTCATTATACAGTTTTGTTCCTGTGATGCATTTTTAAATATATACTTTAGCCCAATGGTCTTGTAAATGACAACTGCATTTTAGGAATGATGAAATATTTTAGGTCACAACTGTGTACAATTCCACTGATTTACCCTTCCTGATAATCAAACAGAGCAGAATGCAGGAATGATGAAGTGGGGCCATGTGGAAGGAAGTGCCTGCCCTGCTTTATCACTTTACTGTCCAAAGAGGTCCAACATTTAGCTATTGATGAAAAAAGTCTGACAGATTTCAGACAAAGAAACTTTGGATCCTGCTGTGGATCCAAAGTTGACAAATCAATGATAGTATCATAGGGCCAGATCTTGGAGGTCTTATAGTCCAACCATTTGCCAAAACAGGAGTCCTTACACAATTCTGGACAAAATGCTTTCCAAACTTTTCCTGAAACCCTCCAGTGATGGAGCATTCACAACTCCTGGAGGCAACCTGTTCCACTGATTAATTGTTCTCACTGTCCAGAAATTTCTCTTGATTTGAAGGTTGAATTCCCCCCTGACAAGCTTCTTGTCCTGCCTCATTTGCTATGGAGAATAAATTAATCCTCCTTTCATTGTGACAGCCCTTCAAGTTTTGGTAGACTGCTATCATATCTCCCCTGAGCTTTCTCTTCATGGGCCTAAACTAGTTTCCTTAGCTGTTTATCCTATGACCTGCCTGGATAGCTCTGCAGACTAAAGCACTGTAATTTAACACCAGCTGTCTGCAATTAAAGTAAGTTCGAATATTGCCAGGCTCAAGGTTGACTCAGCCTTCCATCCTTTCTAAGGTAGGTGAAATGAGGACCCAGTTTGTGGGGGCAATAAGCTGACTTTGTATAAATATGCAAAAGTATGAAGGCTATTGCTTAATGCCCTGTAAGCCGCCCTGAGTCTCCAGAGAAGGGCGGCATATAAATCAAATTTATATATATATATAAAAACTTAGCCTCCAGACTCCTTATCATCATTGTTGCTCTTCTCTGCATTCTTTCAAGGTCTTCAGCATCTTTTTGTACTGTGGTGACCAGAACTGGATGCAGTATTCCAAATGTGGCCTCACTAGTGCAGTACAGAGAGGTACCATCACTTCTAATGATATTGATGCTATTCCTCGGTTGATGTAGCCTAGAACTGCATTAGCTTTTCTGGCAGCTGTAACACACTGTTGATATTCACATTCAAGTAGTGATCCAACAGGATACGTAGAACCCTCATACATTTATTCATACAAGCTGAGTGGACACGATCTTGTAGATGACCCTCAGTCTGTCAAGGACCTTGGTGTACTCATCTCTAATGATTTAAGTGCCAGAGCTCACTGTAACAGCATTGCTAAAAAGGCATTAAGAGTTGTTAACCTACTCTTGCGAAGCTTCTTCTCTGGTAATATTGTACAGCAAACTAGGGCATACAAAACCTTTGCTAGACCAATTCTCAAATACATCTCATCTGCCTGGAATCCGCACTATATATCAGACATTAATACAATTGAGCGAGTCCAGACATATTTCACAAGAAGAGTCCTCCACTCCTCTGCTCACAACAGAATACCTCATTCCACCAGGCTTGAAATTTTGGGCTTAGACAATTTAGAACTACGCTGCCTATGGTCTGACCGAAGCATAGAACACAAAATTATCTGCTACAATGTCCTACCTGTTAATGACCACTTCAGCTTCAACCACAATAATACACGAGCACACAATAGATACAAACTTAAGGTAAACCGCTCCAAACTCAATTGCAGAAAATACAACTTTAGCAACAGAGTGGTCAATGCCTGGAATACACTACTTGACACCGTGGTTGTTGTGACCCAGGCCCAAGTAAGTAGTAGGAAAATCAGTCAATGAAAAAACAAACAAACTTTATTCAAACAGCTGAGAATTACTTCATTCCCAGTGTCGTTCAACTAAATTAAAGCAAATTCCTCCCAACACAAATTCCTCAGTCCTATCGCAAACCTTGGTCCAATTAGGCAAACTGACAAAGGCCTTTCTTGGCAAACGTTCAGAAGTCACAGATACAAAAATAAATACAAGACATAGATGAAGAAGACGACAAAGCTACCAACGTTGTTTTCTGGCAAAGCCCAAACGCCATTGCTGGTCTGTTTTAAGCCTTATGGGAGGGGCCAATCATCCCTTGGCCCTACTCCTGAGTTGTCCTCTTTGCTTGAGCTGCTCTTGCCTTCTGGCAGCTCTTCTCATGGGTGCATTAGGAACAGGCTCCTCCTGTTCCTCTGCCTCACTCCTATCAGTCTCTGGAGGCTTTGGAGTCCGCACCTCACTCCCCAATGGCCCTGGCCCCATCTCTGCCTCTGACGCAGAGCCCTCATCCAGGCCTTCCCCATGTTCTTCCTCAACCTCATCGCTGTCTGACTCCGCTGCCAGCTCCGCAGGCTTCCTGAATTGCATTTTTGTTAGATAGGGCCTAACGCTCAAGTCCATCAAGATCCTTCTAAATCTTTAGTTTATCTTCCATAGTATTGGCAATTCCCCCATTACTTAGTGCCATCTGCAAATTTGACAAGTTCCCCTTGTATCCTATCATCCACATAATTTATGAAGATGTTGAAGAGCACTGGGCTCAAGGCAAAACCTTAAGGTACCCCATGGCATGCTTCCCTTCATGTAGATATAGGACTATACATTGAGTGTGGTTGATCAGCCAACTGTGAATCCATCTGGTGGTGGTACTGTCTATTCTACATTATTCTATTTTACCAAGAAGTAGGCTGTGGTCTACTTCGTCAAATGCCTTACTGAAGTCCCAATATACTATATCCATAGCATTTCTCTGATCCATTAATTTAATCACTTTATCAAAGTAGGCAATAAGGTTTGTTTGGCATGATCTGTTTTTAACAAACCCAAAAGCTTACATTCAAATAACAAGCTAAGCAATGCAATAAATGAAAAAAATGAACAAATGGGGTGGGCTTTATTTATTTATTTTATTAGTCATATTTCTATGCTGCCCACTCTTCGAGGACTCTGGGCGGCTTACACCAAAGACAGTATACTAAATAGCATATTGCCCCCAACAATCTGGGTCCTCATTTTACCCACCTCAGAAGGATGGAAGGCTGAGTCAACCTTGAGCCAGTGAGATTTGATCTGCTAATCTGCTGAACTAGCAGTCAGCTGAAGTAGCTGCAGTACTGCACTCTAACCACTGCGCCACCTCGGCTCTTATGTAGGATGTAGGATGCTAAGTCAGAGAAACATAAACTAAGGTGATTCTGCAAATATGCCTGCTAGGGTTTCAATTGACCTGCTGAAGTAGGTTGCATAAATGTACCGAGATTGTCAGCTTGCTCTGGGCTTACATTTTCTCTCCAGAATGACCACTCCATGGTCATTCCGGATTGAATAATCCATTGAAGACCTTTCAGAACTTATAGGAAGGTCTTTCCTCTGTAGATCCTATGGACAAGTGGTTTGGTTTACCCTTATACCCTTTTTCAACAAAACATTATACTTAGTTCATATTGTTTTTCTGTTTTAATAATTGCTGTGTTAATATGCCTTGAGATAAAATAATATGGTAGCATGTAGACATTTAATCGGTAACTGAGGAAATGCATATGGGGAGCTTCCTCTCTAAGGATCTGTGGACTGGATAAAAAGTCATAGAAATTACCTGCCATGACTGGACATTTGAGATCCTCTTTCCAAGCCTCATCATGGTTGGTTGGGTTCTTGATCCATACAATGCATGTAATGAGTGTGCCAAAGCATAAATGGCATTATAGATATTGTAACTTTCACCTGTCATCCTTGTTTCAAAAATGTAATTTGGCAGATTGCGTAAATTCTCTTTTCCTGTGCATTGTTTTTCCCCCTTTGGAGGGTTCTTGCCTGGTTTGTGAATCTTGCAGACAAAGACTATTTCCCACCATAGCTGGAGAAAGACATCCCCTTGTGGGGTCAAAGGGTTTAATGACAGGATGAAATGTCTGAATTCTGAGACATCCACGGTGTGGACCCTAAAATGCAAAGCCCCTTGGAACGGCTTTATAACTTGCAATATGTCTTGAGATTGCACTGCACTAAGTTTCCAATGAGAAGTTAAGATCCAAACTTTCCAAAATGGTGTCTTTCTTATTTTTTCATGTGTATACAGAGCCACCTGTACACTAGTAATGCTATTAGAGTCACCAAAGAGAATAATCACTTCGGTTTTAGACCAAGTTGGGAAAATGTGAATTAATTTTGTCACTGTGCTATAAATATTATCTGATTTCAACATTTCAGTGAAAGACAGGCATATCTCTTTCTGTTTCAGAATTGGCATCAGAGATGAGATGAAACGTTCTCCACTGTCATCTTCAGGGGCCACCAGACCAATCCAGTTCCACTGGAAATGCAGGAGAAGCTGGACTAAACCCACATACTGAGAAAATTCATTGGGGTTAATCCGGAAGAAGGAAGGATATATTTTTCTGTCTGCCTGAGTGAAATCAAAGTCAGCACCAAGCTAAAGAAAATGAGATTCATCTTTCAAAGACAAAGTAAAGGTTTATGGTGACTTTAGGGGGTCACAATTGTAAATTTTCTTGCCCCATCAATCAGGGTGGCTCACTTTGAGTGGCAGGCTTAAGCTTCTTCCCTTCTTAGGAAGAGACACCAGTTACATATATTGCCCAATTGGGACATGTCATAGAATCATACAATCATAGAATAACAGAGTTGGAAGGGACCTTGGAGGTCTTCTACTCCAACCCCCTGCCTCCAACCCCCCTACACCACTTCAGACAAATGGTTATCCAACAACTTCTTAAAACCCGCCTTCTGGAGGCAAATTGTTCCACTGATTAATTGTTCTCACTGTCAGGAAATTTCTCCTTAGTTCTAAGTTGCTTCTCTCCTTGATTAGTTTCTAACCATTGCTTCTTGTCCTGCCCTCAGGTGCTTTAGAGAAGAGCTTGAGTCCCTCTTCTTTGTGGCAACCCCTGAGATATTGGAACATTGCTATCATGTCTCCTCTAGTCCTTCTTTTCATTAAACTAGACATACCCAGTTCCAGCAACCGTTCTTCATATGTTTTAGCCTCCAGTCCCCTAATCATCTTTGCTGCTCTTCTCTGCACTCTTTCTAGAGTCTCAACATCTTTTTTACATCGTGGTGACCAAAACTGGGTGCAGGATTCCAAGTGTGGCCTTACTAAGGCTTTATAAAGTGGTATTAACACTTCACGTGATCTTGATTCTATCCCTCTGTTTATGCAGCCCAGAACTGTGTTGGCTTTTTTGGCAACTGCTTCACATTGCTGGCTCATATTTAAATGGTTGTCCACTAGGACTCCAAGATCCCTTTCACAGTTACTACTATTGAGTAACTATTGGCATTACTGTGTCAGAAGCAAAGGGAACAAACCATCAATCTGATACATGGAATAAACTGTGCAGAAGGAATAGCTATCCTTTTAAAGAAGAATAAGGTAGGAAGGAATCCCTCTTGGTAAGTACAACATTTCAGAATGATCTTATCTTTCTATTTGGGGTTACATAAAAACACCTTGATACATAAACTATAAAAATGAATTGAATTATAGCACATATCTTTTGATGTGCCCCTAAAGTTTTATGTTTTCTGTGTATGCTTCTGATGTTTGGCTACTCCATATTTTCTCCTGTGGCGCTTCCTTACCTGTGGGACCTTGAAGATGCTGAAGATGGAAGCCATCTGCCTTGAGGATTTGGACTTGAGACCTCCAATGACAGAAAGCAGAATGTCTTGCCGGTCACATTTATAACCTGGAATCATTTGATCTTGTGAGGAGAGTAAGAAGAGACTGATCAAGGAAATCTTCCTCTCAACCTGGAAATTGCTATAAATGTGGAAGCCAAGGGTGATATTTGGGAGGAGAACCAGATCTTTGTTGACTTCTGCGACTACAAACATCAAGGCTAAGAACTGCTGGTAGCTTTTGGATTCATATCTGCAGTTAGAAAAAATAAAACAGTGGTGAAAATTATAGGAAAGCTTGTGTTGGTGTTTCCTTTGTCTTTTTTTAAAAGTGTTATTTGGAGCAGAAACTCCCAAGTTTTGTTGGATGTGGGTGTTTTTAAAGGTTATTCTTTAATTAAATTTAGATGGCCTTGAAAGAAGGAATAAAAGTCTCTCTCTACATATCATGGATCATTTTATACCCCTCCATCATCTCTCCCTTCTTCACTTTGCTACAGTGGTTATAATCCCTCCCAACTGTTTCTCTAGCACTCTAATCAACATGATTCATGGTTGAAGCACTTTCTTCAGGTCTGGTAACCATTGATGAACACAAGATCTCCATTGGTGATCACAGCATAGGTGTACTGGAGTCCATTATTCATAAGCATCCCTGATTCTAAAACTGGGTTGTAATTTTTTCAATATCCCACAATGGAAAAGGACTGAGCTTTTCTTTGAGTTTTGTATTTACTCAATTTCTATAGCCACCTGTTGGGCATGAAAGACCAAGACCATATGTGAATAAAACTGATTTATTACTACTCATGTATATGCATAGAAATCATCTCAACTAACACCACTATTTTGGCACTAAATAAGGGTCACAAAATTCAAAAGGGGTTTGACTTAGTTCATTTGTGACTACCCTGTTTCCCCCAAAATAAGACATTCCTTGATAATAATCCCAATCGGGCTTTTGAGCACATGGCTTATTTCAGGGTTCAAAAAAATATAAGACAGGATCTTCATTTTGGGGAAACACAGTATGTAAAAATTCTAACCCTCTTTTGACTCCACTCCCAGCTCTGCCACTCTTTCTTCTACATCACCCAAATCAACCAAGTGACTCTGGGTGGCTTAGTTGAGTTTTGCACATTTGAGAGTAGGCAACAGAATTTCATTTTTAAATTTAATTATTACAACATATTTTTCCCATGTTTCTTATTTTTACATTGTCTATATTCAATCTCTATCCATTGATGAAATTGCCCCCATATGTTGTAAGACTCCGATTCTTCCTTCCTTCTAATTGCTAATGTTAATCTACTCATTTCTGCACATTCTAATATTTTCTTAATTAGCTCTCCCTTTAAATTTGTACCCAGATGTTACACTGATTGATTAATGATGAATTGTTTGTTTAAAAATAAAAATAAAAAAGTTATTTTAAAAAAAAGAATTTCATTTTTAATGTGTGTTAAAGGAAGGAAAAAAAGGAAAAAAATGGAAATAAAAGTTATCTTATTTTATTTCAACTGTACTAGGGCATGTATTTCTGAAAAAAATCCCTGGATCCAAAATAAACCAGTCATCTTACCCCCTCCCCACCCCAAAGTGAAACTTACATCATTTTATAAGTAAGGAGGAATGGGTCGTTTTGAAAGTCTGGGATGCTGGCAGAAGAAATGGTTGCCAGGGGTAAATTCCCACCAATAATCAGATCACCAGGCCTGTAATATTCCCATTGATCTTGAATCTGTAAAGGGTTTCTGAAAATGCATATGGTTTGCATCCTCTTAGCAGTAGTTGGAGGCAGGAGCCAGAAGATCATCAGCAGCAGCAGGAGAGGCAACCTAGTCATTCTTGCCATCATACCTCTTCAATCAGAAATCAAAATTTGTGCAGAACCTGAATTGCAGGTAATACTTGAAAATCTCACCAGTGCTTTAACACAATAGAGAGAGGCTATGTCACTGGGATATCCAGGGCAAATTTATATCAATCATGCTTCCTCTTTCCTGTCTTTGGGCTGTGACCAAAGAGGAAACTAAGGCAGCTGAATCTCAATAAACTCAGATGTTTTTTCTTTGCAAAACAAGGCAAGGTTTCTTGTTCTGCTCCCCCAGGGAGAATTCAAAGCATATTTTTACAGCAGGTTTTATAAAGTCTTCCCCTTTGTGGGTAGAAATCCATAAGGGATATATTAAAAATTATTGTTCTTCTGATAATTGCAAAGAAAAGCATTTCTCCTACCCACTTACCACTAACTTTTGGTTGTGCACCAGATTTCACCAGGGGTGAAATGCTCCCGGTTTTTTTTGTTTTTTTTTTACTTTTAAAAGCATTTTTTCTACAACCTCTTTGGCCGAAAAAATGCTTTTAAAAGTAAAAAAAACAATGTTGCCACGCCCACCCAGTCACATTACCCCCAGTGGTGAAATGTAAAATTTGTTACCACCGGTTCTGTGGGCGTGGCTTGGTGGGGTGGGTGGGTAATATGACTGACTGGGCGTGGCCAACTTTTTTTTTTTTCTTCAATTTTTAAAACCATTTTTTTCTACAACCTCTTTGGCTGAAGAGGTTTTAAAAAAAAATGCTTTTAAAGCCTCTGACGATCCCAGCTGATTTGCCTGATCGTCAGAGGCTTTCCTTTTAAAAATATTTTTTCTATAACCTCTTCGGCAGAAGAGTTTGTAGAAAAAATGCTTTTAAAAATAATTTTAAAAAGCCTCTGATGATTGCGCGGCTCAGCTGGGCAATGGGGGGGGGCAGGGATTTTTGCTACCGGTTCTCCGAACTACCCGCCTCCATTGCTACCAAATCAGGCGATCCAGTCTGAACTGGGAGCATTTCACCCCTGATTACCCCCCACCAAGCCACACCCACAGAACCGGTAGTAACAAATTTTACATTTCATCACTGGAAAAGACATGTCTATGTCTCTTGTTGCTGATCCACAAAGCAGATGGATGTGACACTCAAAGCTGGCATGTCTTTGATCTACATGAACCTGAGCACTTACAAACAACTTGGAGTTTGACCTGTGCCATAGTTACTTCAGATACTATGAGTGCTACCGGGGCATGGTGGCACATGACAATCAAAGGTATAAGTAAAGATTAGGCGAGACCTAGTTCAAATGTTTTGACTAACTTAGATAAGATTTTAATGAGTCCTGATGATCATGTAATTAAAAAGTTATATGGATATTTACTAGAAGTAAAATTGGAAGAAGAACAAGTTAAAGAAGCAATGATAGCTCGGGGGAAAAATTTTGGCCATGGTATTGATTTAGAGAAATGGCAGAAATTGTGGTCACAGAATTATAAAATGACAATGTCTACAGCATATAAGGAGAATTTGTATAAGATGTTTTACAGATGGCACCTACCCCTGACGAGGATAGCCAGAATGTTCAAGAATAAATCGGAGAAATGTTGGAAGTGTCATCAGACTCCAAGATCAGATTACCATATGTGGTGGACATGCGTAGAAGCAAAGAGATATTGGACTAAGATACACTCGTGGTTGGAAAAAATGATAAAGAGACATATTGACTTTAAACCAGAGATATTTTTATTAGGGAACTTACCAGAGACATATAATAGAGAATTGCAATATTTAATTGTGAATATTTTAACAGCGGCTAGAATCGTATTTGTTAAAAACTGGAAAGGAGAGAAGATACCTACTGATGAAGAAATTATTAAGAAAATGTTGGATTGTGCTGAAATGAAATAAACCGACATTTGAAATAAGAAAACAGGAAGACAATCAATATTATTTGATATGGGCTTTATTTTATCATTGGATAGATAATAAAATATGGAGATGAAATATGATATATGATCTGGAACTTAAGATAAAATGTGTAAAAATTTGTTTTTAGGGAGAAGAAGCTTGTGTCATATATGGTTATTTTGAAGATTTTGTGAGCACAGATGGATGCTAACCGATTGATACACTGTCTGTAATTGTTTGAAAGGATGATATTTTTATGTTTTTGTTTGAAATAATAATTGTTTTTCAAAAAAAAAAAACAATAACTATGATAGGGACTTTGGAGTCCTAGTGGATGATTACTTGAATATGAGTCAGCTGTGTGCGGCAGCAGCCAAAAAAGCCAATACAATCCTAGGTTTTATAAACAGAGGCATAGACTCAAAATCGTGTCTTTGTCTTTGTCTTTTATTAGATTTATATACCACCCTACTCCCGAAGGACTCAGGGCGGTGAACAGGCACAAAATAAAATACATAAATACAAAAGTTAAAAGATATAATTAAAACCAGATTAAATAATTTAGCCCAAGACAATTAAAAAAATCCCAAAATTTAAAACAAATTAAAATTTTGATGTAAAAGAATTTTAAAACAGGGGAGAAAATTAGGCCAGGCTGGCTTGCTGGAATAGAAGAATCTTAAGAGCACGGCGGAAAGTGCGTAGATCCGGGATCCTCCGTATCTCTGGGGGGAGCTCGTTCCAGATAGTGGGTGCCCCCCACAGAGAAGGCCCTCCCCCTGGGGCTGCCAGTCGACATTGTTTAGCTGACGGCACCCGGAGGAGCCCCTGCTTGTGGTAGTAGGCAGTCCCATAAATAACCAGGTCCTAAGCCATGGAGCGCTCTAAAGATGGTAACCAGAACCTTGAAGCGCACCCGGAAGAGCACCAGGAGCCAGTGCAGCTCGCGCAGGAGAGGTGTCACACGGGAGTGCCATGTTGCTCCCATAACCACCCGCGTGGCTGCACTCTGCGCCAGTTGTCAGGGCATTTATTAATCCCATGTTTGGCTCTGGGACTAATTACCCTGGTTTAATTAGAGGAGATGAATCGAGGCTTATTCCAAGTTGCAATATTCTGAAAAGAAACGCGAGAAAGGTTTCTAATAAAACTCATTTATTTGTTATAAAGAAAATAAAACACCTCACTAACTAAGAAAAGTAAATTGTTACATTTTGGAAGTAATTTGGGCCAGCTGCCTTTCAGCAACCGGCACCCATGGCAAGAGAACAAAGGAAAGAGTGTGAAGGAATGTGGGTGGATACGGAAACACGTAGCTTACTGATAAGAAGTTGGCAAGCTACGGAGAGTCTGACAGTCCAGAAATAATGAGCTCAGCTGGTAAATAAAATAACGCAGTGACATTCCCCTTCTTTGCCAGTTGAGCGAATATCAGTACATCATCAAATAAGGCACATCTTCTTACGCAGATACTCGTGTTGAGCTGCTGGAAGTGGTTTGTTGAGCATATCAGCAATTTGATCATGTGTAGATACATATTGCATTTTGACAAAACCTTTTTTCATTAAATGTTTTATGTTTTGGTAACGAATGTCAATGTGTCTGGACCTAGAACCTGTGAAATGAGATTCAGAAATATAAACCACCGATTCATTGTCTTCCATCACTGTGATCGGTCGGATCGGGTGTGTCCAGATATCTGTGACTAAAGCGTCAAACCAAGTTAGAGAATTACATGCATCTGAAACACAAGCATATTCAGCTTCAGTAGATGAACAAGAAACAAAATTCTGTTTACGTACTTGCCAATAAACAGGACATCCATTTAAGAACATCATATAACCGAAGTACTTTTACGTGATTTCTTATCACTTGCCCAATCAGAATCTGCATAACAACATAATTCTGCATAATCAGTATGTGTTGGTTCTAACAATAACTTCATGTGTTTAGTGTATTTTAGGTATCTTAGTAATTTCTTAATGCATGTCCAATGAAACTGTTTTGCTTTACCTACGTGTCGTGATAAGAGATTAACACTAAGTGCAATGTCGGGTCTGGTCCAACTACTAATGTATAACAGTGACCCAATGACTGAACGATAAAGTGTTTGATCCTCGAACTCAGGACTTTCTTCTTGTGTCAGGTTGTGAAAATCTGTTTGCATGGGTCTCTTTGTTGTGTTAGCATCTTTCATGTTGCAATGATGCAAAACTTGTTCAATTTTATCTTCTTGTGAAAGACTAAACCCCTTCTGTGTTTTTTCAATCTGAACACCTAAATAAGTGCTAATGTGACCCAATGATTTCAATGTGAAGTATCTCTGCAAAGCTTTGGCAAAAATTTCACTCATTTGCTTATTTGGACCAATATAAACAATATCATCAACATAAACAAGAACTATCTCATATGCATTGTTAGATCTTTTTATGAACACGCACTCATCAGTTTCGGACTTAATAAAGCCCATTGAATTTAGTTTGTCAGTAAGACATAAGTACCACATTAAACCAGATTGTTTCAGACCATAGAGACTTTTGTTTAGGAACCAGGTATCCCCTTCTTGCTGTCGGAATCCTGGAGGACTTCTCACGTAGATCTCTTCATCTAGGTCTGCATGTAGATAAGCCGTGTCAACATCAAACTGGAAAACTTCTAAACCAAGGATAGTTGCAGTTGCTAAAGCAATTTTTACACTCTCAGTTCTGACTGTCGGTGAGTAAGTATTTGTGTAGTCCTCAGGATAACGTTGAGCGAAACCCTGAGCTACAAGTCTGGCCTTGTACAGTGACTCACCATTTGGTTTCTTTTTGATTCTGTAGACCCATCGAGTGCCAATGACCTTTTTGTTTGCTGGAGGTTTTGCAGGTGTAAATACTTTGAGTTTCTTTAGACTGTCCATTTCAGCCTGCATTGCCTCATACCATTTGTCTTGCTCTGAATCAGGGAGCTGCTTGATTTGTGTGAAATTATCAGGTGGAAGTGTAACATTGCAAATCAAAGGCAAGGGTGCTTTTGTCAGTTGCCAAGAATATTGTTGTGGAGGGATCCCTTTTGTGGCCCTCTTGGAATGTCTCGGAACAACTGTCCAGTCTTCTTCTTCGTCCTCGTCCTCACTTTCGTCGCTAGCGTCAGCATCCGCGGCTTGCAAAGACGGAACATCAGGTTGAGAAGAATCAGTGGAATCTTGATCATCAATCTGCGTGGCATCAGCAGTATCATCTCTGGGAAAATAAACTCCAGGATCATTGGAATGAATCCTGGACCAGTCAATATCTTCTTCAAAATTAGCAGATTGGGAAATCACAATTGCATGTTTAGAGTCAATAAATCTGCTCCATTTTGAGTTATCATCAATACCCATAAATCTCAGTCTTTTTGCTGCTGGACTTCCTTTTCTTCTTTGAGCTAAGGGAATGTTCACCATAGCATATGAACCAAAAATATGAATGTTTTTAAGATCGGGCTTGTAGCCATACAACATGAAGAAAGGAGTCTGATTTGTTACACTGCTCCAAGTACGGTTGACAATGTAATTTGCATATTTGATAGCTTCACCCCAGTATATCATATCAAGATTGGCGTCTTCTAGGAGACAACGCATCATGGTTTGCAGTACCTCTCCGTTGTGAGCCGATGTGTCAGGGGGTGAAGTCTGATGAATAATTCCATTCTTACGCATCCAGTCCTGGAAACGCTGAGACATGAATTCGGCACCACGATCACTCTGGATTCTGGCGATGCGAACTTGGTGTTGGGTAGAAACAAGGGTTGCAAAGTCTTTAAAGATCTGAAAGGTCTCTGATTTTTCTTTCATAGGATATACATATCCATATCTAGAGTAATTATCAACAATTGTTAGAAAATATTTTCTACCACCAAATGATGGTGGGAAAGGACCAACTATGTCAATGTGAACCAAATCAAAAATGCGTGTTGACAGGCGTGTAGCGCGTTTGGGAATGGCTGCTGCTTTGGATTTGGCCTTCTTGCATACAGCGCAATCCAAAAACACCTTACACCCCTTTAGATCCAAACCTTTTGCGAACTCCGGCATCTTCCTAAGAACACGGAAACTGGCATGCCCCAATCTTCTATGCCATTTGTGGATACACCTGGAATGCAAAGGTTTACCTGTTAGTGAATTCTCAACATTAACATTTTTATGCGGAACCTCAGGCTTGCTCTGAGCAACCTGTTTACCAATTCTATTTTTGTTGGCTTTAGGAGCCTTAGGAATAGCAACAGGATCTCTCTCTGGAGCATCTCTCTCTGGGCCTGTGCCTTCCCTTTTTGGAGTTTGCATACTTGCCTGTGTTTGTGTTTTAGGCTTTGGCTTTAAGTAATAAACACCACCAATTAATATGGTTTCAGCAACAATATCTCCATCTTTAACTATGTAACTTGCTTTTTCAAGGTGGTGAACTTGGAACTTTAACATTCTAGACAAGTGACACTGACTAAGCAAATTACTGGTTGCTGTTGGTATGTAATAAACATCAGGAATGAATGCATCGAGCTCTTCAACATAAACAGTTCCTTTTCCTTTGACCTGACAAGGATGATTGGAGAAAGAATAAAGTTCACGCAGTTCAGGTTCTGGCTCGTGCATTTCTGTGAAAAGTTCCTTTCTGTAGGTAACGTGCAATGCTGCACCACTGTCCAAAGTCCACAGGAGTCATCTGTCGTACTCTGGTTGAGGTTGTGGATCATTGGTTAAAGCCAGTGTGGTGAGTGGAGTTTGTGGATCACGCCGGGGACCACGACGACCTTGTCTTCCGCCTCTGCCTCTGCCTCTGGAGTCTGTTCCTCTGGGCTGGTACGTGACGGGAGCTGGAACTCGTTGGGGACAATCCCAGGTTGCATGTCCCACACGATTGCAGGTGTTGCATCTTGGCATCCTTGGAGCGTAGGTCCTACCTCGGAAGGGGCGTCTAGCTGGAGCTCTTGATGCGGGTGGTCCTCTCAAGTGTGGTGTGACTAGCATGAATGCCTCTTCTTCAATTAAAAGTCTACAGACATTGTCCACTGTGCGTTGAGCAATTGGGACTTGGTTAATTTTTGTAACAGCATCTTTCCATTCATAGTTCAAAGAGTTAATAATGATGCTGATCATTTGAATATCTTCAATGTTATGGCCTCTTTCTCTCAATTCTGTTCTCAGACCTTTCAGTTTGGTCAAATGTCCTCCAATTTGTTCACCGGGTTTCAATCTCGAACCGTGGAGTTCAGACATGAGTAAACATGAAGATTCAATTGAGATAGGCCTGTAGCAATTTTCCAATTCAGCCCAAATTTGTCGGGCTGTTGTGTTTGGTGGAAAAGTGACCTGCAGTTCAGTATCCATGGACATCAATAATGTTGTGCGAGCCCTTATCTCTAAATCTCTTATTGCATAAGTCCAAGGTGGAGCAGGTGGGTTAAATACCATACAGTGCGTGCCTTCTCTAAGAAGCAATAGTGTAATCTCACTGACCCAGGCTTTGTAATTGTGTCCTGACATTTTTAGTTTTGACTCACCAGTTAGTGGAGAGACAGAAAATGCCTGGTGAGGAGCCTGCACTTGGTATGCTGGCTGTGCTGGCAGAAATGCCTGTTGTATTTGCTGTGCCTGTTGTGGACCTAAAAATGGTCTTGGTTGTGCCATTGGAGGTGGGCCAGGAGGTGGCCCTATTTGCACTTGTGGCTGGGGCACATATGTAGGCATTCAGCGAGGGCCAGTCTCGCTGAATCTGACCGAACACTGGTAAGGTCGCATATTAAGACCTACCTAGTGGCGATAAAGACGGCAAAGTTTAACTACTTTTCCGCCTCTATTGCGTCATCAGGGAATCGTCCGGCCGCCCTGTTCAGGGTAACCCGCTCCCTGATCCATCCGGGAGCACGGGAGGATCCCTTGGAAGGCAGGGCGGAGGATTTCGGACAATACCTGTATGACAAAATCGCTCAGATCCGGGGGGATTTGGACTCTGACTGGGTAGATCAGGGCAGGGTGACGAGGAATAGTCTTGAGAATGTTACCTGGGAGGAGTTTGATGCTGTGACTCCGGATGATGTGGACAGGATTTTGGGGAGACTTAGTGCGGCCACATGTTTACTGGACCTGTGTCCCTCCTGGTTGGTACTGGCCTCCCAGGAGGTTACACGAGGCTGGCTCCAGGGTGTTATCAACGCTTCGTTGAGTGAGGGTCACTTCCCCGCCGCCTTGAAAGAAGCGGTGGTGAGGCCTCTCCTCAAGAAGCCGTCCCTGGATCCGGCAATATTGGCCAACTATCGTCCTGTCTCCAACCTTCGCTTCCTGGCGAAGGTTGTTGAGAGTGTGGTCGCGCGACAGTTTCCACAATTCTTGGAGGAAATATCCTATCTAGATCCGTTCCAGTCGGGTTTCAGGCCTGGACACAGCACGGAAACAGCATTGGTCGCGTTGGTTGATGATCTCTGGAGGGCTCGGGACAGGGGTTGTTCCTCTGTTCTGGTCCTGTTAGACCTCTCAGCGGCTTTTGATACCATCGACCATGGTATCATGCTGCACCGGTTGGAAGAGTTGGGGATGGGGGGCACCGTATTACGGTGGTTCTCCTCCTTTCTCTCCGACCGGTCGCAGTTCGTGTTGGCAGGGGGGCAGAGGTTGACCTCAAGGCCTCTTATATGTGGAGTGCCTCAGGGGTCGGTCCTCTCGCCCCTCCTGTTCAACATTTATGTGAAGCCGCTGGGTGAGATCATCCGTGGCTTTGGGGTGAGATACCACCAGTACGCTGATGACACCCAGCTGTACATCTCCACCCCAGGCCACCCCAACGATGCCCTTGAAGTGATGTCCCAGTGCCTGGAGGCTGTGCGGATTTGGATGGGGAGGAACAGGCTCAGGCTCAACCCTTCCAAGACTGAGTGGCTGTGGCTCCTGGCATCCCGATATAGTCAGTTGACTCCATCACTGACTATTGGGGGCGAGTCGTTGGCCCCCACAGAGAGGGCTCGCAATCTGGGAGTACTCCTGGATAGGAAGCTGTCCTTGGAGGAACATCTGACGGCTGTAACCAGGGGGACCTTTTGTCAGGTTCGCCTGATCCGCCAGTTGCGGCCCTTTCTTGATCAGGATTCCCTGTGCACAGTCACTCATGCCCTCGTCACCTCTCGCCTTGACTACTGCAACGCTCTCTACATGGGGCTCCCCTTGAGGAGCACCCGGAGGCTCCAACTGGTCCAGAATGCAGCAGCGTGGGTAGTGACGGGAGCAGCCTGGCGCTCCCATGTAACACCGCTCCTGCGCGAGCTGCACTGGCTCCCAGTGGTCTTCTGGGTGCGCTTCAAGGTGTTGGTTATCACCTTTAAAGCACTCCATGGCATAGGGCCTAGCTATCTTCGAGACCGCTTGCTGCCACCGACGATCTCCCATCGACCCGTGCGCTCCCACAGAGAGGGCCTCCTCGGGGTGCCATCAGCCAAACAGTGCAGGCTGGTGACCCCCAGGGGGAGGGCCTTCTCTGTGGGGGCACCTACCCTCTGGAATCAATTGCCTCCAGAGATAAGGAGAATCCAAGACCTCGGTGCCTTCCGCCGTGCCCTTAAAACCTTCCTTTTCCCGCAAGCCGGGCTGGCCTAATTTTTTTAAGTGTTTTTAAGTGTTTTGTTTATTGTTTTTAATTAATGGGGCCAAATTTATATATGTATATTTTAACTGTATTTTAATATTTATATTTGATGTTTTTACTTGGCTGTTCACCGCCCTGAGTCCTCAGGGAGAAGGGCGGGATACAAATTCAAAATAAAATAAAATAAAATAAATAAATTTGTAGCTGCTGTGGCTGATGCACTGGAATCTGCTGTATTCCAGTTGCCATTTGTGCTTGAGCTGCAATATTGGCATGACCTGCTGGAGATGCAATCATTTGCCTTTGCTGCATAAAGCATGCCTGTGTTCCATCTAAAAGGACACCAACACCGCCAGGGGGTGTTTGAGTTTGGGCCTGTGGAAACACTTGTGGCATTTCAGCTTCCTGTAGTAAATTACTTTTGCCAGCAGATGGTGCTGCACCTTTAACTTCGGACAGCAATGATTGCGTGGCAGGTTTATGTGTAACTTGATCAGGGAGACTTTCATGTGACGTATGCAGTGCCGTCTGTCTTAATTGGCCTGACACAGAATCCACCAGGGGGAGTGTCTTTGGCTCCGAGGAAGAAGACAATATGGCGCTTTTTGAAAAATTTAAGTTATCTCCCTTATCTTGCTCAAGCATAGATATAGCCATTTTTGCCTGGGATAGCTGCTGTTCATAGAGTTTTATACGGTCACAATAGGCTTTCATAGCCAGCTCATCCAGGGTGAGCTTAGAGCTTCGAGGAGAATAATGAATTGTTTCTCTCTCTGCGTGGGAGAATTTTGCTCAGCAGTTTGCTTTAGCCTTGCACCGAGCGTTACAAATTCAGAAGGTTCTGGGAAGACTTTTTCAGAGCTTGGAAGATCAGAAGAAAATGTTACTGACCTCAGTCGTAAATCATCATCTTCAAAAACAGCTTCTGTCTTATCTCCCTCCATTTCTGTTCCCACGGCTTCTTCTTGTTCCAGGCGTGTGGCTGTAGTAAGGGGCTGGAAATCTGAGGGCGTTACTATCTCCTGTTCTTCTTCCAAAGAGGATAAAGCCCTGTGCTTCATTTTTCCTTTTTTCTTCTTCTGTTTCGGCATCTTAGCAAAATAATTAGCGTACCTCAGTAGCTAAAAACTAATTGCCTATGCACTCTTATCAGAAGTAACAAAACAAGAAAAAAAAGCCATAAATCAACCATCCTTGTGCTATCAGATGTCAGGGCATTTATTAATCCCATGTTTGGCTCTGGGACTAATTACCCTGGTTTAATTAGAGGAGATGAATCAAGGCTTATTCCAAGTTTCAATATTCTGAAAAGAAACGCGAGAAAGGTTTCTAATAAAACTCATTTATTTGTTATAAAGAAAATAAAACACCTCACTAACTAAGAAAAGTAAATTGTTACATTTTGGAAGTAATTTGGGCCAGCTGCCTTTCAGCAACCGGCACCCATGGCAAGAGAACAAAGGAAAGAGTGTGAAGGAATGTGGGTGGATACGGAAACACGTAGCTTAATGATAAGAAGTTGGCAAGCTACGGAGAGTCTGACAGTCCAGAAATAATGAGCTCAGCTGGTAAATAAAATAACGCAGTGACACTCTGGGTGCTCCTCAAGGGGAGCCCCATGTAGAGAGTGTTGCAGTAGTCCAGGCGGGAAGTGACGAGGGCATAAGTGACTGTGTGTAGTGTGTGTAGTGTCAGCGTTCCAAATTATGATCTCTTTCAACGCTGACATGAAATCACAGAAAGATTTGCTTTAATGCTGGAATGAACTTTCACCTAGTTCCTGGCTCTTCAGCAGATAGCGTTACTTGGGCAACAGAGGGAGGGGGGAAATTCCTGTGAAAAGAAAGTGACTTTGCGTTTGAGAATGAAGTTTATTTAAGATAGCAACGAAACCTGACAGACAGCCAAGATTCCTCCAAAGCCAGGCTGGCTGAATCTAAATCACCCCGTTCCCTCCCAGATGTGTGGTCTGACTGAAGGTTATAGGAGAAATGCTTTTCTTTGCAATTATCAGAAGAACAATAATTTTTAATATATCCCTTATGGATTTCTACCCACAAAGTGGAAGACTTTATAAAACCTGCTGTAAAAATATGCTTTGAATTCTCCCTGGGGGAGCAGAACAAGAAACCTTGCCTTGTTTTGCAAAGAAAAAACATCTGAGTTTATTGAGATTCAGCTGCCTTAGTTTCCTCTTTGGTCACAGCCCAAAGACAGGAAAGAGGAAGCATGATTGATATAAATTTGCCCTGGATATCCCAGTGACATAGCCTCTCTCTATTGTGTTAAAGCACTGGTGAGATTTTCAAGTATTACCTGCAATTCAGGCTCTGCACAAATTTTGATTTCTGATTGAAGAGGTATGATGGCAAGAATGACTAGGTTGCCTCTCCTGCTGCTGCTGATGATCTTCTGGCTCCTGCCTCCAACTACTGCTAAGAGGATGCAAACCATATGCATTTTCAGAAACCCTTTACAGATTCAAGATCAATGGGAATATTACAGGCCTGGTGATCTGATTATTGGTGGGAATTTACCCCTGGCAACCATTTCTTCTGCCAGCATCGCACACTTTCAAAACGACCCATTCCTCCTTACTTATAAAATGATGTAAGTTTCACTTTGGGGTGGGGAGGGGGTAAGATGACTGGTTTATTTTGGATCCAGGGATTTTTTTTTCAGAAATACATGCCCTAGTACAGTTGAAATAAAATAAGATAACTTTTATTGTCATTTTTTTTCCTTGTGGGCAGACTGACACACATTAAAAATGAAATTCTTTTTTTAAAAAAATAACTTTTTTATTTTTATTTTTAAACAAACAATTCATCATTAATCAATCAGTGTAACATCTGGGTACAAATTTAAAGGGAGAGCTAATTAAGAAAATATTAGAATGTGCAGAAATGAGTAGATTAACATTAGCAATTAGAAAGAAGGAAGAATCGGAGTATTACAACATATGGGGGCAATTTCATCAATGGATAGAGATTGAATATAGACAATGTAAAAATAAGAAACATGGGGAAAATATGTTGTAATAATTAAATTTAAAAATGAAATTCTGTTGCCTACTCTCAAATGTGCAAAACTCAACTAAGCCACCCAGAGTCACTTGGTTGATTTGGGTGATGTAGAAGAAAGAGTGGCAGAGCTGGGAGTGGAGTCAAAAGAGGGTTAGAATTTTTACATACCGTGTTTCCCCAAAATGAAGATCCTGTCTTATATTTTTTTTTTGAACCCTGAAATAAGCCATGTGCTCAAAAGCCCGATTGGGATTATTATCAAGGGATGTTTTATTTTGGGGGAAACAGGGTAGTCACAAATGAACTAAGTCAAACCCCTTTTGAATTTTGTGACCCTTATTTAGTGCCAAAATAGTGGTGTTAGTTGAGATGATTTCTATGCATATACATGAGTAGTAATAAATCAGTTTTATTCACATATGGTCTTGGTCTTTCATGCCCAACAGGTGGCTGTAGAAATTGAGTAAATACAAAACTCAAAGAAAAGCTCAGTCCTTTTCCATTGTGGGATATTGAAAAAATTACAACCCAGTTTTAGAATCAGGGATGCTTATGAATAATGGACTCCAGTACACCTATGCTGTGATCACCAATGGAGATCTTGTGTTCATCAATGGTTCTTCAAACCTGAAGAAAGTGCTTCAACCATGAATCATGTTGATTAGAGTGCTAGAGAAACAATTGGGAGGGATTATAACCATTGTAGCAAAGTGAAGAAGGGAGAGATGATGGAGGGGTATAAAATGATCCATGATATGTAGAGAGAGACTTTTATTCCTTCTGTCAAGGCCATCTAAATGTAATTAAAGAATAACCTTTAAAAACACCCACATCCAACAAAACTTGGGAGTTTCTGCTCCAAATAACACTTTTAAAAAAAGACAAAGGAAACACCAATACAAGCTTTACTGTAATTTTCACCACTTTTTTTTTTGTCTAACTGCAGATATGAATCCAAAAGCTACCAGCAGTTCTTAGCCTTGATGTTTGTAGTCGCAGAAGTCAACAAAGATCTGGTTCTCCTCCCAAATATCACCCTTGGCTTCCACATTTATAGCAATTTCCAGGTTGAGAGGAAGATTTCCTTGATCAGTCTCTTCTTACTCTCCTCACAAGATCAAATGATTCCAGGTTATAAATGTGACCGGCAAGACATTCTGCTTTCTGTTATTGGAGGTCTCAAGTCCAAATCCTCAAGGCAGATGGCTTCCATCTTCAGCATCTTCAAGGTCCCACAGGTAAGGAAGCGCCGCAGGAGAAAATATGGAGTAGCCAAACATCAGAAGCATACACAGAAAACATAAAACTTTAAGGGCACATTAAAAGATATGTGCAATAATTGAATTCATTTTTATAGTTTATGTATCAAGTTGTTTTTATGTAACCCCAAATAGAAAGATAAGATCATTCTGAAATGTTGTACTTACCAAGAGGGATTCCTTCCTACCTTATTCTTCTTTAAAAGGATAGCTATTCCTTCTGCACAGTTTATTCCATGTATCAGATTGATGCTTTGTTCCCTTTGCTTCTGACACAGTAATGCCAATAGTTACTCAATAGTAGTAACTGTGAGAGGGATCTTGGAGTCCTAGTGGACAACCATTTAAATATGAGCCAGCAATGTGAAGCAGTTGCCAAAAAAGCCAACACAGTTCTGGGCTGCATAAACAGAGGGATAGAATCAAGATCATGTGAAGTGTTAATACCACTTTATAAAGCCTTAGTAAGGCCACACTTGGAACCCTGCACCCAGTTTTGGTCACCACGATGTAAAAAAGATGTTGAGACTCTAGAAAGAGTGCAGAGAAGAGCAGCAAAGATGATTAGGAGACTGGAGGCTAAAACATATGAAGAACGGTTGCAGGAACTGGGTATGTCTAGTTTAATGAAAAGAAGGACTAGGGGAAACATGATAGCAGTGTTCCAATATCTCAGGGGTTGCCACAAAGAAGAGGGACTCAAGCTATTCTCTAAAGCACCTGAGGGCAGGACAAGAAGCAATGGGTGGAAACTAATCAAGGAGAGAAGCAACTTAGAACTAAGGAGGAATTTCCTGACAGTGAGAACAATTAATCAGTGGAACAATTTGCCTCCAGAAGGCGGTTTTTAAGAAGATGTTGGATAACCATTTGTCTGAAGTGGTGTAGGGGGGTTGGAGGCAGGGGGTTGGAGTAGAAGACCTCCAAGGTCCCTTCCAACTCTGTTATTCTATGATCGTATGATTCTAGGACATGTACCAATTGGGCAATATATGTAACTGGTGTCTCTTCCTAAGAAGGGAAGAAGCTTAAGCCTGCCACTCAAAGTGAGCCACCCTGATTGATGGGGCAAGAAACTATACAATTGTGAGCCCTAAAGTCACCATAAACCTTTACTTTGTCTTTGAAAGATGAATCTCTCTCTCTTTAGTTTGGTGCTGACTTTGATTTCACTCAGGCGGACAGAAAAATATATCCTTCCTTCTTCCGGATTAACCCCAATGAATTTTCTCAGTATGTGGGTTTAGTCCAGCTTCTCCTGCATTTCCAGTGGAACTGGGTTGGTCTGGTGGCCCCTGAAGTTGAGAGTGGAGAACGTTTCATCTCATCTCTGATGCCAATTCTGAAACAGAAAGAGATATGCCTGTCTTTCACTGAAATGTTGAAATCAGATAATATTTATAGCACAGTGACAAAATTAATTCACATTTTCCCAACTTGGTCTAAAACTGAAGTGATTATTCTCTTTGGTGACTCTAATAGCGTTACTAGTGTACAGGTGGCTCTGTATACACATGAAAAAATAAGAAAGACACCATTTTGGAAAGTTTGGATCTTAACTTCTCATTGGAAACTTAGTGCAGTGCAATCTCAAGACATATTGCAAGTTGTAAAGCCGTTCCAAGGGGCTTTGCATTTTAGGGTCCACACCTTGGATGTCTCAGAATTCAGACATTTCATCCTGTCATTAGACCCTTTGACCCCACAAGGGGATGTCTTTCTCCAGCTATGGTGGGAAATAGTCTTTGGCTGCAAGATTCACAAACCAGGCAAGAACCCTCCAAAGGGGGAAAAACAATGCACAGGAAAAGAGAATTTACGCAATCTGCCAAATTACATTTTTGAAACAAGGATGACAGGTGAAAGTTACAATATCTATAATGCCATTTATGCTTTGGCACACTCATTACATGCATTGTATGGATCAAGAACCCAACCAACCATGATGAGGCTTGGAAAGAGGATCTCAAATGTCCAGTCATGGCAGGTAAATTCTATGACTTTTTATCCAGTCCACAGATCCTTAGAGAGGAAGCTCCCCATATGCATTTCCTCAGTTACTGATTAAATGTCTACATGCTACCATATCATTTTATCTCAAAGCATATTAACACAGCAATTATTAAAACAGAAAAACAATATGAACTAAGTATAATGTTTTTTTTGAAAAAGGGTTTAAGGGTAAACCAAACCACTTGTCCATAGGATCTACAGAGGAAAGACCTTCCTATAAAGTTCTGAAAGGTCTTCAATGGATTATTCAATCTGGAATGACCATGGAGCGGTCATTCTGTAGAGAAAACGTAAGCCCAGAGCAAGCTGACAATCTCGGTACATTTATGCAACGTACTTCAGCAGGTCAATTGAAACCCTAGCAGGCATATTTGCAGAATCACTTTAGTTTATGTTTCTCTGACTTAGCATCCTACATCCTACATAAGAGCCGAGGTGGCGCAGTGGTTAGAGTGCAGTACTGCAGCTACTTCAGCTGACTGCTAGTTCAGCAGATTAGCAGATCAAATCTCACTGGCTCAAGGTTGACTCAGCCTTCCATCCTTCTGAGGTGGGTAAAATGAGGACCCAGATTGTTGGGGGCAATATGCTATTTAGTATACTGTCTTTGGTGTAAGCCACCCAGAGTCCTCGGAGAGTGGGCAGCATAGAAATATGACTAATAAAATAAATAAATAAAGCCCACCCCATTTGTTCATTTTTTTCATTTATTGCATTGCTTAGCTTGTTATTTGAATGTAAGCTTTTGGGTTTGTTAAAAACAGATCATGCCAAACAAACCTTATTGCCTACTTTGATAAAGTGATTAAATTAATGGATCAGAGAAATGCTATGGATATAGTATATTGGGACTTCAGTAAGGCATTTGACGAAGTAGACCACAGCCTACTTCTTGGTAAAATAGAATAATGTAGAATAGACAGTACCACCACCAGATGGATTCACAGTTGGCTGATCAACCACACTCAACGTATAGTCCTATATCTACATGAAGGGAAGCATGCCATGGGGTACCTTAAGGTTTTGCCTTGAGCCCAGTGCTCTTCAACATCTTCATAAATTATGTGGATGATAGGATACAAGGGGAACTCATCAAATTTGCAGATGGCACCAAGTAATGGGGGAATTGCCAATACTATGGAAGATAAACTAAAGATTTAGAAGGATCTTGATGGACTTGAGCGTTAGGCCCTATCTAACAAAAATGCAATTCAGGAAGCCTGCGGAGCTGGCAGCGGAGTCGGACAGCAATGAGGTTGAGGAAGAACATGGGGAAGGCCTGGATGAGGGCTCTGCGTCAGAGGCAGAGATGGGGCCAGGGCCATTGGGGAGTGAGGTGCGGACTCCAAAGCCTCCAGAGACTGATAGGAGTGAGGCAGAGGAACAGGAGGAGCCTGTTCCTAGTGCACCCATGAGAAGAGTTGCCAGAAGGCAAGAGCAGCTCAAGCAAAGAGGAAAACTTGGGAGTAGGGCCAAGAGGTGATTGGCCCCTCCCATAAGGCTTAAAACAGACCAGCAATGGCGTTTGGGCTTTGCCAGAAAACAACGTTGGTAGCTTTGTCGTCTTCTTCATCTATGTCTTGTATTTATTTTTGTATCTGTGACTTCTGAACGTTTGCCAAGAAAGGCCTTTGTCAGTTTGCCTAATTGGACCAAGGTTTGCGATAGGACTGAGGAATTTGTGTTGGGAGGAATTTGCTTTAATTTAGTTGAACGACACTGGGAATGAAGTAATTCTCAGCTGTTTGAATAAAGTTTGTTTGTTTTTTCATTGACTGATTTTCCTACTACTTACTTGGGCCTGGGTCACAACAACCACGGTGTCAAGTAGTGTATTCCAGGCATTGACCACTCTGTTGTTAAAGTTGTTTTTTCTGCAATCGAGTTTGGAGCGGTTTACCTTAAGTTTGTATCTATTGTGTGCTCGTGTATTATTGTAGTTGAAGCTGAAGTGGTCATTAACAGGTAGGACATTGTAGCAGATAATTTTGTGTTCTATGCTTCGGTCAGACCATATGCAGCGTAGTTCTAAATTGTCTAAGCCCAAAATTTCAAGCCTGGTAGAATGAGGTATTCTGTTGTGAGCAGAGGAGTGGAGTACTCTTCTCCTGAAATATCTCTGGACTCGTTCAATTGTATTAATGTCTGATATATAGTGCGGGTTCCAGGCAGATGAGATGTATTCAAGAATTGGTCTAGCAAAGGTTTTGTATGCCCTAGTTGGCAGTACAATATTACCGGAGAAGAAGCTTCGCAAGAGTAGGTTAACAACTCTTAATGCCTTTTTGGCAATGCTGTTACAGTGAGCTCTGGCACTTAAATCATTAGAGATGAGTACACCAAGGTCCTTGACAGAGTGAGGGTCATCTACAAGATCGTGTCCACTCAGCTTGTATGAATAAATGTATGAGGGTTCTACGTATCCTGTTGGATCACTACTTAAATGTGAATATCAACAGTGTGTTACAGCTGCCAGAAAAGCTAATGCAGTTCTAGGCTACATCAACCAAGGAATATCATCAAGATCATTAGTAGTGATGGTACCTCTCTGTACTGCACTAGTGAGGCCACATTTGGAATACTGCATCCAGTTCTGGTCACCACAGTACAAAAAGATGCTGAAGACCTTGAAAGAAGGCAGAGAAGAGCAACAATGATGATAAGGAGTCTGGAGGCTAAGTTTTTTTTTTTAAATTGATTTATATGCCGCCCTTCTCTGGAGACTCAGGGCGGCTTACAGTGCGTTAAGCAATAGCCTTCATACTTTTGCATATTTATACAAAGTCAGCTTATTGCCCCCACAAACTGGGTCCTCAATTTACCTACCTTAGAAAGGATGGAAGGCTGAGTCAACCTTGAGCCTGGCAAGATTCGAACTTACTTTAATTGCAGACAGCTGGTGTTAAGTTACAGTGCTTTAGTCTGCAGAGCTATCCAGGCAGGTCATAGGATAAACAGCTAAGGAAACTAGTTTAAGCCCATGAAGAGAAAGCTCAGGGGAGATATGATAGCAGTCTACCAAAACTTGAAGGGCTGTCACAATGAAAGGAGGATTAATTTATTCTCCATAGCAAATGAGGCAGGACAAGAAGCTTGTCAGGGGGGAATTCAACCTTCAAATCAAGAGAAATTTCTGGACAGTGAGAACAATTAATCAGTGGAACAGGTTGCCTCCAGGAATTATGAATGCTCCATCACTGGAGGGTTTCAGGAAAAGTTTGGAAAGCATTTTGTCCAGAATTGTGTAAGGACTCCTGTTTTGGGCAAATGGTTGGACTATAAGACCTCCAAGATCTGGCCCTATGATACTATCATTGATTTGTCAACTTTGGATCCACAGCAGGATCCAAAGTTTCTTTGTCTGAAATCTGTCAGACTTTTTTCATCAATAGCTAAATGTTGGACCTCTTTGGACAGTAAAGTGATGAAGCAGGGCAGGCACTTCCTTCCACATGGCCCCACTTCATCATTCCTGCATTCTGCTCTGTTTGATTATCAGCAAGCGTAAATCAGTGGAATTATACACGGTCGTGACCCAAAATATTTCATCATTCCTAAAATGCAGTTGTCATTTACGAGACCATTGGGCCATTGGGCCAAAGTAAATATTTAAAAATGCATCACAGGAACAAAACTATATAATGAAATTTGGAATGTGGCAGTACATTCTTTGAATGTAGGTATCATTCTGGTAAAACTAGGGTCGAAGAAACAATGATACAAATGCCCAGTAACAAAGAGAACATTGTGTAGCATTGAGGAAGGAGTCGCATATTTGGGATTATTATGTTTGCTTAGATCTCCACCAAAGGACCTCTACTAGCTTCTCAAATATACACAATACTCTTAAGATGATGGCCATCATAGAACAAAATAAGCCATGATGTCTTATCTGTGACTGTCAGCCAAGTACTCCAGTTTCTGAAGGCCTCCTTTCTTTCAGATTCTTTCCAGTTTGAGGAAAGTCCAGTTCAACAACAGTGCTGGAGTTGAAGTCTCCTTCTCAGAAAATGGACTGGGATCTGCTCGTTATGATCTTTTCAATTGGCTTTTCCTCCCCAATCGATCTTTTGTCCCTGTGAAAGTTGGAGAGTTAGATCCCAGGGCTCCACCAGGTCAGGATTTCAGCATTAACTCTAAACAAATCATCTTGGCTACAAAGGTGAGTTGTAAAATCCAGGAAAGATGAATTCTCTCCTGGGATGAAGAACAACTTTCTAACTGGAAATCGGGTTACTGAATAGCAATAGCACTTAGACTTATATTTATTTTATTTATTTATTTGATTTTTATACCGCCCTTCTCCAACAGGACTCAGGATGGTGAACAGCCGAGATAAAACATAACATATAAAATTTTAAAAAAACAGTTTAAAAGACATTAAATAATTTCGGCCCTCAATTTAAAACAACCCAGTTAAAACCAATTACAAATTAAAACCGAAAGGATGGGATCAGGCCAGCCCGGCTAGATGAAATAGATGAGTTTTCAGGGCCCGACGAAAAGTCCGGAGGTCTGGTATCGTGCGTATCTCTGGGGGTAGGTCGTTCCAGAGGGCAGGTGCCGCCACAGAGAAGTCTCTCCCCCTGGGGGTCACCAGCCAACATTGTCTGGCCGACGGCACCCTGAGGAGGCCCTCTCTGTGCGAGCGAACTGGCCGGTGGGAGGCTATAACTTTCTCCCTCTTTTTAAACATTTTTAATATTTTTTAATATTTTTTAGTATTTTTAATATTCAAAGTTTAAATCTGTTTTAAATTGATCGGGGTATTAATCTGTCTGGGCCAAATTATTTAATTTGATTTTCTTTCTGTTTTTTAAATTTTGTATGTATGTATTTTATTGTTGGCTGTTCACTGCCCTGAGTCCTTCGGGAGAAGGGCGGTATACAAATTAAATAAAAGTAAAAAGTAAAAGTAAAGTAGTCAGGTCAACCTGAGCTGTTCCTGCTTTCTCCCCACTCTCCATGCTCGAGGATCAGGAGGGGGTGGTCCTTACTCATTGTCTGAGCTCCGTCTCTCATGTTCACTGTTTAATCTCTCTTGGTCATCCTGCCCCCCTTCCTCCCTGCCTACAAGCCGTCCCAATCCTGAAAGGCCCCTGGCCTGACTGGGCCTGCCCCTCCCCATTTTCCTCCCAAGCCAAGGAAGCCACCCCCTTGATGTCTCCAGTTCCAGCTTGTCTTCCTCTACAGAGTCAGGCTTCGACAGGGGCATGACACCCATGTGATTCTGTACCTCAATGTCACAAGCCTTCCTTTGAGCCTGAGATCCCAGGTCCAATCTCCAGCATCCATTAGATCGGAGTGCCACTGGCCTGAATGTCCTAGTTGCTGTTCCTGGTAGACTCTGGCAAATACTGAACATGGAAATAGGAATGTGGAAAAGAATAAATCAAACATGCTCATTGCTTATGCCATCACAAGCATTTCTCTCTTCTCTTTCAGAAGGTGCCCTTTGCCAGGTGTGGCATGAAGAGGTGCCAGGCAGGAGAGAGGAGAAGAGTTCCAGAGGGCGAGCAGGTTTGCTGCTACCAATGTGATGCTTGTCCAGAAAGGACCATTTCTAATCAGACAGGTAGAGCAGACTTCAATGTAGATCTTCTTTATAAAGAAGATCCCTTTTATAAAGAAGTCCTTTATAAAGGACTCCTTTATAAAGAAGGAGTTAGACTACAACTAAAATCTATGGAACAATTAAGAGAAGAAGGAATAATTAGAACTTGGTTTCAGTATGGACAGCTGCAGGCCAGATGGGGAGAAGATCAGAAAATTGGTATTTTGCAACAGGATGAGAACTTGATAAAACAAATAAGAGACAAAAGTCAAAGGCATATAAAAAGGTTGTATAATGTATTAGTGGAAATAGATTCAGAAACAGAGCTAGTCAAGGATTGTATGATAAAATGGGCACAAAATATAGGAGAACCAATAATGATGGAAACATGGGAAAAGATATGGGTTAGAAATGTAAGATTTACACAAGCCCAAAATTTAAGAGAGAACTTTTACAAAATGTTTTATAGATGGCATTTAGATCCAAAAAAACTAGCCTGTATGTATCCCAATGTACAACCTAAATGTTGGCGATGTGAGTGTGAAGATGCTATGTATTTTCATATATGGTGGACATGTAAAAAAATTAAGGCTTTTTGGATAAAAATATGGTGGATTATTCAAAATATTTTAAAGAAAAAGATCAAATTTACACCACAGTTTTTTTTGTTGGGAATAGTTACGGACTGTACTGTGACAGAGACTAAGTTGGTTTTGAACTTAATAACAGCTGCCAGGTTACTGGTGGCACAGTATTGGAAGAAAGAAGATCCACCTACTATTGAGGAATGGACACTAAAAGTTGCGCATTTGGCAGAGATGGCAAAAATTTCATCATATTTTAAAGATCACTCAAACGAAAAATATATATCGGAATGGAGAAGATGGATTGACTATATTCAAAACAAGTATCAGACTAAGAAGTTTCATATATCTTATGAATGAAATACTTTTAATCTTTAGTTTATGTTTATAGTGTTTTGAGTTATAAGGAGTTAAAGACCTACAGAGAATATGAAGCCAACAAATTGTTAGCATATTTTAGTTTTATGTTTGTGAATGCTATATCCTGTGCTTGTTCTGGGAAGTCTAGGGAGGGGGGTGGGGAGAAGGGGGAGGGGGAAAGGGTGGGTGGGTGGGCAGGCAAGGGGGGTGGGATGGGGTGAGGGTGGAGGGGTGGAAGGGGGAGAGAAAATGTTTGTATCTTCTATAAAACTTTTCAATAAAAAAAAATGTAGATCTTCCAGGATCTAGGAAGCCATTCAGTAGATCAAAATATTTTTGATATTTTTTGTTATTGTTATCATTTTTGGTAGACTGTTTGGAGTGCTTCAAACAGTCATATTTTTTCAGCAGAACCTTTCTATATTTATTGTCATAGCTGGTTGGGCCTTTTCATTCCTACTGTAGTTCAGAGAACCAGCAAATATCGCCTCTAGTTGGCCCCAGAGTGGGGTGGGAATGGAGATTTTTCAATATCCTTCCCCCAGGAGTGGGGTGGAAATAGAGATTTTGCAGTATCCTTCCCCTACCATGCCCACCAAGCCACACCCATCAAGCCACACCACGCCCACAGAATCGGTAGTAAAAAAAAATTGGATTTCACCACTGCAGTAATGCATTGTAAAGTGGTATATAAGTCTAAATACTATTACTATTGCTATATTGAAATCCACAGTAGTTATAGAAGTGCCTTTTTCTCCTTAGGAAACTGACCAGGTCAGTGTCAGTTTTGAAGCCATTTTCCCCTGGCACCTTCAGGGCTGCCACAGCAAAGTTGAGTGGAGCTGTGAGAACAAGAGGAGGAAGGTAGAGATAGCTGGGAGATTGTAGCCAAAATAAAATTCTTTGCTCTGAGAACTAAGGACATTCCCACCAGGTGCAAGAAGGTGGGATCTGAGACCAACTGACCTTTGGACTGTGACCTGATTGGACTACGTGGTGGATTGCATCGGTGGGGGAAAGAAAATGATACTTTTAACTAGGGGGAAACCTAAGGGGGGGTTTAGAGTCACCAGATGTGCCAATATGACATACCTAATAAATCTATACTTTGAAGAATACGCCTGCCTTGGAGTTTTGATTCCTTTGGGTATGTTAACTGGAACCCTGACACTCAGCTGGAACTGAATAGATCCTTGTCTCTTGCTAGCCTGTTCCCAGGGTCATCCTGAATGAAGGTTGATTTGCCCTATTTTATGACACTATAAGTTGCCCACGAGGTCCTTCCATCATTTTCTTTTTAAACTGATAATTGCAGAAAAGGAACATCCATGCCACCCCAAAGAAACTTGGAAGGGAGGGGAAGAGACCTTCTTAACTGCAGGTCTATGTAGAATGCTTATAGAATGACTCTTGGTTTCAGATGCAGCCCACTGTGATCCTTGCCCAGAAGACCAATATCCCAACAAGGACAAGGACCAGTGCAAAGTCAAGAAACTCCACTTCCTGGCCTATCAAGAGACTTTGGGATACACTTTAGTTGCTTTTGCTCTCTGTCTCTCTGTGACCACATTTGCAGTCCTGGTGGTTTTCTTTAAACATCACAACACACCAATCGTCAAGGCCAACAACCGAAATCTCACCTATATCCTCCTGGTCTCCCTCCTGCTCTGCTTCCTCTGCTCCTTCCTCTTCATTGGTCAACCTGGGAAGCTCACCTGTCTCTTCCGGCAAACTGCCTTTGCCATTCTCTTCTCCCTTGCAGTTTCCACTATCCTGGCAAAAACTGTCATGGTAGTTCTGGCCTTCATGGCTACCAAGCCAGGGAACAGCACCAGGAAACTCTTAGGGAAACCATTGACCAACTCCATTGTCTTAGTCTGTCCTTTGATTCAAGCTATTCTTTGTGTCCTGTGGCTGACAACTTCTCCCCCATTTCCTAACTTGGATTTTCACTCCTTGTTTAGAGAGGCTATCTTAGAATGCAAGGAAGGCTCAGCTTTAATGTTTTATGCTGTCCTCGCCTATCTGGGTTTCCTGGCCCTTGTCAGTTTCACAGTGGCCTTTCTGGCTAGGAAATTGCCTGACAGCTTTAATGAAGCCAAGTTCATTACTTTCAGCATGCTGGTCTTTTGCAGTGTTTGGATCTCCTTCCTCCCTACCTATCTGAGCACCAAGGGAAAGTCCATGGTGGCTGTAGAGATCTTCTCCATTTTGGCCTCTGGGGCTGGTCTCTTGGCCTGCATATTTTCCCCCAAATGCTACATTATCCTGCTGAGGCCCGATCTGAATTGCAGAGAGAATATAATGAGGCATAAGAATTGCTGATTTATGCGATGGCTGGGAACTGTTATTTTGATTGTTGTATTTAATCTGATTTCTTAAAAATGACAAAATAAGAAAGATGGCTTTGGAAATCAAGTGATGTGACTAATCAGAAGGTATCTGTTAATCAGTAACAAACTCCTACCCTTTTATTGTACATTAATGTTTTGCTTTGGTTTTACTGTTTGCGTCTTTATGCATGTTTGTTTTCATAGATCCCTGAGGCTTTGTTGAGTTCCTCACTAGGATTTTAATTCAATCAACTATTAGCATTTTTCCCTACAACTTAAATGACCCAGATTTTTACTCTCTATTAAACAGATTAATATACCTTATTAATAAATAAATGATACAAAATTGTTATTAATAAACATTTTCTTTGTGGTTCCAATCTTACAATTTTTTATCCTTTCCAAGTTTTATGAACAAGGAAGATGGATGGAGAAAAGAAAGGAAGGATGGGTTAGAATAAACAGAATATATTGTGACTCATTCACTATGGAATAGGGAGGAAGACAGGGTGGTATGATGGTCTCTTACTCTAACCATAACCCTAACCCTTCATCACACCTGCTCTGGATTTAACTTCCTGTTCTCCTTCCTGTTCTCCCCCCATCAGTGCAGGTTACATTGTCCAATTAGGTGTCAAAGTGTTGTTGTGAGAAAATGTTCATGGCTCTGCCAAGCACCTGTTGAAATGACCTTGGTTCCCACAGGATGATTTCTCGTTGTTGTCTAGAATTGGCATTCCAATCTTACCCTAACCTCCCCCCTTGATTATTGGTAAGTTGAGAAACAATAATGGCTGGAACAGCATAAGCACGTTCAAACCTAACAAGTTTGAAACGTGTAATACATTGTCAACTTGTAAAGCATTCCTGGCCTGCTCTTGAGTTGCCATAGGCAGGAGGGGCGGTGGGGAAACTGACGGAGCAGCATGTCAGCCACAACCAGAAGCACATTTCACGCATATCTTTCTCAAGGCTGTATCCCAGGGTACCGGAACCATCCGGAGAGGCGTGATCTCTACAGCCCGCGAAAGTGCTCCGTTGGAGAATGGGATTTATGACACATCCTGGGAGGAGGTGGGAAACAGGGTCATAGTTGGGCTGTAAATTATGTGGGGCAGAGCTGACTTCACTTGGGTATGTCCAACATGTTGCTCCTAATAAATAACTGGATTTCTTTTGAAGCCTGGCTCGAGGCTGATGGTTTAATTAGGGCATCCGTCAGAACCCTGACATATGTCTTGTAATACATATAGTTCTGGTGATTTGAACTTGCCTAGGGCGGACATAGTAGCATGACTTTACCATGAGATTATCCTTGTAAGAAAACTGATCCTGTATCAGGCTGGGCGCCACTCTCAAATACTGCAAAAAAAGCAAAAGCAAACAAACAAATAAACAAAAAACCCAGACAGTTAAGTTGGATTCTATTGGGCCCAAAAGTTGAATCCTACAAAGTCTGAGTGGCTGGGTGGGTAGAAACTAAAGGCCAGCATTGCATATGTTGCACCTAGCCTGAGCAGGCTGTAGGTGGATAAATGGCTACAGAAACCCAGGGAGATACGTCTGGTGGAGTGTTCCTGCACTTGGTCATAAGGGCAAAATACCACAAGGGTGCTGAAATAGCCACAACTTTGAAACAGGGTCATAGATAGTTATTTTATGGGGAGACAATTTAGTTTGAGATTATGATAAGTTACCACTTCTTAAGTAGAGTACTACCTGTATAAATAACTCCAGCCATTCTATCCAAGCATTGGCATGATTGCTCATATTTACCAAGGTATAGCTAATTGCCATGTGCCACCATGGCCCATTAGCTCTCATACTATCTGAGCAAACTATGTCACAGGCCAAAATCCACTTTGTGTGCGGGAACTTGAGTTTCATGCAGGCCAAATACACAATTACACCATGACTCTCAAGTCCATCTGCCCTGTGCATTACAGCAAGAGACACAAACATGTTTTCCATGCTACTGTATGAAGAGAAGCTGTTGCTAAGTGGGTAAGACAATGGCTGTTCCTTGCAATTATCAGAAGAACAGTCATTCTCAATGTATTCCCCTGTAGATTTCTACCCACAAAAATCTTCTGAGATACAACCTGCTCTAAAAAATATCTCTGAGCCCTCCAGGTGGGGGCTGGACATGAAATCTTAATTGGTCTTGCAAAGAATAACTCCTGGGTTTGAGAGACTCACGTGTTTTCATTGCCTCTTTGGTTAGAGTCCAAATATAAGTAAGAGGAAGCATTGTCGATATAAATTTGCCCTGGGGCTGTTCAGTTTTCATAGATAGTTTCTCTTGTGCTTAAACTCTGCTGAGCTTTCAAGTGTTACCTGCAATTCAGCTTCTGCACAAACCATGATTTCTGATCTAGGTGGGAAGATGACAGGAATGACCAGGTTGCCTCTCCTGCTGCTGCTGCTCTTCTGGCTCCTGCCTCCAATCTCTGTGAAGAAGATACAAACCAGATGTGTCATGAAATGGCCTTTGTTTATTGAGGAGAAGTATTACAAGCCTGGTGAACTCGTTATTAGTGGGAATTTGGCTCTGGGAATCACAATTTTTCTCAACGAAGGCCCAGTCTTTCGTAAAAACCCATACCATCGTGTTTTACCAAGGTTGTACATTTCACCTGGATGGGATAGATGTAGATAATTGTTTGCTTTCTTTGGGGTTTAAGGGATTCCTATCAGAAATTCTGATCCTTATAATATTGGTTTCTTTCCCCCATGTCATCGCTCTGCTAAACAATTAATTCCCACAACAGTGTCAAACTATTTACTAAGACTGTATTACTATTATTCTTCTCATCCTTCCTATTACCTATCTCCTTTCTAGTTATGACTATAACCTTCTTGCTTGTATCTTTATGATTTATATTGTTTTATTTAGTTTCCTAGTATGAATTGTGTTGGTTGCTTATTTAGCATCCTATGATACTAAGTGTTGTATCTTATGATTCTTGATGAATGTATTTTTTTATGTAACCGAGAATATATGAACTGAAGGCAAATTCCTTGTGTGTCCAATAACACTTGGCCAATAAAGAATTCTATTCTTTTTTATTCTATATTGGCATTGTCCTTGTGCAATTCAAATTTTTGTGCTTTTTTCAATAAAGAGCCAAACTACCTTACTTTATACTCTACTCTAGAATTCTCAATTTTTTTCAGAATTCCTCATCAGGAAAATGAGTGAGGAGAAAAAAGTGAGGAGAGACAACACATAAGAAACGGTGCTGGTCTAGTGAAGAAATTGATGTAATGTATGGAACAGAACAAAACAGAACAGAACAGAACAGAACAGAAAACAAAGTTGGAAGGGACCTTGGAAGTCTTCTAGCTCAATCCCCTGGTCAGGCAGGAAACCCTATACCATTTTAGACAAATGGTCTAATCTCTTCTTCAAAACTCTTCTTTAAAACTTCCAGTGTTGGAGCATTTACAACTTCTGGAGGCAGCTTGTTCCATTGATTCATTGTTCTACCTGTCAGGAAATTTCTCCCAGCTTGCTTCTCTCCTTGATTAATTTCCATCCATTGCTTCTTGTCCTACCTTCAGGTGCCTTGGAGAATAGCTTGACTTTGTGGCAACCCCAAAGATATTGGAAGACGGCTATCATGTCACCCCTAGTCCTTCTTTTCATTAAAGAAAGCTACACATACCCAATTCCAGCAACCGTTCTTTTTACATTTTAGTCTCCAGTTTCCTATTCATCTTTGTTGTTCTTCTCTGCACTCTTTCTAGAGTCTCAACATCTTTCTCTCGCTCTCTCTCTTTTTTTTTTACCTCGTGGTGACCAAAACTGGATGCAGAATTCCAAATGTGGTCTTACCATAGTTTAATGTTAATTTGGGCAGAAGGTTTTCAGTGTAGGATACTGAAAACAGAAAATAAAACTGAGTTTTGTAGTCAGCATTAATCATCAATAAAGACCCTCAGTAAATGACCCACAAATGAGGTCATTTGGTCAGCAATGGTTACCAGATCTGAAGAAGGTTCTCCAAAACAGCCCCAAATGGATTTGTGTTTTGAGGAACAGGTGGGAAGAATTACAGCCACTGGAGGAAACCGAAGATGGGAGCAATGATGGAGGGGTATAAAACAGTCCATGATTTGGACAAAAAGTCTTTTGTCTTTTCTCGCAAGACCATCCCAGTTTAATCAAGAACATTCTTTTAAAAAAACACAAACCCAATGAAATCTGGGACATCCTCCAAACAACAACACAAAAGACAAGACAAACTTCAACAGCATTTTCAATCTTTCCTATAACTAATTTTTTTTTTTTCACTGCAGAAGCCCGACTGAAAAATACCAGCCTCTCCTAGCTTTGGTGTTTGCAGTCAGAGAGGTCAACAAAGATTTGGCTCTCCTGCCCAACATCACACTCGGCTTCAACATCTATGACAATCGACAAATTGAGATGAAGATTTCCTCAAACAGCCTCTCCCTTCTCTCCACACAAGACTATGTGATTCCAGGTTATACCTGTGACAGGCAGCACCCTCTGCTCTCTGTCATCGGAGGTCTCAACTCCCAATCCTCAAGGCAGATGGCCTCCATCTTCAGCATCTTCCAGGTCCCACAGGTAAGGGGGCTCCATTGGATGCAGTATGGAGTAGACAAACCACAGAAACCAAAGTTGTTGTTTTTTTTTTTTGGGGTGGTGGGGGCTATCAGTAGAATGTGATTTAGAGAAGGCATGCTGCATTTCATGTATCAAGATAAGCCCAAAGAGATAGATAATGAGATAATTCTGAAATGCTCTGCTTGTTAAGAGAAATAACTTCCTAATTTATTCTTCAAAAAAGTGCATCCACCGTTTTGGTGAAGTTTATTCTCTGTATAAAGGTTTTTTTTTTAAAAAAAATATATTTTATTGATTTTCTATCAAATACATTCTTAGTGCTTAATAAACACTAAGTATTTAATTTGCTTAACAATACAAATTGCATTCTTAACCTCCACCCCTCTTTTCCAACCATTGGTAAAATAAATTCCATGTTTGATAATATTCTACATCCTCTTTCTGTTTCATTTTCAATGTCAATCTATCCATTTCTGCACAATCTAGTATCTTCTTGATTATTTCTTCATCTCACGGTATATCTTCATTGTTCCAAAAATAATTATGCGAAAATAATCCTCGCTGCTGTTAAGACATGTAATATTAAATATGTACTTTTCTTATCTTCTGATAAAAACAATTCAGGTTTAAAATCTACATGTTTTCCTATCATCTTTTCTAACCACCTATGTATCTTTGCCCAAGTATTTTTCGTTTTGACACAAGTCCACCACAAATGATAAAATGTGCCGGGTTTTTTATTACATTTCCAACATTTGCTAGACATATTTTTAAACATTTTAGCTAATCTAGGGGTGGTAGATGCCATCTATAAAACATTTTATATAGATTTTCTTTATAAGAAATCACCATTGTTAATTTATAATTCTCTTCCCATAAATTTTATCATCTCTCTAGTTCTATATTACAGCCAAAAATTTTCCCCCCATTATAGCATTGTGTCTTTTATTTGTTCATTTTCCATTTTCAAACTCAGTAAGAAATTATAAAAAGGTAAAGGTACAGGTTCCCCTCGCACATATGTGCTAGTCGTTCCCGACTCTAGGGGGCGGTGCTCATCTCCGTTTCAAAACTGAAGAGCCAGCGCTGTCCGAAGACAACTCCATGGTCATGTGGCTGGCATGACTAAATGCCAAAGGCGCATGGAATACTGTTAGCTTCCCAGCAAAGGTGGTCCCTATTTTTCTACTTGCATTTTTTAAGTGCTTTTGAACTGCTATGTTGGCAGAAGCTGGGACAAGGAACAGCAGCTCATCCTGTTATGTGGCACTAAGGATTCGAACCTCTGAACTGTTGACCTTTCGATCGACAAGCTCGGCGTCTTAGCCACTGAGCCACCATGTCCCCATAAGAAATTATATACCTTTTTAATTAGCTTTCAGAGTTCAACAGTGTCTGATCAAAAGATGCTTGTCCTTTATAGAAGCTATACTTTTTCATGTCTGAATCATATCTAGATTGTATTTGCAATTTTGACCACCATGATAATGTAATGTCCTGGTCTTCAAACTCTTCCTTCGATTTTAATTTCCCTTCAATGTCCAAAATGTCTTTATAAGTGACATTTTTTTCAAACTTCACCAGGTTTGGGTATGTAAAAGCTTCCATCGTTGAGAGCCATTCTGGGATTTTAAAATATATTTTAGGTTTTATTTTTTTCTCATACGGATATTAGTGACTTTCTTACATAGTGATTTTGGAAGTATCTGTGGCTTTTTTTCTTCTTCTCATACCATAGGAAGGCATGCCATCCCATTTGTAAGTCATGTCCTTCTAAATACAACAATCTTTTGTGCCTAAGGGTTATCCATTTTTTTAGCCATGTTATCACACAAGGCTGGTAATATAAGAGCCAATCTAATAGTCCAAATCCTTTATTTTCTTTGGATTCTTGTAGCATTTTCAATTTTATTCTTGCTTTTTTTCCCGTGCCATATAAATTTCAAAGTTAATTTATTCAAGTCATCAAAAAATTCTTTTCAATTTTTATAGGTACGGTTTGGAACAGTTAAAGCAGTTTTTCTGCCAGTTTTTCTTTTTCTTTTTGTGTAAGATTTTTAACTATTACTTTAGTTTTCTCTCTGTTTATTTTCAACCCTGCTACTTCTCCAAACTCCTCTAACACTTTTAATAATTTTGGAATTGTCTCTAACGGATCTTCTACAATAAATGCCAAATCATCTGCAAACGCTTGTAGTTTATATCTTTCCTCTCTTATCTCCATTCCTTTAATTTCTATATTTTGTCTAATATTTGTGTTTAAGACTTCCAAAGTCAATATAAATAGTAAAGATGATAAGGGGCATCCTTGTCTTGTTCCTTTCTTTATATTGAAATTCACTATGTAATTCCCATTTATGATTACTTTAGTTGTTTGTTTGTGATATATCGTCTTAATTATATTTATGAATTCTTTTCTAAAACCCATGCAGTTTAATTGATGTATCATAAATTGCCAATTTATATTATCAAAAGCTTTCTGAGCATCTAAGAAGATTAGTGTCATTTGTTTTCCTGGATGTGCTTCGTAGTATTCTAAGGTGTCCAGAATAATTCTTAAATTGTGCTTTATTTGTCTTTTTGGTAAGAAGCCATTTTGATCTGGGTGAATGAATTCAGTCAAAAATTTCTTCAGTGTCTCTGGTATTATTGAGACAAAGATTTTGTAATCTACACTTAATAAGGATATTGCTCTATAATTTTTTATCTGTGTTAAATCTACATCCTCTTTTGGTATTAGCATAATATTCACTTCTATCCATGTATTTGGTAGTTTGGCTTCTAATAGTAGTTCGTTACGGACTTCCTCCAATGGTATGCTTAATGTATCTAAGAAACATTTATAGAATTCTGCCAGTAGCCCATCTGGGCCTGGAGTTTTGTAATTTTTCTGTCTTTTGATTGCTTCTACCCTGTTTCCCTGAAAATAAGACATCCCCTCATAATAACTCAATTGGGCTTTTGAGCGCATGTGCTAAAATAAGTGTCCCCCTGAAAATAAGCCCTCCCCAAAAATATTTAAGCGCAGAGCTGGAAATCAGGTAAGACAGCAAGAGGAGCCCCATCTTACTCCACGTGGCCCAAAATAATAAGACTTCCCCGAAAATAAGGCTAAGTGCTTATTTCGGGGTTCACAAAAATATAAGACAGGGTCTTATTTTTGGGAAAACATGGTATTAGCTCACACATTGTTACTTTTCCATTGAATATATTTTAAAGTTTTCAGGGACTTTAGGTAAATTGGCTTCTTCCATATATTGTGGTTTTTTTCCCCCCATAGATTTACCTTCTGTGTCATATAGCGTTTCATAATATTCTTTATCTATTTTTTTAATATTATCTCGTTTTGGGACTGTATCTGTCCCTGATCATCTTGCAATGTATTTATCATCTTTTTCTCTTTTTCTTTTTTAAATTTGTACGCCATCTGTCTTCCTGGTTTATTTGCATTCTCAGAAAAGTTTTGTTTTGCCCTTTTGATTTGCTGAGCTATTTCTTCTGAGATTATTAAATTCAATTTATGTTTGATCATCTCCATTTGTCTTTTAAGCTTTTTCTTTTGTGGATCTCTTTGGAGCTCTAACTCCAATTTCTTGTACACTTCTTTTAACATCATACTCTGCTGCTTTTTCTCTTTAATCTTTTTAGCCATGTAAGTTATAGCTAGTCCTCTGAAGTATGCTTTGGCTATATCCCATATATTCTGAAGTGAGGTATCTTCTCTTTTATTTTCTTTAAAGAAAACTTCTTTTGTTGCAGGTTCTGTAAATTCTTTCTCTCTTAATATAGCTTAGTTTAATGTCCATTTAAGATTCTTTTTTTATTCTTCTCCGAGAAAAATTTTACTGGATTGTGGTCAGCCCAAATGCTAGGTTCTGTTTCCGTCTCAAGTATATCAGTTCTTAACTCAGGGGGCATCCATATCATATCAATTCTAGACCATGTTTTATGTCTATTTGAATAGAATGTGCATTGAGTCTTTTTCGGGTTTATCTCTCTCCAGACATCTTATATACATATTTCTTTTATCATTAAAAAAAAAAATCTTAGGTAGTCTCTTTCTTCCTTTCTTAACACTTTTGTAATCTAATGTTTCATCTACAATTGCACTAAATTCTCCTAGGAGGCAAATATTTTAATATTCCATTTCTAATATTTTATTTAGTGCTTTGTAAAAATTTTCTTGCTTATCATTTGATGCATATATTGTTATTATCAAAGTCTTTTTTATTATTAATTGTTGTTCCCATCATCAAAATTCTTCCTTCCTCATTGGAGTAAATAAGTTTAGAATCCATTGACTCTTTAATATATAAGGCTACTCCTCTTTTTGTTGTTGTTGTTTTGCTGATGTAAAATATAGTTTCCCAATTTTTGGACATTCTAAAAATTTATAGTGTTGTTTCTTTATGTGTGTTTCTTGCAGCCAGATTACTTCTGTATCCAATGAATATAAATCCATTTATATTCATCAAGAGAATTCCATTCCCTTTCTCCATCTTGTTTAATTATATTTAGCGTTTGGTTTTCTAGAGATTCTTTTCTGTCTTTGTTCTTTCATTAGTTTCTCTTCTTCTTGGTCTATTTTTTCTTCTTTATCTTCTTCTTCTTCATTTTGTGTCACTGTGTCTTCTGTCATTATTTCTCCATGTTTTCTTTTGATCTCTTTATATTCTTGTGTATAAGGTTGATAGTGTGTTCCAGAGGTGGGTTTCAGAAGGTTCTGACCAGTTCTGAAGAACCGGTAGTAGAAATTTTGAGTAGTTTAGAGGATTGGTAAATACCACCTCTGGCTGGCTCCACCCCTATCTATTCTCTGCCTTCTGAGTCCCAGCTGATCGGAAGAAAATGGGGATTTTGCAGTATCCTTCCCCTGGAGTTGGGTGGGAATGGAGATTTTCCCCTGCCATGCCCACCAAGCCACACCCACAGAACCAGTAGTAAAAAAAATTGAAACCCACCACTGGTGTATTCCCTTATCTTTTGGCCTGTCACTACCAGACAAAATATGTTTAATGGCGGCTCTTCATATGAAGAGAAAATGTTTAAGCTTGCCACTCAGAGTGAATCAGCCTGACTGGTGGGACAAGAAAACACACAATTAAAGTCACTATAATAGCTTACTTTGTCTTTATAAGATCCATCTCACTTTCTCCAGCTCGGTTTTGCCTTTGATTTCACTGGAGGAGAGAGAACAATTCATCCTTCCTTCTTCCGGATTAATTCCAATGAATCTCCTCAGTATGTGGCTTTAGTCCAGCTGCTCCTGCATTTTCAGTGGAACTGGGTTGGGCTTCTGGCCCATGAAAACGACAATGGAGAACGTTTCATCTCATCTCTAACACCGATCCTCAAGGAGAAGGAGATCTGCCTGGCCTTCGCTGAAGTGTTGAAACCAGACTTTTTTGCTATTACATGGTTAGAATCAATCAATATGTACAAATCCTGGTCTGAAGCTGAGGTGATTATTCTGTTTGGAGACACCATTAATTTTGGATATATGCTGCTGGCAGCGAATGCTGATGCAGTAAAGTCAAAGACATCATCTTCCAAAGTTTGGATCTTAACTTGCCATTGGAAAGTTACCATGGTGAGTCCTGCAGCCATGTTGAAAATTATAATGCCCTTCCATGGGGCTTTGCATTTTAGGGACACTGAGGACATCCCGGAATTCAGCCATTTCCTCCTGTCTTTAGATCCTTTCAACTCACAAGTGGACCTCTCTCTCCTGCAATGGTGGGAAGGAGTCTTTTACTGCAGCAGCTACAAACCAGGTAAAATTTCTCCAAAGTGGAAAGCAAAATGTACCGGGAAGGAGAATTTACACCATCTGACCATGTATACTTTTGAAAGAACTATGACAGGTGAAAGTTACAATATCTACAATGCTGTTTATGCTCTGGCACATGCATTACATGCAATGGATGGATCAGGAAACCAACCAGCCAAGATAAGCCTTGGAAAGAGGATCTCAATTGTCCAGTCATGGCAGGTAATTTTTTAACAGATTAACAGAGTTGGAAGGGACCCTGTAGGTTATCTACAACTCCCCACACAAGCAGGAGACCCTTCACGATTTCTGACAAATGGTAGTCCAATCTCTTCTTGAAAGACTCCAGTGATTAAGCTTCCACAACTTCCAAAGGCAACTTCTGTTCTATTGGTTGATGGCTCTCTCTCTCTCCTTATTTCTAGGTTGAATTTTTCCTCGATCAGTTTCCATCCATTATTCCTTGTCTGGCTTTTGGATGCCTTGGAAAATAGCTTGACCCCTTCCTCTCTGTGGCAGCTACTCAAATTCTGGGAAACTGCTATCATGTCTCCCCTGGTCCTTGTCTTCACTAGAGTAGCCATATCCAGTTCCTACAACTGTTCTTCATATGTTTTAGTCTCCAGTCCCCTATTCATCCTTTGTTGCTCTTCTCTGCACTTTTTCTAAAGTCTCAACATCTTTGTTATAGTGTGGTGACAAAAACTGAATGCTGTATGCTAGGTGTGGTCTTACTAAGTCTTTATAGAGTGGTCTTAGTACCTCCATTGATCTTGATTGTATCCCTCTGTTGATGCAATTTAGGATTGCATTGGCTTTTTTGGCTGCTGCCACACACTTCTGGCTCATATTTAGCTGGCTGTCCACTAAGAGTCCAAGATCCCTCTCACAGTTACTGCTATTAAGCCTGGTTTCGCCCAGTCTATACATGTACTTTTGGTTTTCTTGCCTAAGTGTAAGAATTTACTTTTTTCTACATTGAATTTCATTTTGTTAGATAGGGTCCACTGTTCAAATCTGTCAAGATCCAGCTGGATCTTGAGCCCATCTTCTAGGGTGTTAGCTATTCCTGCCATCTTAGTATCATCTGCAAATTTGGAAAGTTCCCCTTCTATTCCCTCATCTAAGTCATTTACGAAGATATTGAAGAGTACTGGGCCTAAGACGGAACCTTGTGATACTCCACTGCTTACTTCTGTCACTTTTTATCCACTCCACAGATCCTTAGAGAGGAAGTTTCCCATATAATGAAATATCTAATGCTACCTTATAAGTGCACCTTGGTGCAGATTGAAAAATCAATTATTTTTAAAACAAAAATATGAATAAAGAATAATATTTTGTGGGAAAGTGATAGACACTGCAGTTATGAACTGACTTCAGCTAGCTACCCCATTTGTTTAGTTTGTGATTTGTTACACGATGTGTCTTGTTGTGTGAAAGGAGCCTTTGTCAACATCAGAGACACAGCAAGACTCAAAGTGGACCTGATTGGCTCCTTCTGTCAGGATTCGGTGTTATTGCAAATAAACTTCATTCTCAAATGCAAAGTCTTTGATGAAACTTTTCTTTATTTAAGAATTAACTACGTCATTCCTGAACTCTTGTGCAGCCAGAACTGGCATCTCCTTCCAAACCCCTCCCTTTCCGCTCTTTATTCCCCAATGTCTCATTGGCCATCGTGCAGATCCATCTCTCCCTCCCAAGCCCTTTCCAGTCACAGGAATTCCCCCCTCCCTCTATCACCTAAGTAACATTATCTACCAAGGAGCAGGAAACTAAGTGAAAGTTCATCTCAGCATTAAAGCAAGGCTTCTCTTTCTCTCATTCATGTCAGCGCTGGGGAAAATCATAAACTGGAACACTGACACCTGCTCTGATATTAATCAAACTTTCCAGAGTCAAAAACTAAACATTGGACTTCTCTGGACAGGACAAACCAGGGCAGGTGCTTCCTTCCACATGGCCTCACCTGGTCAGACCTGGTTCTTACATTCTGCTGTCTTTGACTATGAACTAGAGAAAGTCACTGGAATTTTCCATCGTTGTGATATAAATTATAAAATCATTCCTAAAATGCATTTGTTATTTACAAGATCTGAAGCCAAAGGAAACATTTAAAAATGCATGCAGCCCACTATCACAAGAGCAACAGCATACAATGAAATTTGGAGTGTGGCATTAAAATCCTGACCAGATCTCCACCTGTGGAACTCCTTTATCACGTGCACACCCAAGCCCTAAGTTGATGACTAACAAAGAATCATCTTAGCCGTGATAACTCATCTCATCTTTCAATCAATTTCTCCAATTATTTGAGCTGTTTTTTTTCTTCTTCTTTCAGATTCTTCGCTATTTGAGGAATGTCCGATTTAACAACAGTGCTGGAGATGAAATCTCATTCTCAGAAAATAAAGTGGGTTCTCCTCGCTTTGATCTTTTCAACTGGGTTTTCCTCCCCAATGAAACTTTTCTCCCCATGAAAGTTGGGCAAATAGATCCCAGGGCTTCCCAAGGACAGAATTTCACCATTAATTCTGATGCAATTGTCTGGCCAACTAAGGTGAGCCACAAGGGGACACTGTAAATTCAGGAAAATATTTGGAATACAGAACCATAGGAGTACAGAATAAGAGGACTGGATGGGACCTTGGAGGTCTTCTAGTCCAACCCCTGGCTCAAGCAGGTGACTCTATACATTTCAAACAAATGGCTGCCCAGTCTCTTTTTGAAAGCCTCCATTGATGGAGCACTCACTTCTTCTGAAGGCAAGCTATTCCATTGGTTGATTGCTTTCACCATCAGCAAATTTCTCCTTAGTTCTAGGTTGCTTCTCTCCTTGGTTAGTTTCAATCAGTTGTTTCTTGTTTAGCCTTTTGGTGCTTTGGAAAATAGTGTGAACCCCTCAACTTTGTGGCAGCCCTTCAAATATTAAAACAATGCTATCATGTCTCCCTTAGTCCTTTTTTTTCTCTCTAGACAAGAAGATCCTTCTAACTTCTAAAATGGTCAGTTAAGTCAGAAAATATGGCAGTCATATGGTGAAAAACTTGATTTGCATATAAAAAAAATATGAAGTTTGATTTGTATCCATCCACAAAGGTCAGGGAATGGGAAGGGAACTTCTGCTTCTGAAACCCAGGGTGCAAATAGTTTAGTTTAGTTTACTTTATTGTCATTGCATCTCGTACAACGAAATTAAATGCCATCTTCAGTGTACATCATACATAAGTAAAGTATATTAAAAAAACACACACATCCTTCACATTCTATACAGTCGAATTGAAAGCCCTTGATACTGCATTAATATTTCACTATACAGTGGAATTCAATATAGTTACTGCTCTGGAATAGAAGCTGTTTTTCAGCCTATTTGTCCTTGTTTTTATTGTCCTGTACCGTCTGCCAGAGGATAATAGTTCAAAAAAAGGGTGCTCAGGATGAGATGGATCTTTAAGAATGTTTTGAACTTTCTTAAGGCAGCAGGAGCTATCAAGCTCTTCCAAGGAGGGGAGAAGGCAAGCAATGATCCTCTAAGCAATAATGTTAACCCTCTGGAGCATTGTCCTATCTGCCACTGTGCAATTGGCAAACCATACACAGGTGCAATAAGTTAAAATTAGAGCAGGCAACAAGGATTTCCATGGGCCAGTCCCATTCAGTTGGATCCTGTTGATTCTTTCTTTAACAAGGGCTGAAACCCAGGGTACCATTAGAGCAGCCAACAGTGATTTCCATGGACCAATCCCATTCAAATTGATTCTTCTGAAGAAAGGCTGCAGCTCAAAATCACTTTGAGTCACAATTCCTATATCCAGCATCCATTGATGGGTTGGGACTTCCACTGGCCTGAATCCCCCAGGAACTGTTCCTGGTTTCATGTACATGGGGATGAACCATTTCTTTTGAAGACATACTGAATATAGAAATAGGCATGTGGAATGCAAATAGGAGTGTGGAAAGGAATTGATTAGAATTGGAATTCTTTATTGGCCAAGTGTGATTAGACCCAAAGGGATTTTGTCTCCAGTGAGTAAGCTCTCAGTGTACATACAACAATAGTGATACATTATTATCATAGTCATTGTAAAAATACATTCATCATAAAACACTAGATACAACACTTAGTGATAGTCATGGATACTAAATAAGCAATCAACATAAAACATACTAGAATACTAAGTAAACAGTATAAATGGTAAGATACAAGTAACAAAGTTATAGTATAAGAAGATGAGATAGGTAATAGGGACAATGAGAATAATGATGGTAATACTTCATGGTAATACTTCATTACTACTTGTAATGAAGCCTGTTCATTGCTTAGGCCATCTTAAGTATTTTTCTTTGATATTTTAGAAGATCCCCTTTGCCAGGTGCGGCATGAAGAGGTGCCATGCAGGAAAGAGAAGAAGAGTTCCAGAGGGCAAGCAGGTTTGCTGCTACCAATGTGACCCTTGTCCAGAAGGAACCATCTCTAATCAGACAGGTAGACCAGACTTCAAATACAGATCTTCCAGGATCAAAGAAGCCATTCATTAAATCAAAATATTTTTATTATTGTTGTTATTTTTGATAAGATTCAATGCACTCATACTTTTCAGCATAACCTTTCAGTTGATGGATCTAAACTGTTCTGGCCAGAGAAGCCACCTTTCCCAACCCACAGAAATTTAATGCAGGCTAGTTTTAGGACACAAGTTACGAATCTCTGTCTTGCATTTCCATTCCTACTGCAACATTCAATTAGGAAAACCAACTTCCCAATTTTTCCTGAAGGAGATTGTTGTGTGGTTAATTATTATTATTAAGAGTTTGCTTCTTCTGTCAGCTCTATCAATCTCTGATGAAATAGACCTGAGAGAAAAGGTGGAGATCTATCTATCTATGCCTTCTCGATAGAACAGGAGGAAGTAAAAGAAAGTATAAAAGAGCATATTTGAAGTTTGAAGCAGAGAAGTTAACGCAGGTAATAGCAACATTCATGTCTCACTGATCTATCAGTTTTTGGGGGGTTCAAAATATATAGTGGGGGAAATAACAGGCCAGAATCTGAAATTGAAAGACACAATAATCATACAAGTATCCAGGGAACAGACAGCTGAATCAGAACAAATCCTTGTCTCTCATTAACGTATCTCCAGATTCATCATGAATGAAGGATGAATTGTTGTTTTCAATGCCCCATAAATTGCACAATGGGTCATTCATCACCCCCTTTTTAGTTGGCTGCAATTTAAAAGGGGACAGTTATGTCATCTCTGCAGGAGGGATAAAGTTCATGAGAAAGTACCCTTGAAATTCTTAGATAAATACTCTTGATTTCAGATGCAGCTCACTGTGAACCCTGCCCAGAAGACCAATATCCCAACAAAAACAATGACCAATGCATTGTCAAGAAGATCCATTTCCTTGCCTATCAAGAAACCCTGGGATACGTTTTAATCTCTCTCACTCTTTTTCTCTCTGTGACCACTTTTGCAGTCCTGGTGATTTTCTATAAACATCATGACACAGCAATTGTCAAGGCCAACAACCGAAATCTCACTTACATCCTCCTGGTCTCCCTTCTGCTCTGCTTCCTCTGCTCCTTCCTCTTCATTGGTCGACCAGGGAAGATCACCTGTCTCTTCCGACAAACTGCCTTTGCCATTCTCTTTGCCCTTGCAGTTTCTGCTGTGTTGGCAAAGACTGTCATGGTGGTTCTGGCCTTCATGGCCACCAAGCCAGGGAACAAGACAAGGAAACTCTTAGGAAAACCACTGACCAACTCCATTGTGTTAGCCTGTCCCCTGGTCCAAGCACTTATTTGTATCACCTGGCTGGGAACCTCTCCCCCATTTCCCAACTTCGACTTTCACTCCTTGTTTGGAGAGATTATTTTAGAATGTAAGGAAGGCTCAGCTGTAATGTTTTACATTATCCTTGGTTATCTAGGAGTTTTGGCCCTTGTTAGTTTCACTGTGGCATTTCTAGCTAGGAAATTACCTGACAGTTTTAACGAAGCCAAGTTCATTACTTTTAGCATGCTGGTCTTTTGTAGTGTTTGGATCTCCTTCCTCCCCACTTATCTGAGCACCAAAGGGAAGTCCATGGTGGCTGTGGAGATCTTCTCCATTTTGGCCTCTGGAGCTGCTCTCTTGGCTTGTATCTTTTTTCCCAAATGCTACATTATTCTGCTGAGGCCCAATCTGAACTGCAGAGAAAATATCGTAAGAAACAAGAATTTCTAACAAATGTGAAGATTGCTGTGGGTGGGGGAGGTTCACGCGGGTGCGTGCCCACATCCATAATTCTATGTGCCTCCCCTGTGCATGCACATGCAACCTCCCTTTCCTCCCCCCCCAGCTCCTGGCATGCGATGGCCTAGTAGGTCCATTTTTCTTTCTTACCTGGCTCTAGATCCTCTCTATGCATCTGGGAAGGGCGAAAACAGTCTTTCTCACTCCCTCGGAGGCCCTCTGGAGGCCTGAAAGGGCCCATTTCAGGGGTGAAATGCTCCTGGTTCAGACCGGATCACTCGATCCAGTAGCGATGGAGGTGAGTGGTTTGGAGAACCGGTAGCAAAAATTCCTGCCCCCCCCCCAATGCCCAGCTGAGCCACACACTCATCAGAGTGTTTTTTTTTTACTTTTAAACACATTTTTTCTACACCCTCTTTGGCCAAAAAAATGCTTTTAAAAGTAAAAAAAAAAAGCCTCTGACGATCGTGCGGCTCAGCTGCGATCATCAAAGGCTTTTAAAAGAAAAAAAATCCTTTTTTTCTTTTAAATGCTTCTGACGATCCAAGCTGAGTTGCTTAATCGGCAGATTTTTTTTTCTTTTAAATGCCTCTAATGATCAGGCAACTCAGCTTGGATCGTCAGAGGCATTTAAGAAAAAAAAAGGGTCTTTTTCTTTTAAATGCCTCTGAGGATCCCAGCTGAGTTGCCTGATTGTCAAAGGCATTTAAAAGAAAAAAAAGTCTCTGCCGATCAGGCAACTCAGCTGGGATCGTCAGAGCCTTTGGAAAGCATTTTTTTACAACCTCTTCGCTGAAGGGGTTGTAGAAAAAATGGTTTTAAAAGTAAAAAAAAATTGGCCACGCCCACCCAGTCACATTACCCCCCCCACCAAGCCATGCCCACAGAACCAGTAGTAACAAATTTTAGATTTCACCCCTGGCCCATTTCCCCACTCCCGGTGGGACAGGAAATGACTTTTTTGCTGTCCCCAGCCTCCAGAGCCTCTCTAGGAATCTCTGGAGCCTGGGGACAGCATAAAATGTTGGGAGTTGGGAAATGGGCCCTTTCAGGCCTCCGGAGGGCCTCCGAGGGAGTGGGAAAGGCTATTTTCACCCTCCGCAGATGCATAGAGAGGATCTGGAGCCAGGTAAGAAAGAAAAATGGGCCTTCCCCACCCATCCCCCAGGCCCTCCGGAGGCAAGAAACAGCCTGTTTCCCTACTTCTGGTGGGCCCAGAAGGCCCGAAAATCAGCTGGCCAGCACGCGCATGCTGAGCTGGCGTGCCCACTGATATGGCTACGCATGCCACCTGTGGCACCCATGCCATAGGTTCGCCATCACGGCCCTACACCATTTCTGACAAATGGCAGAAATAACTTGGTTGTTTAGAATAACAGAGTTGGAAGGGACCATGGAGGTCTTCTTGTCCACCCCCCTGCTTAAGCAGGAAACCCTACACCACTTCAGACAAATGGTTATCTAATATCTTCTTAAAAACTTCCAGTGTTGGAGCATTCACAACTTCTGGAGGTAAGTTGTTCCACTTATTAATTGTTCTAACTGTCAGGAAATTTCTCCTTAGTTCTAAATTGCTTCTCTCCTTGATTAGTTTCCACCCATTGCTTCTTGTCCTACCCTCTTTGCTTTGAAGAATAGTTTGACTCCCTCTTCTTTGTGGCAGCCCCTGAGATATTGGAAGACTGCTATCATGTCTCCCCTAGTCCTTCTCTTCATTAAACTAGACATACCCCGTTCCTGGAACCGTTCTTCATCTATTTTAGCCTCCAGTCCCCTAATCATCTTTGTTGCTCTTCTCTGCACTCTTTCTAGAATCTCAACATCTTTTTTACATCGTGGCGTCCAAAACTGAATGCAATATTCCAAGTGTGGCCTTACCAAGGCATTATAAAATGATATTAACACTTCACGTGATCTTGATTTAGATGTTTCCTAATTATGTTTCCTAAACTTTTCTTAAAGATGTTTCCTAAACTAGATGTTTCTTAATTATGAATAGCAATAGCACTTAGACTTATATATCACTTTACAGTGCTTTACCGCCCTCTCTAAGCAGTTTAGAGTATGTATGCTTACATCATCTATTTCTTATCTATTTCTTATTTTCTCCTTCTTTCTGAAATGTATAAATATAAGTGCATCCTTTGGTCTTGAAGAGTTCCTCCCACTATTCTCTGGAGGGAATTGATCCATTGTGCATTCTGAACAATCAATACTCATATAAGACTCAATTGGTTTCCACTCCTGCAGTTCAATCCACAGTAGTTTAGGGAGGGATGGAAGGATGAAGCAGTTGTAATAGCCAGATAGACATTACACATGCTTCTTGTTTATCAACATGGATAAAAAACGACTTTTCAATCCATCACGTTGGCAACATTCGCAGATCTGTGTAGCATATGAAAACTGAAGTCATTCCATAAGTGTTGCAACAGTTTCACTTAGTGAACACTTGTGGCAAGATTTTGGAAGCAAATCCATCTTGTGTGCAGGAGCTCAGGTCAAACACACAAAACTCCACCATGATTCTCAAGGGCATCTGCTCTGTGGATTACAAAAAAGACACACACATGTTTTTTTCCCCCTTTCTGGCGTGCAAATGAAATGGAATGCTAAGTGGGTGGGACAATTGATTTTCCTTGTAATTATCAGAAGAACAGTAATTCTTTATGAATCCCCTGTGGATTTCAACCCATACAACTTTTGCAAGATAAAATCTGCATTTAAAAAATGTTCTGAGTTCTCCTGGGGGGGAGAGGCCATGTTACCTTTACCTTGTTTTGCAAAAGCTTAACTCCTATGATTGGCGAGACTCTCCTGGTCATAGTTACCTCTTTGATCACAGCCTGACCAAAAGCCAAGTTCATTACTTTTAGCATGCTGGTCTTCTGTAGTGTATGGATTACATTCCTCCCCACCTACCTGAGCACCAAAGGAAAGTCCATGGTGGCCATGGAGATCTTCTCCATCTTGGCCTCTGGGGCTGGTCTCTTGGCTTGTTTCTTTTCCCCCCAAATGCTACATTATCCTGCTGAGATCCAGTCTTAATTGTAAAGAAACTTTATTAAGAAACAAGAATCTTTAATGAATGCACAGAGGCCAACAACCGAGATCTCTCCTACATCCTCCTGGTGTGCTTCCTCCTGCTCTGCTTCCTTTGCTCCTTCCTCTTCATTGGACAACCAGGGAAGATCACCTGTCTCTTCCAACAAACTGCCTTTGCCATTCTGTTTTCTCTTGCGGTTTCCTCTGTTTTGGCAAAAAACCATCATGGTGGTTCTGGCCTTTATGGCCACCAAGCCAGGGAACAAGACAAGGAAACTGTTAGGAAAACCACTGATCAACTCCAGTGTCATAGTGTGTCCCCTGATCCAAGCAGTTCTTTGTGCCACCTTGCTCATAACTTCTCCCCCATTTCTCAATTTGGACTTCCAGTCCTTGTTTGGGGAAATCATCTTGGAATGTAAGCAAAGCTCCACTTTAATGTTTTACATGATCCTTGCTTATCTAGGTTTCCTGGCTGTTGTCAGTTTCACAGTGGCATTTCTAGCTAGGAAATTGCCTGATAGTTTTAATGAAGCCAAATTCATTACTTTTAGCATGCTGGTCTTTTACAGTGTTTGGATCACCTTCCTCCCCACCTACCTGAGCACCAAAGGGAAGTCCATGGTGGCCGTGGAGATCTTCTCCATCTTGGCCTCTGGGGCTGGTCTCTTGGCTTGTATCTTTTTTCCCAAATGCTACATTATTCTGCTGAGGCCCGATCTCAATTGTAGAGAAAATATAATGAAGCACAAGAATCTCTGATTTATGTCTGATTGGAAACTTGTTTAAAATTTACTTTACTTGTTCTATTTTTGAATTTGATCAATTTCTTAAAAATCATAAAATGAGTAAGGACCTTGTATATTAAATAAGTGGAAATCAAATTATGTCCCTTACCACAAAATATCTATTCATTAGCAGCAACCACCTAGCCTTTTATTTTTATTAATTGCAGAGGCAGAAATAAATATTGATATGAAAGATGTGGATGTTAGTTTAGAGCTGTACAGTTTCTTTATTTTAATAAAAAGAATTTTAAAAATTTGTTGGATTGTGATTATCAGTCTTTTTAAGCACGTTTGTTTCCATTTATGTATTTATGTATTTATGTATTTATGTATTTATGTATTTATGTATTTATGTATTTATGTATTTATGTACTTATTTATTTATTTATTTATTTATTTATTTATTTATTTATTTATTTATATCCTGCCTTTATAATTTTTACAAACAACTCAAGGTGAAGTGTTCCTCCTCCTATTTTCCCTACAACAGCTCTGTAAAGTGAGTTGAACAGAGAGAGAGTGTGACAGGCTCAAAGTCACCAAGCTGACTTTCATCGATAAATTGGGATTTGAACTCACAGTCTCCTGCTTTCTAGCACGATGCCTTAACCACTAGACCAAATCCCTGAGATTTTGCTGAGTTTCCTACTAACTTTTTAATTCAATTGACCATGGGAGTATTTTGAATTTCAGAGCTTAAATGAGCCACATATTTTTACTCTCTATTTAACTGAATAGAGAGATATACTTAGATAATAAATAATATCATGTAAAATAGATATTAATGGACATTTTCTTGCCCCTACTTTTATTACTATTTTTTGCTCCTTTCAAACTATAATGGAGAAGGAAAATGGATCGAAGAAAGGAAGGAAAGATGGAATATATATTGTGACTTTTTCATTATTGAATAGGTAAGAATACCAAGAAGCATGATATTCTCATCCTTGTTTAATAAACTTACAGATAGCTGTGTATCTGTATCCAGGCACAAAATGCATGGATATATTGAGCACCTTGAGTTACTTGTAAAAATAATAAAGGGTTAGGGATACAAATAAATAAAGGAATAGCAATAACAATAGCAGTTAGACTTATATGCCACTTCATAGTGCTTTATAGCCCTCTCTAAGCAGTTTACAGAGTCAACCTATTGCTCCCAATAACCAGTGGTGAAATTCAAAAATTTTCCCTACCGGTTCTGTAGGCGTGGCTTGGTGTGTGTGGCTTGGTGGTCATGTGACTGGGTGTGTGTGGCTTGGTGGTCATGTGACTGGGTGTGTGTGGCTTGGTGGTCATGTGACTGGGAAAACCAACTATCACACTTTACACAAAAATAACACAAAAGCGACACAACTGACTTGCACACTATGCAAAAGCAGCTGGACTTCACACAAAATGAAGAGCCTGGTGGTGTAGCAGACTAATAGCCTGTTATTAACATTCAGCTGCCTGCAATTTCTTCAGGTTCGAATCTTACCCAGGCTCAAGGTTGACTCAGCCTTCCATCCTTTCTAAGGTAGGTTAAATGAGGACCCAGTTTGTGGGGGCAATAAGCTGACTTTGTATAAATATACAAAAGGATGAAGGCTATTGCTTAACGCATTGTAAGCCGCCCTGAGTCTCCGGAGAAGGGCGGCATATAAATCAATTTTTTTTAAAAAAAAAAAAAGGCCCCTGCAACAAGCAGGAACCTCACAGAGTCACAGATAGCTCAAAAACTGTTGCAATGTTTTCAGGATCAGACTCAATAAATCATTCAAGAATTAATAGTTCAAATATATCTCTCTTTATTTACACAAGGCATTCTATATTCACTGAATGTTCACAGATAGAAGCCAGGAATGAGTGCGTGCAGCTCCTTATATATACAATGGGTGGAGCTAGATATGGGAGTGGTGAAGTATGAATACATTAAGAAGTGAAGAATAAATTAACCCCTGATATCCCGTTCATATACTATTTACATATTGGAGAATAAGGCATTTACTTGTGACAAATCCCCCTCTAAATGCCGATTCGATATGCTACACCAATTACATTCAGATTCAGAACAATACAAAACATATAACTTAGAAGTCAGGTATTTATGTTGCTTAGATGGCAAAGGTTTAGTTAATATGTCAGCTAATTGTTCTGATGTCTCACAATGCACCGCTTTAATAAATCCATCCTGAGATAACTGTCTCACATGTTTAAATTTTATATCTATATGTCTGGACCTTTGTCCAATGGCGTCAGATCTAGATATTTCGATGGCCGCTTTATTATCCTCATGCATGACAAAAGGCAAGGCAGGTTTTTTCCAAATGTCAGAAATTAAGTCATTAAACCATACAAGGTTATTTGCTGCTTTAGATAGACAAACATATTCTGCTTCTGTTGTTGAAGTGGCCACTAAATCTTGTTTGCCAGTGTACCAGTAAACTGGACAACCGTTAAGGAGGAATATATAACCAGATGTACTTTTTCTGCATGAAGTGTCTCCAGCCCAATCTGCATCTGCGTAACATGTGAGGTTTGGCTCCTTGACATTATTAGGCTCTAATATCAAACAAAAATCTAAGGTATTCTTTAAATATCTCAATATCCTTTTGACAGCTTCCCAATGGTACATTGTTGGTTTGCTGACATATCTGGACAATAAATTGAGGGGTAAAGCGATATCAGGTCTGGTCCAATTGGAGATGTAAAGAAGGGAGCCTATGATTGATCTATAGAATGTGTTATCTTTGAACTCAGGGGATGATTCATCTGCATTCCTTAGAAAGTCAGTCTGCATAGGAGTGTCACAGGGTTTGGCATCGCTTAGATTACATTTGCTCAAGAGCTCTATGATCTTATCTCTCTGAGAAAGCTTGAATCCCCTTCTAGTTTTACTAATTTGAACACCAAGATACTTATTTACTTTGCCTAAAGATTTCAGTGAAAAATGTTCATTTAGCTTTGTTACAAATGTTTCTCTTCTTTCTTTATGTTTACCTATGTACAAAATGTCATCCACATAGATCAATACAAATTCTATGTAATCATCACCCTTTTTAACAAAGAAACAGTTATCAGCAGTAGTAGCACTGAAATCCATAGTTTTAAGTACTTTTACTAAACAATCATACCATCGTTTACCAGATTGTTTTAACCCGTATAAACTTTTGTTTAATAACCAAGTCTCATTCTTGTTTGTGTATTGACTGTGAGGTGCTCTTACATATATTTCCTTATCTAATTTTGCGTGTAAATACGCAGTCTGTATGTCATATTGGAATACATCGAGATTGAGTGCTGATGCTACAACTAGAGCTGTTTTGACACTCTCAGTTCTTACTGTGGGGGAATATGTGTCAGTATAATCCTCGGGATATTTCTGTGCATAACCTTGTGCAACTAATCTAGCCTTGTATAGAGTATTGCCTCCCTCTAAATTTTTAATTTTATATATCCACCTAGTACCAATAATAGTTTTGTCCTTTGGTGCAATTGCAGGTGTAAATACATTTAATCCTTGTAAACTTTCCATCTCTTTTGTCATTGCTAATTCCCATTTTTCTTTTTCTTTAGGAGGAAGTTTTAACACTTCCTCATATGTATTAGGTGTCGTTGATTCTCCATTCATATGCATTATATAATCCTTGTACTTATTTGGCATTTGATTTCTGGTGTTTCTAATTGTTTTTTCAGGTTTACTATTATTATCATGCAAATATCTTGCTTCCTTTTTTGTTAATGTATCTGTCTTTATTTTGTGTTGACTGTTTGTCCATGTTTTGGTTTTGTTTCTATGTTTGTTGTCATTTTGCTTTTCTATAGTTCTTTTCTCTTGGGGTTTTGTATCTGTGTTGTTGCTTGGGAATATTTCATTAAGATGTATTTTAGACCAGTTGGCCTGTTCATGGAACACAGCTGTTCTGGAAACTATAAATTTGTTATTATTATCAATGAATCTGTATCCTTTTGTACCTGTCTCATATCCCATAAATCTAAGTCTTCTAGACACATTTTCTCCTTTTCTTCTTAATTGTTTAGGTATGTGTACGTCTGCAGTGACTCCAAATATGTGCATGTGTGCTAATTTTGGTTTCCTATTATACATCACTTCATATGGTGTCTTATTTACAATGCTGGACCAAGTTCTATTTTGTGTGTAATTGGAATATTGTAGGGCTTCTGACCAGAATTGTTTGCTTAAGCCAGCATCTTCCAATGTGCATCTAATCATGGTTTGTAATGTTGAGTTCTTTCTCTCTACAATTCCGTTTTGGAATGCAGAAAATGGGCTAGATGTGTAATGTAACATTCCTTTGTCCTTCAGCCATTGGGAGAATTCCTTAGACATGAATTCACATCCCCTATCTGTCATGATTTGTTTTATTTTGATATTGTGTTGTGTTTCTACGCGTTTGTAAAATTCTTTAAATTTCTGAAAAGTTTCATCTTTATGTTTTAATGTGTAAACAAATCCATAACGACTATAATCGTCCACAATGGTTAAGAAGTAACGTTTTTTATAAGTGATTGATGGAGTTAGTGGACCAACCAGGTCCATGTGTACTAAATCAAAAATTTTGTTGGTTGACCTTGTTGATTTTCTAGGCCTGGGACTAGTTTTGAGTTTTGTAGACTTACATACTGAGCATTCCAAATAGTTTTCACAATTTTTTATTTTAACACCTTCTGCGTGTTCAGTCATTTTTTGTACTACAGGAAAACTGGCATGTCCTAACTTCCTATGTAAAACATGAGCACACTCATCATGAATTGGCTTACCTATTTTTGGTTTTTTCTCATTATGTGCATCCTTGTGATTATGAGCTACTTTACATTCATCATTGTCACTGTTACTAATGTTTTCATTATCTGATTCAATACAATCTTCCATATTTGAATCAATGTTGTGTAACCATTTCTCCTTTGTTATTAAATAAGGTAGGCCTCCTTTAATCATTACTGTACCTATATCTATTTTATTTTTCTCCAAAGTCGCTTTTCCTTTTGAAAACACAATATTAATAACAGAATCTCTGCTTAGTTTTATGGCACTTAGTATGTTATGAGGTATTTCAGGTATTAGTAATACCCCCTCTATTTTTCCTAGGCCAGGTAAGGTTACATTTCCTCTACCTATTACTTGGACCTTTTCTTGGTTAGCTACCTTTATTACAAATTTATCTTCTACAAATGAAGATAATATACTTTTATTATTAGTGGTATGATTAGTTGCTCCAGAATCAATAAGCCAATTATTGTTCTCAGTTTGCTGTATGTTAGTGTTGTCTTGTTTGTTTAGTCCATTCATTGAACCAGATTTTCTATCCTTTGAATTATCTCTGCCTCCTCTATGCTCTTTATAATTTAGTGGGCTTCTATATCTATGTCTATCAATGGAAGACTGTCTATAGTTGTATTTATTTCTGTGTTCTGACCTATGTCTTTCTTTTGGAATTTTGGGGCAATCTCTCCTATTGTGTTCCTTGGATCCACAGTTGTGGCATTTAAATGTTTCATGATATCTTTCTTGAAAATCTACCTTTCTATATGATTTGTGTTCTATGTGGTTGTTAGAGCGACTCCTCCTTGAATTGTCTTCAGCTATTAACTTATTGGATAGACTTTCTATGGATAAGTATCCTAGATTGATTGTGTCTAAATGTGACATATAATTATCCCATGATGGGTCAAGTGAGTTGATGATAACACTTTTCATCGTTTGGTCTGAAATCACCTCCCCCCTTAAATGCAGTTCAGCTCTAATTTTGTTTAAAGATATTAAATGTTCACTTATGGAAACCCCTGGTTTTATCCTAGAAGAAAAGAAATCTTTAGACATTCTTGTGGTAGTAGCTACACTATCACTGTGAAATAAATTGAACATGCATTGAATAATTTCTGAGACAGTCAGATTTTGCTTAATGCTGTGATACATTGCAGGAGATACACTAGAAATTAATAAGAAAAATGCTCTATGGTGTAAGCAGTCTAACTTTAGAGTCCAAGGTCTTTTGGGGGGATTAGTGATAAAAAACAGTAAGTTTTCTTTCATAAAGACAACCTGGAGCTGCTGATACCATTCTTGTAAATTAATGCCATCTATTCTCAGCTTTGGGAAGTCACTGGGCAAGTTTCCGACATTATTGGGTCCATTACTTACAACCGGGGGTAGTCCGTGGTCTCGTAAATGCTGGAAATTACAAAACGGCGTGGGGATGCTCACAACGAGTCTGCATGATCCTTTCAGCAACTCATGTCTTCCTGGACCGTCTGCGTAGTCCTGCGCATGCGCGTTGCTCATTTCATTCCTGGAGTCGTCGTGAGAGGTTCTCGTCGTTGCGGCTCGCTCGCTCTGCTCCTCCTCAGATGAATCGGTCTCCGGCTCGATCTTGGGAGTCCTGACGATGGCGGTTGTTCTTTTTCTTCTCTTGAGAGCGTTGGTGCTTGCATCGATCTGCGGTGTGGGGCGGTATCTGCAGGGCTCTCTGGGTTCAGGCGTCAGTGCTCTCGTCGTCAGGATGGGAGCGGGTAGATTTTGAGGCGTTGGTTTGCTCGCTTGTTTTCTAGTTGATTTTTTGGTAATCTTTAGTTTCGGTCCAAATGCAGCAAAAAGCGTTTTCATTGCTGACTTTATTTGTGTGTCTGTTGGATCACCTTCACTTTCCGATTCTGATCCTTCTGAGGTGTTTGACTTTTCTTTTTCATTTTCGTTATCTAGTAATGTCTTTCGCGCCAGAAATTTTGAATCAAGTTTTCTGATTGGCTCTGCTTCGCTCACCCTGGAGGTCTGTTGAAACCAAGATGGCTGCCATTCGAAATTTTGCGCGGGATCACCGTTTTTCTTCTTCACAGCATTTTTGTCTGTAATCGTATCACTCACTATTTTTGAATCTTTTGGCTTTTCAGTAGCGATGTGTTTCTCTCTCGCTGCTCCGCTGTTTTTCAGCATATCTTGGAGGTTCGCGATGAGGCTTTCATCGTTCTTCTGGCTTTTTAACAGTTTTAATATCTCTGACCTGAGTTCGTTGTTTTCTATTTTGTTTTCCTCTCGGTCATCATTTTCGTTTATTATTTCTTCGTCTTCAGTGGTGTATTCTTCAGATTCTCTCAAAATCGCATTTGTGGACTCATCGATTATTTCTTGATCCGTTTCCATTTCTTTGCTGTATGCCCTGGTGTTGGGCCTATCTCTCTTAGACATATTTAAGTTTTTATTGAGTCAATTCAACCATCCTCTGCTACCAGCTTGTTGCAATGTTTTCAGGATCAGACTCAATAAATCATTCAAGAATTAATAGTTCAAATATATCTCTCTTTATTTACACAAGGCATTCTATATTCACTGAATGTTCACAGATAGAAGCCAGGAATGAGTGCGTGCAGCTCCTTATATATACAATGGGTGGAGCTAGATATGGGAGTGGTGAAGTATGAATACATTAAGAAGTGAAGAATAAATTAACCCCTGATATCTCGTTCATATACTATTTACATATTGGAGAATAAGGCATTTACTTGTGACAAAAACAATCTATCACACTTGACAAAAAAATACTGGTTCAGGTATAATAGGTAGTAAAAAAATGCTGAGGATCATGCTGCATAACTGATTGTCACAGCTTGATTGTTGGAACCTTTTAAAAACTTTTTAAAGCATTTTTTTTACTACCTATTGCCCGAACCGGTAGTAAAAAAATGTTTTAAAAAAGGGGGTGGGATCGAGTTCGGCCGATCAGCTGTGCCGCGCTATTGTTGGAACTTTTTTTTTTTTACTTTTTAAAGCATTTTTTTAGTAGTCTTTTAATTCTGCAGCTGTTATAATGTGAAACCAAGATTGAATGACTGCTTCTATTAACTGGGTTTTATTGCTGGGCCGCTTCTGACTAAGAAGTTTCTTTAGTCGGCTCCATAGATAAAATGTGTTTATTAGAATATATCTCGGGTTTATTTTCTTAAGGTATACTTGCAAGGAAAGGCCACGATCCATTCTCTGATCAAGGTGCAATTACCCAAAAGCAGAATGGGATTAATTGCCACCCTGACAGCCTGGGCTATTCCCAGGCCATTCCAGTAGTGGAATATGATTATCTTGAAACTCCAAAAAAAAAAAAAGTGGTGCTATTAGCCATCAAACCTCAAAAATACACTTTTCCTGAAAGGTTTCCACAATTTTGGCCACTACTGTATGTTCTATCACCATCTCGGAGAAAGTGTTTTTCCGTTGGATAGCTGACTGCCAGGCATTGATGACTGCCTGCGAAGGTTCCTGGATTGGGGCTGAAAGGCGAAAGCAAAAGCAGTATGCTCCGCCCATATTTGGGTAGACCTGGTTGCCCTGATAGACCGGTCCCACTGGAAAAACACTTAATCTCCCCCCTGGTACAGCCAACAAAGCGAAGAGAGCCCGTGGCCTAGAGGTTAATACATCTGCCCTAATATGCAAGTGGCCAGGATTCGAATCCTAGACTCGACTAGCTGATGAGAGCTAAACAGCTTGAAATAGCTGTTTCCCTAGCCTCCCCTTATTTCTTTGTCGATAAATTCAAATTTAACACTATCTCAGTTCCGTTTCACGTAGGTTCACTTTCACGTAGGTCAAACTTTCAACTTCACTCTAACTATCAAGTCTATCTGCTCTATGGATTAACAAGTGACATCAACTTGTTTTTCCTATTCTAGTTTGTAAAAAAAAAAACTATCGCTGATTGCTTTTCCTTGCAATTATCAGAAGAACAGCAATTAATGTATCCCCTGTGGATTTCTACCCACAAGAATCTTCCAAGATAAAACCTGCTTTAAATAATATGCATGATATTTGCAAGACTGTGTCACCTTACCTGGTCTTGCAAAAGAGAGAACTCATGGAATTGGCGAGATTCAGTTGGCCTTAATTTTCTCTTTCCTGAAAGCTGAAACACAGGTAAGAGGAAGAGTTGATATAGATTTTGCCCCTTAGGCCATTCAGGTCAGGGGTGAAATCCAAAATTTTTCCCTACCGGTTCTGTGGGCGTGGCTTGGTGGGCGTAGCAGGGGAAGAATATTGCAAAATCTCCATTCCCACCCCATTCTAGGGGAAGGATACTGCAAAATGTCCATTCCCTCTCCTCCTGGGGGAAGGATATTACAAAATCTCCATTCCCACCCCATTTTGGAGCCAGCCAGAGGTGGTATTTGCTGGTTCTCCGAACTACTCAAAATTTCCAGTACCGGTTCTCCAGAACCTGTTAGAACCTCCTGGATTTCACCCCCGATCCAGGTGGCATGTCCTGTCTCTATTTTCTAAAGCTTTGGTGACATTGCAAGTGCTACATGCAATTTAGATTTGACATAAACCTTGATTTCTGATCTAGGAGGGAAGGTGAGAAGAAGAATGACTGGGCTGCCTCTCCTGCTGCTGTTGCTTTTCTGGCTCCTGCCTCCAACTTCTACTAAGAAGATGGAAGCTGGGTGTGTGTTGACAAACCCTTACCAGATTCAGGAAGACTATTACAGGCCTGGTGATTTCATTATTGGTGGGAATTTGTTCATGAATACCATTATTTCCTCCACCATCCTAGACTTTACAAAGGACCCATACCGGATTCCAGTTAATATTTTGTATGTTTCATCTGGAGAGGAAAGATCCCCACAACACTGTCAAACTATTTGCTAAGACTGTATTATTATTATTATTCTCATCCTTCCTATTACCTATCTCCTTTTCTACTTATGACTATAATTTTGTTGCTTGTATCTTTACGATTTATATGGTTTTACTTAGTTTCCTAGTATGATTTTTGTTGATTGCTTATTTAGTATCCTATGACTATTACTAGGTGCTGTATCTTATGATTCATGAGGAATGTATTTATGATGACTATGATCACAATTTATCACATATCTTTGACGTACACTGAGATCTTATGCACTGAAGACAAATTCTTTCTGTGTCCAATCGCACTTGGTCAATAAAGAATTCTATTCTATTCTATTCTATTCTATTCTATTCTATTCTATTCTATTCTATTCTATGTAAATGATTGCTTTGTTTTGGGTTCAGGGACTCTTTTTCAGAAATGCTTGTTCTAGTTATGTTTGCAGTGTCCTAATGTAATTCAAATCTTTGTGCTGTTCTCAATAAAGAGAAAAAAACTCATAAAATAGAGTAGCATTTATAATTTCTTTCCCCAGAACTCATCCAGAAGATGATAAACATTAAAAATCAGGGAGGAACAACATATTAGAAAATGTGTCTAGTGAAGAAGTTGATTTATAATATTAATCTGGACAGAAAGTCATGGTGGAAAACTCCAAGAAAATTTATAGGGTATTTCTCTGTAAATTTAATATTTTTACAGTATGCAGTACCGTAAAAGAAGCCCTTAGTTTGGGAATTAGGAGTGCTCATGATTAATGGCCTTTATTAAAATTATGCTAAGATTCCTTCCCCTGCTCCCCTGAAATATTTTGCTCAGTAATGGTTTCCAGATGTGAAGAAGCTGCTCCAAGAGAGAAACATAGAAACTAGAACAATAGAGTTGAAAAAGACCTTGGAGGTAATAGTTGACCTAAAGATGCAGGTTGTGTTTTTTCCCCCCAAGTTTTTTTTATTTTTTTATTTTTTACAAATATACCAAATCAATGCGTGAACAGTGTGGACCTGGGTATCATACATTCTAATACAAGTAAAACTAATAAAGTTAATTATAATTACTACATTCAATCAACTTATGTTTTTCTATTAATAATACACATTTATATTAGGTTACAGTCTTATTCAATTATTCCATGTTTTCTTTTATTACTTTTATTTTATTATATAAAAATGTATACACTAATATTCCCCCTTCTCTTATTTCTATCACTTATTCCAGCTTTTAATCATGTCACCCTTTATTAAAAAACTTTTTCTTTCTATCTTATCTAATTTCTAATCATGTCACCAACCTAAAAAAGAAAAAAGAAAGAAAAAAATGAGAAAGGAGAGGAAAATCAAATTAGAACAACAAAAAAGAGAAGTCATCTATCCATCGTCTCTTACCTGCTTCAATACTTTAATTGCTATGCAGCTTGTAATGGGCTGCCCGTTGCACCTGTTGTTTTTTTTCTTTTTCTTTCTGATGTGTTCTGTTTTCTCCAACCATCAAAAAGGGCTTTTTTGGGGGGGTTCTTAATTATCACATCAGTCTGTGATATGATAAAGTTTCTTTTGTGTCAAGCTTGCTTCCTAGTAACTTATTTATTTGATTTTTATCCTGCCTTCATTGCTTTATAAATAACTCAGGACAGGGAAAATATCTAATTTGGTCTTCTATTTGAACCCCCTGTTTGAGCAGGAACCCCTATACCATTTCAGACAAATGTTTTTCCAGTCTCTTTTTGAAAGCCTTCAGTGATGAAGCACCCACAAGGCAAGTTCCATTGGTTGAAGGCTCTTATCATTAAGAAATTTCTCTGTAGAATTGGAGATACAGGAAGATATTTTTGAAAGGGAGATAGGGGCCTGGGCAGAAATTTTGGAAACTAGGCAGTGGAAGAGAGGAGAAGTGAGAGAAATATCTAGATTGAACAACCAAGAAGTAGATACCAACAGAGATAAAGTTTCAAGTGAGGAATATAGGAGGCAAGTCAAAAAAAGCATAGCAATTGAAGTATTGAAGCGGGCAAGAGACGATGGATAGATGATATCTCTTTTTTCTTGTTCTGATTGACTTTCCTTTTACTCTCTCTTTCTTTTCTTTTTTTAGGTAGGTGACATGACTAGAAATTAGGTAGGATAGAAAGAAAACGTTTTTGAATAAAGGGTGATATGACTAAAAGTTAGAATAAGAGAAATAAGAGAGGAGGAATATTAGTGTATACACTTTTACATAATAAAATAAAAGCAATAACATGAGAAAATATGGAACAATTGAATAATGACAGTCTGTAACTTAATATAAATGTGTATTATTATTATTATTATTATTATTATTATTATTATTATTATTAATATATAAGATGATTAAATGTAACAACTATGATTAATTTTACTAGTTTTATTTGTATTAGAATGCATGATACCCAATTTTCACACTGTTCATGATATGTTTGTTTAAAAAAAAAACCTTAAAAAAAGGAGAAATTTCTCTGTAAATTTCTCTGTAACCACATCGGTTAGAGTGGAAAAGGAGCAATTTTAGAAAGATTACAATCACCGGAGTAGTGAAGATAGAAGGGGACAATAATGAAGTATAAAACAGTCTTGATATGGAAAGAGAAATTTTTCTCCTTTCTCTCAAGTTTAATGAAGGGACATCCTTAAAAAAAAACAAAGCAAATGAAAGTTTCCTGTAATGTTCTTTAATCTGTTTCTCCCTATAGATTCCTGTCCAAGAACTACCAGCAGTTCTTGACCTTCATGTTTGCAGTCGCAGAGCTCAATGAGGATTTGGTTCTCCTTCCCAACATCACACTTGGCTTCCATATTTATAATAATGGGCAGGCAGACTTGTCGGTATCCTTAAAGAGCCTCTCTCTCCTCTCCACAAGAGGCCAAAGTATCCCAGGTTATAAATGTGACAGGCAGGACTCTCTGCTCTCTGTCATTGGTGGTCTCAGTGCCAAATCCTCAAGGCAGATGGCCTCCATCTTCAGCACCTTCAAGGTTCCACAGGTAAGGAGGCTCCACTGGGGACATTATGGAGTAGAAAAACTAGAGACCCAAAAAAGAAACCAAGGTCTTTTGGGCAGATTACCTCAGGCATGTATGACTTAGAGGATTGACGTTACAGTTAAACTCATTTTTTTATGTTTCATGATATGATTTTTATTATCCCAGAGAGACAGATAATGTGATAATTGTGAGATGCTGGACTGGCCAAGAAGAATTAATTCATGACTTTCATAGCCAACTTTCAGTGCAGTTTATTCTCTGGATCAGGGTACTGTTTTGTTCCCTTGAGTTCTGACCAGTCACAACTAGGCAAAATATATATCTGGTAGCTTTTCCTAAGAAGCTAACAAGAAAATTTAAGCTTGCCATTCATAGTGACTCTGCCTGACTAGTATTGTTGGAAGAAATGTCCTTCTGGGTTCAGTTCCAAGTGGGGAAAGAAGACACTGGAAACATGGAGACTGCTTGGAAAGATGGTTTTTAATGGTGGACAGGACAACATGGTTTTGAGGTCCTGGGGTGGGGGAAAGGGAAGAGATGCTGAGAGTGCCCCAGTTTTATGCCATCTCTGGGCTTTTGAATTTAAGATTATATTCTGATTGGTTGTCAGAGTCCCATGAAGCCATGCTGGGACAATTCTGTAGGATGTCCTGAGTCCCAAGCTTGGTTGACTCTTGCTGGGTGATGATGTAATGAAAGGGCTTTGGGATTCCTATTATGGCTCTGCCTGAAGGAGGTAGATCTTTGTTATGTAGAATGGACTGGCTCAGGCCTTAATGGCCCATTGACAAAGGGGGGGGGCTCAGTTTCTGCTTCCCTTTTAGTGGAAATATTCTGCCCTTTTAATATTTCCTAAAATATCTCATTTTCCTAGGAGAGGGGTAGGTACTCCTACAGTATAGTGCAGCAAGAAGCCACACAGTTGAGACTTCTAAAATCATCATCAATTTTTACTTTGTCTTTGAAATAAGAATCTCATTTCTTCAGCTTGGTGTTGGCTTTGAGTTCTCCCAGGGAGACAGGACAGTTTATCCTTCCTTCTTCCGGATTAATCCCAAGGAATCTCCTCAGTATGTGGGTTTAGTCCAGCTGCTCCTGTATTTCCAGTGGAACTGGGTTGGTCTTCTGGCCCCTGAAAATGACAGTGGAGAACATTTCATCTCAATGTTGATGCCAATGCTCAAGGAGAAGGAGATCTGCCTGGCCTTCACTGAAAGGTTGAGTACTGACGATCCTGGTATTGCCATGGGGAAATTACTTCATATTTTCAACATTTTGTTTAAAGTTGAAGTGATTATTCTGTATGGAGACTCCAATGGTATTTTATATATACAGGAGGCTGTGTATGCTCTTGGAAAATCAAGAAAGACGTCATTTTGGAAAGTTTGGATCTTAACTTCCCATTGGAAACTTAATGTGTTGGTATCTCGATACATACTACATTTTATAAAGCCCTTCCATGGGGGTTTGCAGTTTCGGGACCACACTGGTGATGTCTCAAAGTTCAGCCATTTTCTCCTGTCTTTAGACCCTTTGAAGCCTCAAGGAGACATTGTTCTCCCACTATGGTGGGAAAAAGTCTTTGATTGCAAGATCCACAAACCGGATGAGATTCCTCAAAAGGGGAAAAAACAATGTACAGGAAAGGAGAATTTACAGGACCTGAAATCTTACGTGTTTGAAACAAGGATGACAGGTGAAAGTTACAATATCTACAATGCCATATATGCTCTGGCACATGCATTACATGTGATGAGGCTTGGAAAGAGGATCTCAGATATCCAGTCATGGCAGGTAATCCCTATAAATTTTTATCAAGGACACAGATCTTTAAAGAGGAAGTCCTCTATGTGCATTTTTTTTTAAAAAAATATTGATTAATTATCTTTATGCTCTCACATCAGTGCATCTCAGAACAGGTAAAACAGCAATTACTAAATAGAATAATGTAAATGAGATATGATCTTTAAACTATCACATCAGTGTATCTCAGAACAGGTTAAAACAGCAATAACTAAATAGAATAATGTAAATGAAATATAATCATTATGCTATCCCATCAATGCATCTCAGAACAGATTAAAACAGCAATTACTAAATAGAATAATGTAAATGAGATATGATCTTTATACTATCACATCAGTGTATCTCAGAACAGGTTAAAATAGCAATAACCAAATAGAATAATGTAAATGAAATATAATGATTTGTTGAAAAGAGGTAGAGGAGGCAAAGAGATCATGTGAAGTACTAATACCACTCTATAAAGCCTTAGTAAGACCACACTTAGAGTCCTGCATCCAGTTTTGGTCACCACACTATAAAAAAGATGTGGAGACTCTAGAAAGAGTGCAGAGAAGAGCAACAAAGATGATGAGGGGACTGGAGGCTAAAACATACAATGAACGATTGCAGGAACCGGGCATAGCTAGTCTAGTGAAGAGAAGGACCAGAGGAGACAGGATAGCAGTCTTCCAATATTTGAGGGGCTGCCACAGAGAGGAGGAAGGGGGTCACGCTACTTTCCAAGGCACCCGAAGGCCAGACGAGGAATAATGGATGGAAACTGAACAAGGAGAGATTCAACCTAGAAATAAGGAGAAATTTTCTGACAGTGAGAATAATCAACCCATGGAACAGAAGTTGCCTTCGGAAGTTGTGGGAGCTTCACCACTGGAAGCTTGCAAGAAGAGACTGGACTGCCATCTATCAGAAATGGTGTAGGGTCTCCTGCTTGGGTGGGGGTTGGACTAGATGACCTACAAGGTCCCTTCCAACTCTGTTAATCTGTTATCTGTTATCTTAGCCCAACTCTCCTTACAGTTGTTGTGGGGAGGAAGGAGGAAGAAGGAGCTTAAGATAGCTTCACCACCTTGTTGAGTTGTTTTTTTTAAAAAGTAATAATAATAATAAAGATGGGAAATAAACAAATTACATACATAAATAAATCACAAAGCAAAACAATACAATGAAATTTAGAATGTGGAATTTAAATAATTAAATCTCATTCTAATAAACTGGGAGCTGAAGAAGCCATTGTACAAATGCCCCTTGGAAAAGAGAACCTTTTCCAGTGTCAGGGTAGGTGTCAAATATTGTGTGTTAATCTTGACTCATATCTCCATCAAAGGAATTCCTGGAGCTTCTTAGACATACATCAGTCTATTAAGATGAGGACCATCCCAGAATGACAGAAGGCCATGATGTCTCATTTGTGTCTCATTGGCCAATTATTCCAATTTCTGAAGGTCTCATTTCTTTCAGTTTCTTGTCTATTTGAGGAATGTGCAGTTCAACAACAGTGCTGGAGAGGAAGTCTCATTCTCAGAAAATGGACTGGGATCTGCTCGTTATGATCTACTCAACTGGGTTCTCCTCCCCAATCTATCTTTTGATCCTGTGAAAATTGGCCAAATAAATCCTGGGGTTCCAACTGGCCAGGATTTCGCCGTTAACTCTGGTGCAATCGTGTGGGCCGCAGAGGTAAACTGGAAGGAAATTTTGTAAATTCAGGAAAGGAATCCCCTGGGAATTCTGAATGTCCTTCTAACCTGAAAAAAAAGTTCTATTGAACCAGAAAAGAACCAATTTTGTTGTATACATGATGTAGAATGACAATAAAGGCTTTGAAAATATTTTTAGAATTGGGTGAAATATCTGTTTTTGAAGTTAGCGAATTTGAGGTCTTGCAAAAGGTCCAATAATGAGTAAGAATAGGAAGAACTTCTGCTTGAAACTCGGGATGCCAATTGATCAGGCAGTGATTTCCATGGACCATTCCTATTCAATTGGGTCATTATGCTTCCTTGTGTTATAAAACCTGTAGTTCAATATCACAAGCCTCCCTATGCATGTCGAGGTCCCATTTCTAAGCTCCAGCATCCATTAGTGGGTTGGGAGCAGGGGTGAAATGCTCCCGGTTTGTACTGGATTGCCCAATCTGGTAGCGATGGAGGCAGGTGGTTCAGAGAATCGGTAGCAAAAATCCCTGGCCCCCCCCGCCATTGCCCAGCTGAGCTGCGCAATCATCAGAGGCTTTTTTTATTATTTTTAAAAGCATTTTTTCTACAACCTCTTCAGCTGAAGAGGTTATAGAAAAAAATGTTTTAAAAGGGAAAAAAAAGCCTCTGCCGATCAGGCACGTCAGCTGCGATTGTCAGAGGCTTAAAAAAAAAGAAAAAGCTCTGCCGATCAGGCAAGTCAGCTGGGATCATCAGAGGCTTTTAAAAGCATTTTTTAAACAACCTCTTCAGCCGAAGAGGTTGTAGAAAAAATGGTTTTAAAAGTTAAAAAAAAAAAGTTGGCCACACCCACTCAGTCATATCCCCACCACCACCACCAAGCCACGCCCACAGAACCGGTAGTAACAAAATTTACATTTCACCACTTGTTGGGAGTGCCAATGGCCTGAACCCCCTGTTAGAGTTTGCAGCAATCCAACCAGCACACAAGTAAATAATTCAGCAGGATTCATGTATAAAAGAAATTTCTTTATATACAGTAATATAGATCATGATACATGTATACAATACCCATGCAGCAGAAGCCAGAACCAGAACTCAGAATCCAGAAGCTATATAATCACAGAAGCAATAATAATCCTTACATATACAATATGCAGTCAAGTGAAGCCAAGCTAACCCACGCCCAGGCTCCCATAACTCACAACAGATCCTGTTTCTTAGTCACCAAACAGTTCCCATTGGCTGACTTGTTATTATGGCTATCCCAGCTCATAATTACACAGAAACCCTCTCTGGAGTTGTTCCAGGTTTGTGCTAAATCCTGATGAACCAGTCCTTTTGAAGACATTTTGCAAATGGGCATAGGAATGTGAAAAATAAATAAATGAAGCATTTCATTGCATAGAGCAGGTAAAGAATTACTTTTTTTTCCTCTTTCAGACCATCCCCTTTGCCAGGTGTGGCATGAAGAGGTGCCAGGCAGGAGAAAGGAGAAGCGTTCCAGAGGGCGAGCAGGTTTGCTGCTACCAATGTAACCCTTGTCCAGAAGGGTCCATTTCTAATCAGACAGGTAGAACACACTTAAATTGAGATTCTTGGACCACGGAAGCCATTCAGTAAATCAAAATATTAAAATTTATTGTCATTTTTGGAATGATTCATGCTTCGAAGTATTCATAATTTTCAGCAAAACGTCTTGGTTTTGTCTCCCACTGCTCACCAGTTTAATGCAGTTTAATGCAGGGTAATTTGAAGGCAAAATTAAGGAGTTTCCTTCTGGCCTTTTCACTCCTACTGTCATACCCTTGGTGTGGTGTGGTGGAGCCTCGGTGGTGCAGCGGACTAAGTGCTGTTAAGTGCTAGCACTTAGCTGCAGCTCCCTGCAATTAGTGCGAGTTCAAATCTCACCAGGCTCAAGGTTGACTCAGCCTTCCATCCTTTTGAGGTAGGTAAATTGAGGACACGGATTGTGGGGGCAATAAGCCAGCTTTGTATAGAACAACACTGCTTAGGGGGGGCCGAAAGCCCTAATAAGTATGTATATACATAAAAGTATGCAGGCTATTGCTATAATGCATTGTAAGCCGCCCTGAGTCTACGGAGAAGGCGGCATATAAATTGTACTAATAAAATAAAAATAAATAAATAAATAAATACCCTGCTTGGAAAACCAACCAGCTCATTTTCCTAAATGAGCAGGGTAGCCCAAATTTTTATTCTTCTTCTCTCATCACTACCAATCTCCCAGGACACTGGTAGAACTGTCATTAAAAGAAGAAACCCATCTAGCCATAACACCTAGACTTATATAACTCTTCATAGTGCTTTTCGGCACTCTCTAAGTGGTACACAGAGTCTAGAGTCCAGCATTTATGATCCAGGCCCTCCTTTATTGACCTTAGAAGGATGGAAGGCTGAGTCAACCTTGAGTCAGTCAGGATCTAACTCCTGGCAGTGGACAGAGTTAGCCTGCAATATTGCATTCTAACCAGAGGTACTATTCAGCAGGTTCTGACCAGTTCTGGAGAACCGGTAGTGGAAATTTTGAGTAGTTCGGAGAACCAGTAAATACCACCTCTGACTAGCCCTGCCCCCATCTATTCTCTGCCTCCCGAGTCCCAGCTGATCGGGAGGAAATGGGGATTTTGCAGTAACATTCTCCTGGAGTGGTGTGGGAATGGAGATTTTACAGTATCCTTCCCCTGCCACGCCCACCAAGCCACGTCCACAGAACCGGTAGTAATTTTTTTAAAATCCCACCACTGATTCCAACCATTGCATCACCACAGCTTTGTATCTATCTATGTCTGGTAAACCTCCTGTCAGGGCCCAGATATTTCTACGGGGATGCTGGCATTTTGGTAGGAGGAATGGGGGGAGGAATGGAGTGGCCTGTATATGAAGTTTCTATTTCCTGCATTACTGTGATAATCTTTATATGAAGTGTTTCTGTTTCCCTGCAATGATGTAGTATGGGAGGGTTGGGTTAGCATTGCTTTAAATAGCTGGTTTTAAATGAGAAGCTTCAGTTCTTGCCTAGGTCTCTTGTTATCACAAACCTTCCAATAAAAGCTCCTTTTGGAACAACTGCAGTTTCAAGAGTCCTGCTTTCTTGGGAAGATTGGAGAGGCAAGACTTTACACCTCCACTGCAAAAAAGTCTAAATGAGCAGAATAGTAATAAAAAACAAAGTAGCAGAGCCAGAGAGCTCTCAGTGTTTTTTGGGCCTCTGGATCTTTCTTTCCTTTATTCCTCCTGTAACCCATTTTCCTGTAAATCATTTCTGATCAGGAAAAGAGACTTTTGTTCTGTCCCCGTCTCACACACGCACACAAACAGTCAGCCAGGAGTTAATAAAACCAGCAGTCAGGAATTCCTTTGAGATAACAGAATTGGCAGCAAACCAGTAGCTGCCTGCCAAAAACTTTACTCACAAAGGGAGGTTTTTCTCCTCTGTCCGATAAACCAAAATAAGTCCACAAAGCCAAAGAATTGTCAAGTCCAGTCCATAATAAATCCAAGGAGGGCATATAACAAAGTTCCAGAAATGCAGTATGACTTGCTAGCTTTTCAGTTTTGTCCGTCACAAGGCCTGAATGGCCACCACACCCCCTTTTAAACCCTGTGGGGTGTGGTCCAGTGACTCAGCTTAATCTCTGGCACACCTCCTTCTCTGCTGCATGCGCTTGTCTTTCCGACGCTGTCGGGGATCCAGCCAAGACTCATCTCCGTCACTGTCTAACTGTGGCTGCTCGGAAGTGCCTGGCTCCTGGCCTATCTCTTGGCCTTCGGAGGACACCTGAGGAATTGCCAGAGAGGAGGGTCCTGGAGAGGGAGGCCTTGCTAACTCCTCTCCTTCACTTTCAGAGTCTTCTCCCTCTGATAAGATGGGCTCGGGGGTTGGAGTCACAACAACTTTCCCCTCTCGCATTTGGTGCACAATTGCATGTCTTCCTCTGTCTCAATCTGATCTTCTCAACATACACCAACTGATAATGTACGCACATAAAAAATAGCTGGATTCCTGGCTGACAGATTTATCAATGTTTTGATTGAGGGAAAAACAGAGTTGGCGATCTTTCTTACATTGAAAACCACAATAGCAATGGAGGTTCCCAATGACTGGCCTTTCTTTCTACAGCACATTGACCAGGTCAACTGGAGCTGAACAGATCCTTGTCTCTGGGTAATCTATTCCTGGGGTCATCAATAATGGTTTGTCCCAGTAGTGGGTTTCAAAATTTTTTAGTACCAGTTCTGTGGGTGTTGCTTGGGGGGGCATGGCATGGCTTGGTGGTCATGGCTTGGTGGGCATGTCAGGAGAAGGATATTGTAAAATCTCCATTCCCTCCTCACTCCAGGGGAAAGTTATTCCAAAATCCCCATTTCCTCCTGATCAACTGGGACTCGGAAGGCAGAGAATAGATGGGGGCGGGGCCAGACAGACATGGTATTTACCGGTTCTCCTAACTACTCAAAGTTACTGCTATCTGTTCTCCAGAACTGGTCAGAACCTGCTGAAACCCACCTCTAGTTTGTCCTTTTTATTGCCCCATACACAGTGAATCATTCCATCACTATCTTTGTAGGTTGTCTGCAACAGAAAGGGAACAATTATATCATCTCTGAGAGAGAGAGATAATGCTTATGGCAAATGCCCTTGAAATTCTAAGGAAAAGATTCTTGATTTCAGATGCATCAGAATGTGACCCCTGCCCAGAAGACCAATATCCCAACAAAGACAAGTACCGGTGCATTGCCAAGAAGCTCCACTTCCTTGCCTATGAAGACAGCCTGGGATACACTTTAGTCTCTCTCACACTGTTTCTCTCTGTAATCACTTCTGCAGTTCTGGTGATTTTCCTTAAGCATCGCAATACACCAATCGTCAAGGCCAACAACCGAGATCTCACCTACATCCTCCTGGTCTCCCTCCTGCTCTGCTTCCTCTGCTCTTTCCTCTTCATTGGTCAACCAGGGAAGGTCACCTGTCTCTTACAACAATCTGCCTTTGCCATTCTCTTTTCCCTTGCAGTTTCCGCTGTGTTGGCAAAAACGGTCATGGTGGTTCTGGCCTTCATGGCCACCAAGCCAGGGAACAGCACCAGGAAACTCTTAGGAAAGCCATTGACCAACTCCATTGTCTTAGGCTGTCCCCTTGTCCAAGTACTTCTTTGTGCCCTCTGGATTGTAACCTCTCCCCCATTTCCCAACTTCGACTTTCACTCCTTGTTTGGAGAGATCATCTTGGAATGCAAGGAAGGCTCAGCTTTAATGTTTTATACTGTCCTTGCCTACCTGGGTTTTTTGGCTTTCATCAGTTTCACGGTGGCCTTTCTGGCTAGGAAATTGCCTGATAGTTTTAATGAAGCCAAATTCATCACTTTCAGCATGCTGGTCTTTTGCAGCGTTTGGATCTCCTTCCTCCCCACCTACCTGAGCACCAAAGGGAAGTCCATGGTGGCCGTGGAGATCTTCTCCATTTTGGCCTCTGGGGCTGGTCTCTTGGCTTGCATCTTTTTCCCCAAATGCTACATTATCCTATTCAGGCCCCATCTGAATTGTAGAGAAAATATGATAAGAAACAAGAATTCCTAATCAATGCAGTGATAGGCCACATTTATATTTATTACTGAGGCATTTTTAGAATGTAATCACATTTCTTTTAAAAAAAAATGATGACAGAAAGAAGGAACATGTTCATTAAAAAATGTCTTATTGTAAAATCCATACAAGTGGTTACAATATGCTTGTTGTCAGCAACAATCACCCAGCCTCCCCCCCCCCATATCTTCCAGTTATCCTCAATGGGGCCCAATGTCATGCCTGGAAATAATGCTTGGTAATAAAGATGTGTTTATTATTTCAAGAAGGACATTTTCTCATTTTATTCTTTTAATTTAAAATGTTAATATGTTAGCGTTTTAAAGGATCAGGTTAATGGTCAATGTTTTAAGCATATGTGTTAGTTTCCATAGTCTTCTGAGGCTTTGTAGAATTTCCTGCTACTGTTCAATTTTATTTCATTTTTTTGAAATGGTGAACTTTAAATCCTCACTTATCCACCTTCTTCTGCTGCCTCACCAAAATGAGAGAGTTTCCTAGGTGGGTGAAAATAATTATGTCAGTAATGTTGTCCCCAATTTGGGTGTGAGCCTGGTGCTGAAGCCAATGAGGTGCAGGTTTTCTGTTTGCTTTTTAGAATAGCATAAAATAGAATTTTTTATTGGCCAAGTGTGATTGGACACACAAGGAATTTGTCTTGTTGCATATGCTGCCAGTGTACATAAAAAGAAAAGATACATTTGTCAAGAATCATAAGATACAACACTTAATGATAGTCATAGGGTACAAATAAGCAAATCAGGAAACAATATCAATATAAATCATAAGGATATTGGAGTATTCCAAAGAAAAGAGCTCCTGGCCAAAATGCCAAGAACCAAGAACAAAGGATTAAGTAAGCTTTATACATTTTCACTAAAAGAGAAGGCGGGACAAGACGAGAAATATCATCTAATAAACATTTTAGTAATAATTCTACAATTTGTTCTATTGGCCTCTAGCTGTCCTTATTCCTAAGCCTTGGCTAATGAATGCCCAGGAGTTATCTAATACACATTTTATTGGCTGCAGGCCATCTGTATTCCTAATTTTTATCTGAGGCCTGCAACTTCTCTAACTCTTTTTACTTTTATCAGCTTTCTAACTACCCAGAATTGTTACAAGATTTACACATGCATATTTCCCGTAGATAAGCATTCTTTTTTCTTGCTAGACACACTCCCCAATTACAGGTTTCCTGCTTTACTTTCAAGTGTGTGTTATGATCTGGCTTTATTTTAGCATTCAGCCCATCAGTAGTGTATGCATTGTTTTGACTATTTATGTCATCTCTTAAAACTTCTTGGTAAATCATAGAGCACTGTGGTAATTTCATATTATAATATACTATGATATGATACTCCAGAAAAAATAATTGTAACCAGTCTGCCTTCCTGTATCCTGCATGAGCCAGAAAGAGGGCTGCGAAAATTTCTACAGACCTCTCGCATGCTGGACATAAACTGTTTCAACTTCTTCCCTCAAGATGACGCTATAGAGCATTGCACACCAAAACAACCAGACACAAAGACAGTCTCCCATCCTTCCCGGTGCTATCATTCTGTTAAACAACTAATTCCCACAACACTGTTTTATGTCCTGGGATGTCAAACCACCTAATTTGGCTAGGTTTTGTAGAGGTGAGCCTATGGAGCTGACTACGGGTCTAAGTGGGATTTCTTCTTTGTGTATCTTGGGGAGACCATAGAGCTTAGGGCATCTGGATGATTTCTCTCTTATTTATTTGTTTCAATTTGTATACCGCCCTTCTCCAGCAGGACTCAGGGTGGTGAACAGCCAGAATAAAAACAGAACATACAAAATTTAAAAACAGTTTAAAATAATTAAATATTTTTGGCTGCAATTTAAAACAAACCCAATTAAAATCAGTTAAATTTAACCAAAAACTGTGGGATCAAGCCAGCCCGGCTAGGTGAAATAAATAAGTTTTCAGGGCCCGACGAAAAGTCCGGAGGTCTGGTATTGTACATATCTCTGGAGGGAGGTTGTTCCAGAGGGCGGACGCTGCCACAGAGAAGGCTCTCCCCCTGGGGTTCTCCAGCCGACACTGTCTGGCGGACGGCACCCTGAGGAGGCCCTCTCTGTGTGAGCATACTGGCCGGTGGGAGCTATTGGTGGCAGAAGGCAGTCTCGTAGATACCCCGGTCCTAAGCCATGGAGTGCTTTAAAGATGGTCACCAACACCTTGAAGCGCACCCGCAAGAGCCTTGGTAGTACAGGGGTTTAAGGCACCCTGTTATTAAGCTTATTAAGACCAGCTGCCTGCAATTACTGCAGGGTTCGAATCTCACCAAGGCTCAAGGTTGACTCAGCCTTCCATCCTTTCTAAGGTAGGTGAAATGAGGACCCAGTTTGTGGGGGCAATAAGCTGACTTTGTATAAATATACAAAAGTATGAAGGCTATTGCTGAGCACATTGTAAGCCGCCCTGAGTCTTCAGAGAAGGGCGGCATATAAATCAAATTTAAAAAAAAAAAAAGACCACCGGGAGCCAGTGCAGCTCGCGCAGGAGAGGTGTCACATGGGAGCACCCCGTCGCTCCCATAATCCCCCGCGCAGCCACATTCTGGACCAGCTGGAGCCTCCGGGTGCACCCCAGGGGGAGCCCCATGTAGAGAGGGAATCTGGGAATGATTCTTTGCTGGATCTCTTCGCTGATGGGGAGGCTTTTATTTTGGATCTAGTTGTTTTTTCCAGGTAGGTGGTGGGATCTGTGTTTAGGAGTTTGTATGTGGAGTCCGAATTTCTTGCCATACAACTACAGCCCTATGCAGAATCCATCACCTCACACATAAAAAACTCATTCCAGTTCATAGAGATCATAAACAAACAAAACTTACAGCCCAGCGACCTATTTGTGAGCTTCAATGTCATATCCCTCTTCACCCAAGTGCCAATCAAAGAAGCCTTGATAGCTATCCAAAACATATATAAACCCCCCAAGCACATCCTAGATCTGACCAACCACTGCCTATCCAACACATATTTCATCTATAAAGGACAAAAATACAAACAAATAGAAGGAGCACCCATGGGATCACCCCTCTCACCTGTTATCGCAAACCTCTACATGGAAGATTTTGAAACCCAAGCCCTTGAAAAATTGGATAACAAACCCAAACTCTGGCTCAGATATGTAGATGACACCTTCATAATCTGGCCACATGGGAAAGAAAAACTGGACAACTTCCTCACACACCTCAACAGCCTACACCCCAAAATAAAGTTCACCATGGAAACAGAAGCTAACAACCAACTTCCCTTCCTGGATGTCTTAGTCTACAAGAAATCCAATGGCTCCCTAGGACACACCATCTACCAGAAGAAAACACACACAAACCGCTATCTGCACGCACTCTCACACCACCACCCAGCACAGATCAACTCCGTAGCCAAGACACTCATCTCCAGAACAAAACCCTTAGCTGATGAACAATACCTAAAAACTGAACTACATACTCTCACTAACGTACTAACATCCAACGGATTCCAAAGAAACAAGATTATCAACCTAATCCAAAAAGAGACACCCACTAAAATCCAAGACAAAGAACAAGAAAACAGCAAAGCCCTCCTCCCATACATAAAAGGCACCACAGACAGAATCAGCAAGATCCTCCACAAACACAATATCAAGACAGCATTCTGCACAAACCCAAAAATATCCACCATCCTAAGAAACCTCAAAGACAAAATCAAGTTAGAAAATCAAGGAGTATATGAAATCCCATGTACCGCCTGTCCCACCACATACATCAGACAAACCAACAGAAGAATAAATGCACGTATTGAAGAACACAAAAACTCAGTCAGAAAAGAGGAACTAACTTCTTCCCTAGTCCAACACCTTAAAGCCACAGGACATGAAATCGATTAAAATGAAATAAAATGAAAAATGAAATGGAATTTAAAAAAAGCCAAAACTATTGCCAAAACTGAACACTTTAACAACAGAATAATCAGAGAAGCCATCGAGATAGAAAAACGTCCCCACAGCATGAATAAAAGAGATGATACCTCCTGCTTACCAGCCATTTGGAAACCCGCCCTTATTGACAAACGAATCCCAAACACAAAGAATAACACCAGACCTACACTCATGAAAACCACACAGGATGTCACCTTCACACATCCACGCAAAAAGCAAGCCCAAACTCACACCGATGATGAGGCACGACCACATACCAGAAGCCAGACCACAGCTGCATCATTAACCACTTTAAACCCCTCCAATCTATACATGAAGCAAACTGACACACACCATGAAGATGTAGCACGACCATGAACGTGGAGCCAAACAAAAGCAACGCAGGCCACGAGTTCAAATCCCCCTGTAACTCAGAGCAATCTGAGCAGCCAAGCCCCCACCCTATCAGAACACACACCCAGGCAATCAGAGCACAGCCAACCCTCCCACCCAATCAGAGCACAGCCAAGCCCCCACCCTATCAGAACACACCTCCACCCAATCAGAACACAGCCATGCTCCCACCCAATCAGTTCATACCCCCATTGGCAGTTAAAAAGAAGAAACAACCACGATCACACATTGCTCCTAGAAGCACAAGGCCGAAGACACCAGCCTGAAGATGATGAATGAGACTTTGTCGAAACGTCGCCAAGGTACTTCCAATTTTACGCGGAAGAAAACCCAAATAACCAAAGACCTACATACAAATACCCACAAAAACCTCAGAAAACATATATATGTATTTCTCTTTAGCCAGGTTCTTCCTACGTAAACCAAAATTTTTATGAGCCCTAGTTCAGTGAAATCACAATCCACTAGTTTCTAGGCTTTTTTCAGGCAGCCAGCAAGCTCCCTGCTGCCCATTGGGAGACTAAGGAGACTAAGATAGATCTATTTCGGATTTATTAGTTCTCATCAGTTAGCCATACCCTCATCCCATGTATCCTCCCTGTAAAGGTACAGTATTTGTTTTCTTTTCTTTTCGTAGGTCTTTATGTGTATTTTTCTTTAGCCAGGTTCTTCCTACGTAAACCAAGATTTTTATGCATATATATAAACAGTAATGGCTGTTGCTGTTGAAGAACCCTTGCATAGGCCTGATGATGGCAGATGAGATTCTGCAGAAATGTTGCCAAAATACTCTCAGTCTTACACAGGAAAAGACCCAAATACACCAAGACTTAGATAGATTAGATAAATAGATAGATAGATAGATAGATAGATAGATAGATAGATAGATCAATTGATCTATGGAGATTTTCATTTATCCATGTCATGGCTGTCCCAAAGGTGCTTTTTCAAGAGGCAACTGGACTTTCTGGAAATATTTTGGGATGTTTCTTGATTATTTGATGCCTTTGTGAGAAAGGAAAAAAATCCTTTATGTCAATATTCCAGATCATGTTATACCCTTCTATTTATCCCTCCCTCCTTCACTTTGCTTCAGTGGCTGAATTGTTCCTCTAGCCCCCTAATCAATTTGGGTCTCTGTTGGAGCAGTTTCTTTAAGTCTGGTAACCACTGCTGAGCACAAATCTTTGGGGGTAATCACCATACAGCTTTATTTCTAAGATATGCTGACTCCAAAACTGAAGGATTTTTTAAACAACTCCTTACTGTACAGTAGTGGCCAAAATTGTGGAAACGTTTTGGGAAAAGTGCATTTCCTAAAACTAGCTAATAACACCACTTTTTTTTGAGTAGTACCATAAAATTATATATCAGTAGAAAGATAATTTAATCAAGAATGTAATGCAATGACTTTTATGAAGGATTTGCTATTAGAATAGCAGTTATAAAGAAGAAAAGTGAAACGAGATATACAAAAATTATCACCATGTCAGTTAATACTTAGCTGGGTAATCTTTAGCATGAATTACGGCCTTACAACGCCTTCCCATGGAGTGAACCAAGTCCTTTAGTTCTGCAGCTGTTATGATGTGAAACCAAGATTGAATGATTGCTTCTATTAACTGGGTTTTATTGCTGGGTCGCTTCTGACTAACAAGTTTCTTTAGTCAGCACCATAGATTTTCAATTGGGTTGAGGTTGGGCTATTCCCAGGCCATTCCAGCAGTGGAATTGTCAGCCTCAGCTTTGCCTGCTTCAGCTGCCATAAGAAATGGGGGGGAGGGACTAGTTAAGGAGCGAAGGGGGGGAAGATGCAGGAGGTGTTTTTTTTTCCATTGTAGGACGTGTCTTCCCAAGAAATGAAAGTGAATCTCCAAAGGGGCCGGCTGACCAACTGCCCTACATTCCTGATGAATAACATTGCCAGACGTGATGCCACCTGACCTTTGGGAGACCTTTGTATTGGATGATGGTCAATGGACATGGGGGGGGGAGAAGCTTAGTAGATGCTATTTCGCGCGTTTTGCTCACTTCCAGCTTTACCTGGGTTGCGATCATTTCATATTCAGTAAAAGTACTAAACTCTTTAAAATGATTGAGTTTGGGTTTTTCTTTCCTGGATATTGAAGGAAGCATACATGACATTAAGGTATGTTCCGCGAAAAGAAAGATGGATCCTTTCATTTGGTAGTCGATTATAGAAATATGAATGCGATTTGTGTAGAAAATGTCTACCCCCTCCCAATCATGAAGGACATGTTAGCCCATTTAGGGAAGGGAAAAATTTTCACCAAACTTGATTTAAGAGAGGCATACTACCGAGTGAGAATAAAAGAGGGGGATGAATGGAAGACAGCATTTAATTGCCTACTGGGATGTTTCCAATTTAGAGTACTCCCTTTTGGATTACAGGGAGCCCCTGCTGTATTCATGCAGTTGATCAATGAAGTATTGCATGAGCACCTGTATAAGGGGGTGTTGGTCTATTTGGATGACATCCTGATCTATTCTGACAACATGGCCGACCATGTAAAGTTGGTACGGACAGTCTTGAAGAAACTCAAAGTGGCTGAACTCTATGCCAAACTTTCTAAATGTGAATTTCACCAAGACAAAATTGACTATCTTGGATATTGTATATCGCATGAGGGAATAGAGATGGACCCTGAAAAGGTCCGAGCAGTGCTGGAATGGGCCGCACCACGCACCCGTAAACAGTTACAGAGCTTCTTAGGGTTTGCTAACTTTTATAGACAATTTATCCCCTCTTTCACGAAAATCGCACTACCAATTACAGACTTGCTAAAAACGAAAGGGGAATTAAAGCCCAAACCCTCGAAACCACTAGAATGGACTATGGACTGTCAAGCCGCTTTCGAAAAATTGAAACGGCTGTTTGCAGCTGAACCAGTGCTCAAACACCCCGACATGGAACAACTTTTTGTAGTACAAGCTGACGCCAGTGACATAGCTGTAGGAGCAATACTCTTGCAAAAGAATGAAAACGGGATATTACAACCCTGTGCTTACACGTCCCGTAAACTATCAGAAACGGAAAGGAGATGGGCCATATGGGAGAAAGAGGCGTTTGCAGTTAGATGGGCGCTGTTAACATGGAGACAATTTTTAGAAGGGGCGAAACACCCTTTCGAAGTGTGGACTGATCACAAGAATTTAGAAGCATTAAAAACACCACGCAAACTACCACCAAAACAGGCTCGTTGGGCCCAACATTTCAAGCATTTCAATTTCACTCTACATTACCTTCCTGGTGGGAAAAACTTCATGGCGGACTCACTTTCCAGATTGCCGCAGTACAACAGCATCAAGAAGGAGGTGGTTCAACCAATGATCCCCTTGACACAATTGGCAACACCTGTCACTACCAGAGCGCAGAGAAAAACCGAACCAGAACTCTCGGGGATTTACTCGAAAAATTGCGAGAAGTGCTAAAAACTGACGAGTGGTTTAAGAACCACTCGAATGAATGCACGCTTCGTGACGGACTAGCTTGGGTTGGATCGAAATTGTATGTTCTGACCACATTAAGAACAACCGTATTGAAATATGCTCATGATGCCAAGGCCGCAGGACACTTTGCGTTTGTCAAGACTCTACATCTTGTTAAGAGACAATTTTGGTGGCCTGCACTTAAAAAGGACATAGAGGCATATGTGGCTAGCTGTCCAGTATGTGCTTCGGCTAAAAGACCTCCAGGAAAACCCACTAGATTGCTGCAAAGTGTGGCTAAACCGAATGCCCCATGGAAGGAAGTATCTATGGATTTTATTGTGGACTTACCAGAGAGTGAAGGCTGCACTGTCATTTGGGTAGTAACTGATTTGTTTTCCAAACAAGTACATTTCATCCCTTGCTCAAAGATCCCTTCAGCAAAAACCCTTGCAAAACTGTTTATTCGGCAGATTTACCGACTACATGGATCTCCGAAAAGAATAATTTCTGACAGGGGTGTGCAATTTACTTCCAGTTTCTGGAAAGAGTTTTTGAAGTTGATAGGCTCCGCCCAGGGGCTAAGTTCCAGTCACCACCCTCAGATAAATGGGGCCTGTGAAAAAACCAATGGGGTTCTAGAACAATACCTGAGGTGTTACGTAAATTACCAGCAAGACAATTGGGTAGACTTTTTGCCATTTGCAGAAGTGGCATATATTAATTCCATACACAGTAGCACCGGATTCTCTCCTTTTAAGGTCGCTTCGGGCCAGGATTTCGTACCCATTCCCGAGCTACCACAAGATGATCCCCAGAATCCCTCCTTGATGGATTAGATTGAACAATTAAAGAGCACATGGGCAGTGACTCGGAAGGCCTTAGATGAGGCACACCGGGCCCATAAGGTGCAAGCCGATAAGAAAAGGTCCCCAGCTCACATTTATAAAGTGGGTGATAAAGTCTATTTATCTACTAAATACTTACAGACTACTCAGAAGTCCAAAAAGCTGGGCCCTAAGTATGTGGGACCATTTCGTGTGATTAGACTGATTAATCCAGTAACAGTTGAATTGGAATTGCCAAAAACGTTGAGACGTATACATCCTGTATTTCATGTTAGTTTATTAAAACCTGAACACTCGTCTCCCCTAAGGGCTGACCAAAGCACCCCTCCAATTCCCAATCTCATAGAGGGGGAGCAACATTTTGAAGTTAAGGAAATTTTGGACTCTAGGAAACACCATGGCAAAGTCCAATATCTGATTGCCTGGAAACATTTCCCTTTGTCTCAGGCTGAATGGGTGAATAAACGGGATGTCCGAGCTCCCAAGCAAATACAACAATTCTATACCAGATACCCTGATAAACCATAATTATTGTATATATTCTATTTCTCTCTCTTTTCCTTCCTCTTATTTAGGAATAACGTCTCTTCTGCAAGAGGGGCCAAATGTCAGCCTCAGCTTTGCCTGCTTCAGCTGCCATAAGAAACGGGGGGGGGGAGGGACTAGTTAAGGGGCGAAGGGGGGGAAGGTGCAGGAGGTGTTTTTTTTTCCATTGTAGGACGTGTCTTCCCAAGAAACGAAAGTGAATCTCCAAAGGGGCCGGCTGACCAACTGCCCTACATTCCTGATGAATAACGTTGCCAGACATGATGCCACCTGACCTTTGGGAGACCTTTGGATTGGATGATGGTCAATGGACACGGGGGGGGGGGGGAGAAGCTTAGTAGATGCTATTTCGTATGTTTTGCTCACTTCCAGCTTTACCTGGGTTGCAATCATTTCATATTCAGTAAAAGTACTAAACTCTTTAAAATGATTGAGTTTGGGTTTTTCTTTCCTGGATATTGAAGGAAGCATACCTCACAGGAATATGATTATTTTGAAACTCAAAAAAAAAAAGTGGTGTTATTAGCCATCAAACCTCAAAAATAGACTTTTCCCAAAAGGTTTCCACAATGTTGGCCACTACTGTTAGTGAGTTGATTTTCTCTTTCGGTTTTCCACCATGACTTTCTTTTTCAAATTAATATTGTAAGTCAACTTCGTTCACTAGGATAGCACAATTTCCAATACATTATCCCTCTTCGAGTTTTTATGTTGCTTATCGTCTTATTGATGGGAGTTCTGGAGAGGCTGAAAATTCTAGCCCCTTTAGAAAAGCACAAAGAGCTGAATTAGACTAGAGCACTGCATCAATAGAACAAGTATTTCTGAAAAGAGTCCCTGAATACAAAACGAATAGTTATTTACATCTTTCTCTCCAGATGAAACTTACAAACTATGGTCTTGAAGCAGAGATGGGTCTTTTTGAAAGTCTGGGATATTGAATGAATATATGGCTCCCAATAGAAAATTCCCACCAATAATGAAATCGCCAGGCCTGTGAAAGTGTTTCCAGTTCTGTAAAGAGTTTGTCAGCTCAAACCCAGGTTGCATATTCTTAGCAGTGATTGTAGTCAGCAGGCCGAACAGCAATATTTATTTATTTATTTATTTATTTATTTATTTATTTATTTATTTATCAATTTATATTCCACCCTATTTCCGAGGACTCAGGGTGGCTCACAACAATAAAATGCATAATGCCTGGTTAAAACAATAAAATTTAAAATCAAATTTAAAACAATTAAAATTGATCAAGAAAATCCCCCGTCAGTCCAAACTACGAAACAACCAGGTCTTCAAATCGCAGCGGAACGAGCAGAGATCAGGAGCCATCCAGAGCTCCAAGGGAAGTTGGTTCCAGAGGGCGGGTGTGCCCACAGAGAAAGCTCTCCCCTTGGGGGTCGCCAGCCAACACTATCTGGCCGACGGCACCCTGAGGAAGCCTTGTCTGTGGGAACACACTGGGTGATTGGGGATTGTCACTGGCTGCAGGGGGTCCGCCAAATATCCCGGGCCTAGGCCATGAAGGGCTTTATAGGTAATAACCAGCACCTTCAACCTCACCTGAAGGGCAACTAATAACCAATGCAGGCCACGCAGGAGGGGTGTAACATGGGAGCATTGGGACACTTCCATCACAACCCACATGGTTCCATTTTGCACCAGCTGAAGTCTTCGAGTGGTTTTCAAGGGCAGTCCTAAGTAGAGAGCATTGCAGTAGTCAAGACGGGAGGTGACCAGCACATGAGTAACAGTGTGTAGGGCATCTTGGTCCAAGTAAGGCCGCAACTGGCACACCAGGTGAACCTGGGCAAATGCCCCCCTGATCACGGTTAGCAGGTTAAGCGTCATCCTTGTCATTCTTGTCACTTTGCCCTAGATCAAAAAGCAATATTTTGGCAGGAACTGAACTGCAGGTAGCATTTGAAATCTCACCAGAGGTTTAATGCAATCAAGATAGCGTGTGCTACCTGGATGCTCCCAGTACAAATTTATATCAACCATGCTTCCACTTACCTGTGTTTGGGCTGTGACTGAAGAAAAAACTAAGGTCAGCTGAGTCTCACCAAACTCAGGTGTTCACCCTTGGCAAGACAAGGTTCACCACGGGGGTGAATAGGTGGGATTTATGGGTTTTATGTTGCTGATCTTTAAAGTTGTAAACTCCGCGGAGCCACTTGGGAGTGAGTTGAGCGACTGTATAAAATTGGTAAATAAATAAAATAAATAATACCGTTTTGAAAGTGGCGTCATTGATGGCTCACTGTTGAATTCCATCTTTCTAAAGTTGGAAAAGGTTATCAGGGGCAAATTCCCCCCAATAATGAGATCACCAGGCTTGTAATAGTCCTCCAGAATCTTCAAAGGGTTTCTAAGTATACATACACTTTGAATTATCTTATCAGTCGTTGTTGAAGGCAGGAGCCAAAGGAGAAGCAACAGGAGAATCATCCTGTTCATGATTCTCACCTTAATTCCTAGATCAAAAATCAATGTTTATTGAGAACTTATTTGGCCCTCAGGAAACCTCACCAGAACTTTAACATAGAAGAAGCAGGCTACGCAACTTGGGTAGGTTCAGGGCAAATTTATTGGCATCTCTGGTTCCTATCATTTCCCCCCTTACACACCCTTGCCTATTTCCCCTTTTTGGCAAGATCCCAGCAATGGGAAAGGAAGCTGAAGTGACGTGCTGGCAGATCTGACGGTCACATTGATGAGTTAGCAGAGCAGCATTGGATGAGTAGTTGAGAATTTAAATTCTACCATAAAAAAATTAAATGAATAGAAGCATGGAACAAAGCCTCAGGAGACTATGAAAACAAGCAAATATTCTCAAAAACAATGAGATGGAATCAAACCCTTTAAAACACAACAATAGTAAAATATTGAATGAAAAGAAATAAAATTAGAAAATATCCTGTTTGAAATAATGAACACCAAGCTTTGTTTCTACATAGAGCACTGGGTCTCACTGAGGACGACTAGAAGGCAAGAAATGAAAAACACTGCATGATTATTGCTGAAAACAGGAATATTTATTTATTTATTTATTCAATTTGAACATCTATCCAACTCAACCAAGTCAGTCCTATTATGACCAGTTATAGCACTTGAGTAAGGCATTATTAAATGGATCTGTTTCTTCTTCTCTGTCATGTTTTAGAAATATCATCAGATACTAAACATGCCTCAAGGATAAATATGTTTCCCATCCCTGCATGAGTTAGAGATTTTTGTTCCTTATCATATTTTCTTTACAATTCAGATGGGGCCTCAGTAGAATAATGTAGCATTTGGGGAAAAAGATACAAGCCAAGAGACCAGCCCCAGAGGCCAAGATGGAGAAGATCTCCACAGCCACCATGGACTTCCCTTTGGTGCTCAGGTAGGTGGGGAGGAAGGAGATCCAAACGCTGCAAAAAACCAGCATGCTGAAAGTAATGAACTTGGCTTCATTAAAGTTGTCGGGCAATTTCCTAGCCAAAAAGGCCATGATAAAACTCATGAGGGCCAGAAAACCCAGGTAGGCCAGGACAGTGTAAAACATGGAAGCTGAGCCTTCATTACATTCCAAGATTGTCTCTCCTATCAAGGAGTGGAAATCCAAGTTAGGAAATGGGGGAGAAGTTATCAGCCAAGTAGCACAAAGAACCGCTTGGACAAGAGGACAGGATACAACAATGCAATTGGTCAGTGATTTTCCTAAGAGTTTTCTTGTTCTGTTCCCTGGTTTGGTGGCCATGAAGGCCAGAACCACCATGACAGTTTTTGCCAAGACAGAGGAAACTGCAAGAGAAAAGAGAATGGCAAAGGCAGTTTGTCGAAAGAGACAGGTGATCTTCCCTGGTTGACCAATGAAAAGGAAGGAGCAGAGGAAGCAGAGCAGGAGGGAGACCAGGAGGAGGTAGGTGAGGTCTCGGTTGTTGGCCTTGACGATCGGTGTGTCACGATGCTTATGGAAAATTGCTAGGACTGCCAATGTGATCAAAGAGAGAGAAAGAGTAAGAGATGCTAAAGTGTATCCCAGGATATCTTCATAGGCAAGGAAGTGGATCTTCTTGGCAATGCAGTGGTCCTTATCCTTATTGGGATACTGGTCTTCTGGACAAAGGTCACAGTGAACTGCATCTGAAAACAAGAATCTTTGTCTTAAGTATTTCAGAGGCACCCACAGTTAGCCTTATCTCCAATCCAGCCTAAAATCTCATATGTGACTCTTTTCTGTTAGGTCCAATTCAAGAAGAATGTAAAGAAAGGATCCCATAGACAATTTAGGATGCCTTTAACGGCAAATTGTCCTTGATTCCAAATGCCTGAAAATTAAATGCCTGGAGATTAGATGTCCTTCTCCTGTCACTGGTCATTTGTATTATTATTTTTGGCTTTCTTTGTGAGTGAAAAATTGGCACTTCATCCCCCCACCCCTTTATATTTAAAGCCTAAGAAGATTGACTGATCTATCAGTCAGGAATCTTGCTATTTATTTATTTATTTATTTATTTATTTATTTATTTATTTATTTTAAATTTTTATACCGTCCCCTCTCCCGAAGGACTCGGGGCGGTGAACAGCCAAGGTTAAAAAACATCCAATACAAACATTAAAATGCATTTAAAACAAAATTAAATCCAATGGCTTTCCCCAATTTAAAACCCCTTACCCATAAAATTAACCAATAAAAAAATTCTAAGCCAGCCCGGCTTGCCGAAATAAAAACGTTTTCAGAGCCCGGCGAAAGGTTCGGAGGTCTGGGATCAGTTGTATTCCTGGGGGTAGCTTATTCCAAAGGGCTGGTTCCCCCACAGAGAAGGCTCTTCCCTTGGGGGTCGCCAGTCGACATTGCCTGACCGACGGCATCCTGAGGAGACCCTCTCTGTGGGAGCGTGTTGGCCGGTGGGAGGTTCTCGGTGGCAGAAGGTGGTCTCATAAATAACCGGGCCCTAAGCCATGGAGCGCTTTGAAGATGAGAACCAGTACCTTGAAGCGCACCCGGAAGACCACCGGAAGCCAATGCAGCTCACGCAGGAGCTGCATTGCTGTATTTGCTGTATTATCTCAGGGGTGAAATCCAGCAGGTTCTTACAGGTTCTGGAGAACCAGTAGTGGAAATTTTGAGTAGTTCAGAGAACCGTAGCGGAAAGTTTGAGTAGTTCAAATAACCAGCAAATACCACCTCTGGCCAGCCCCAGAGTGGGTTGGGAATGGAGATTTTGCAATATCCTTCCCCCAGGAGTGGGGAGGGAATGGGGATTTTGCAGTATCCTTTTCCTGGAGTGGGGAGGGAATGGAGATTTTGCAGTATCCTTCCCCTGCCACGCCCACCAACCACTCCCACCAAGCCACACCACATCCACTAAGCCATGCCCACAGAACCAGTAGTAAACAAAATTGGATTTTACCACTTGCATTACCTGTTGGTGTGTCATAAGACCAGCAGGTGACACACTCACATGGAGATGCACAAGTGCACACACACAGAAATGTTGAACAGGAGTGGGTGAGGAAATTACTCAAGTTTTCCCATCATCCTCTCAGACTTTTTTTTTTCCGGGAGGGGCTAACAGACATTGGTAGATTGATCCTTTCTCCTGACAGGCTACAAGTTTCCAGGGAGATTGAGGGTCCTGATAGAAGCAGCACTATAAGTAATATCAGTCTTGAAAACCTGGAGACATTGTGCCACTCATTCCGAAAAAGTATTAGTAGTTGGTTTTCCCATTGTTATGGAACAGGACGTATGGAAAGGACAGCCATTTTTTTTACAAATTGCTGCTTTGAATCCACCCTGGGTGAGGAGAGCAGTCCTGCCAGGGTGGGAAGTTAGACTGTGCAGGCAGGACAATTTGTATCTGTATTCTAAAATGGGACAAACCTAGCACTACTTGACTCTGTAGTTTCTTCCCCAAACCCCCATAACTTTAACCTTAGACTGTCTACTGCTGACCTCACCCCCATTCCTAAATGGTCTATAAGGGGCGTGCATAAGAGCACTAACATGCCTGTCCTACTGTCCCCATTTATTCGTATCCTCATCCTGTATTCATAATCATGTTTGTACTTATATCTGTTATCTTATACGTGTTTGACAAATAAATCAACAAATAAATGACCAGAAAGCTCTTAATATTTTGATCTACTGAATGTCTTCCTTGATCCATTCGAAGGGTCCTCTACCTGTCTGATTAGAAATTATATTTTATTCTTGATACTGTTTCCAGAAATCACCCAAAATTTCTTAGTATATAGATCCAATGAAGAGCTTCCTTGATACTGAAAATTCTACATTTCCAGTATACTCTACCTGTCCGATTAGAAATGGCCCCTTCTGGACAAGGGGCACATTGGTAGCAGCAAATCTGCTCGCCCTCTGGGACATGTCTCCTCTCTCCTGCTTGGCACCTCTTCAGGCCACACCTGGCAAAGGGCACCTTCTAAAAGAGAAAAGAAAGACTGGAGATAGTGTTATTTGATCGCCTGATTGTAGGGACTCTCCAATGGCCATGATTTTGAGGACCAGGCATAAGTACCATTCATTTGGTGCTGTCATAACTTCACATGGTCACTAGAGGAATGGTTGATCAACGCAATTATGTTCTTGATTTCTGCCTTTGAGTTACAATCACTCAATCAGAATCAGAACAGAGCTGGAAGAAACCTTGCAGGTCTTCTAGTCTGACTCCCTGCTCAAGCAGGAAACACCATACCATTTCAGACAAGTGACTGTCCAGTCTCTTCTTAAAAGCCTCCAGTGATGAAGCACCTACAATGTCTGAAGGCAAGCTGTTCCATTGCTTAATTTTCCTCACTGTTAGGAAGTTTCTCCTTAATTATAAGTTTCTTCTCTCCTTGATTAGTTTCCATCCACTGTTTTTTGTCCTGCCTTCTGGTGTTTTGGAAAATAAGTTGAACCCTCCTCTTTTTGGCAGCCTCTCAAATACTGGAAGACTGCTATCATGGTATCCCTGGTCCTTCTTTTCTCTAGACTAGCCATACCCAAGTCCTGCAACTGTTCTTCACATGTTTTAGCCCCCAGGCCTTAAATGTCTTAGTTGCTCTTCCCTGCACTTTTTCCAAAAATCTTTTTTTAAATGTGATGACAAAAACTGGATGCAGTATTCTAGGTGTAGCCTTACTAAGACTTTCTAAAGCAGTGCTAATAGTTTATATGATTTTGATTCTAACCTCTATTTATACAACCAAGGATTGTATATTCAAACATGAATCTGATTCATGAAAGCAGATCCTTCACCACACAACTTTTATCCTTTGTGAGTCAATCCACTTCTTTTCCAGTGCGAAGGACATTCTGCATCCTCATGAGAGAATGAATCTTTCCCTAAATTCAGAACATCTCCTTCCAGCCTACCTTTGTGGCCCAGATAATTGCATCCAGGTCGATGGTGAAATCCTGGCCTGAGGGAGCCTGGGGGTCTATTTGCCCAACTTTCACTGGGACAAAAGTCAGATTGGGGGAAAAAATCCAGTTGAGAAGATCATATTGAGCTGATGCCAATCCATCTTCTGAGAAGAAGACTTCATCTCCAGCAATGCTGTTGAAGTGGACATTCTTCAAATAGGGAAGGAGCTGACAAAAAAAAAAGATACTTAGGAACTGGAATAATTAAAAATAACAAGCCATGGTTTCTATCATTCTATGATGACTATCATTTTAGGAGATAATTGGAAGCCTGTAAAGCTAAACCTGTTAAATAATAAATAAATAAATAAATAATTTTATTTCTATACCGCCCTTCTCCCGAAGGACTCAGGGCGGTGTACAGCCAATTTAAAAACACAACACACAACAATAATTAAAAATTAAAATAATTACATAGATTTGGCCGATTTAAAACCCCAAACATTTAAAATACCCCAATTAAAATTATTAAGTTGATAGCCCTGCCTGGCGGAACAACAGGGTCTTCAGTGCGCAACGAAACACTCGGAGGTCGGAGATCTTGCGTATTTCCGGGGGCAGTTCATTCCACAGGGCTGGGGCTCCCACAGAAAAGGCCCTCCCCCTGGGTGTCGCCAGCCGACATAACTTGGCTGATGGCACCCTGAGGAGACCCTCTCTGTGGGAGCGGACTGGTCGGTGGGAGGCTATTGGTGGCAGAAGACGGTCTCGAAGGTACCCGGGTCCTATGCCATGGAGCGCTTTAAAGGTGGTAACCAACACCTTGAATCGCACATGGAAGACCACTGGGAGCCAGTGCAGCTCACGCAGGAGGGGTGTCACGCGGGCACAACGAGTTGCGCCCATAACCACCCGCGCGGCCGCATTCTGGACCAGTTGGAGCCTCCGAGTGCTCTTCAAGGGGAGCCCCATGTAGAGAGCATTACAATAGTCCAGCCGGGAGGTGACAAGGGCATGAGTGACCGTGCGCAAGGCGTCCCGGTCCAGAAAGGGCTGCAACTGGCGGATCAGGCGAACCTGATAAAAGGCCCCCCTGGCCACGGCCGTCATATGCTCTTCTAAAGACAGCCGTGCGTCCAGGAGGACACCCAGATTGCGAGCCCTCTCTGTGGGGGGCAAAGATTCACCCCCAATAGTCAGCGATGGCACCTGCTGACTATATCGGGACACCGGCAGCCACAGCCACTCGGTCTTGGACGGGTTGAGTCTGAGCCTGTTCCTCCCCATCCAGACCCGCACGGCCTCCAGGCAGCGAGACATCACATCAAGGGCATCGTTGGGGTGGTCTGGGGTGGAGATGTACAGCTGAGTATCATCAGCGTACAGATGACACTTCACCCCAAAACCACGGATGATCTCACCCAGTGGCTTCACATAAATGTTGAACAGAAGGGGCGAGAGGACCGACCCTTGTGGCACTCCCCATGCGAGATGCCTCGAGGTCGACCTCTGCCCCCCTGCCAACACGAACTGCGAGCGGTCGGAGAGGAAGGAGGAGAACCACCGCAGAACGGTGCCCCCTATTCCTAACCCTCTTAACCACCGCAGCATGATACCATGGTCGATGGTATCAAAAGCCGCTGAGAGATCTAATAGGACTAGGACAGAGGAGCAACCCCTGTCCCGAGCCCTCCAGAGATCATCCACCAACGCGACCAATGCCGTTTCTGTGCTGTGCCCCTGCCTGAAGCCCGACTGGCACGGGTCTAGATAGATAGCTTCATCCAGGTGCCCGGGCAGTTGTCGTGCCACCACACTCTCAACAACCTTCGCCACAAAACGAAGGTTGGAGACCGGACGGTAGTTAGCTAATTCAGCCGGGTCCAGGGAAGGCTTCTTGAGGAGGGGCCTCACCACCGCCTCTTTCAAGGCGGCGGGAAAGGCACCCTCACTCAGAGAAGCAGTTATAATCCCCTGGAGCCAGCCTCGTGTAACCTCCCGGGAGGCCAGTACCAACCAGGAGGGACACGGGTCCAATAAACATGTGGCGGCACTAATCCTACCCAGAACCCTGTCCACATCCTCGGGAGCCACAGGATCAAACTCCTCCCAGATAATATTCTCAAGGCCTGCCCCTGTCTCCTCCCCTGGACTCATCCAATCGGAGTCCAAGCCATCCCGAATCCGAGCGACTTTATCATGCAGGAATTGCACAAAATCCTCAGCGCGGCCTTGCAAGGGATCTTCCCGCACTCCCCCCCGAAGAAGGGAGTGGGTCACCCTAAACAGGGCGGCTGGGTGGTTCTCTGCAGATGCGATAAGAGCGGAAAAATGGTTAGATTTCGCCGCTTTTATCGCCACTAGGTAGGTCTTGATATAAGACCTCACCTGTGTCCGGTCGGAATCAGATTGACTAGTCCTCCAAATGCTCTCTAGGCGTCTTTTCCGACGCTTCATCTCTCTCAGCTCCTCAGAGAACCAAGGAGCCAATTGAGATCGGCATCGGGTCAGAGGCCGCAAAGGCACGACGCGGTCCAAAGCTCCGGTGGCCGCACTCTCCCAGGCGGCCACCAGCTCTTCAGTCGAGTCGTGTGCCAGAGTCTCAGGAAACGGCCCAAGCTCCGTCAGGAACCTTTCGGGGTCCATCAGGCGCCTGGGACGGAACCATTTGGTCGGTTCCGTCTCCCTGCGGTGGGGGAAAGCGGTAGGAAAGTCCAAGTGAAGGAGCGAATGATCTGTCCATGACAAGGGTTTGATGTCTAGGTCCCCTCTACCAAGATCATTCAACCACTGACCAGAGACAAAAATCAGGTCCAGAGTGTGTCCCCCTATGTGAGTCGGGCCTTGAACTAACTGGGTCAGGTCCATGGCCGTCATGGAAGCCATGAACTCCCGAGCCGCCTCTGACGCCTCACCCGCAGACGGAAGGTTGAAATCCCCCATGACAATAAGTCTGGGGGTGTCAACCACCACCCCGGCAATGACGTCGAGTAGCTCGGGCAGGGTCGCTGCCACGTGGCAGGGAGCCAGGTACGCAGTCAGCAAACCCATCTGCACCCCACGGCCCCACTTCACAAAGAGGGACTCACATCCGGCTATCTGAGGAACAGTGGTCTCCCTCGGACAAAGACTCTCCCTAATAATCACCGCCACTCCCCCACCCCTCCCCTGGGCCCTTGGCTGATGAAATGCACAGAAACCTGGTGGGCACATTTCAACGAGGGGGACCCCCCCCTCTTGGCCCAACCAGGTCTCCGTAATACCTGCCAGGTCCGCACCCCCCTCTAAAATAAGATCACAAATGAGGGGGGCTTTATTAACAACCGACCTGGCATTACACAACATCACAATGTTAGCGTGTTGGATTTTTGAGTGATGAGGAGTAGTATCAAATCACAGGAATGTATCATGGAGATTCACAAAGGCTTCTTTTCACACAACAATCTTAGGAGTACAATAAATCTTATAGTAAACAATTGGTCTGTGTTCACACAAGATGCTAAGCCACAGAAAAATAAAAGAAGAAAAATGCAGTCCAGTTTCAATCTGGGAGAAAAATGCTAGAAATAAAATGGAGGCTGGCTACAAGGTTTATTTGGTTTTCCAGAAACTTCAGTCACAGCAGCATGTTTCTGAGATGGCTGACAAATTGGCTGGGTGAGTGGATGGATTTTTATAGGGTTCTGGGGTTTGGTGATTGAGATGCTTCAGGGGTGTTGTGCAATGTAGTGAGCCTTGTGTCTTTTGCTATTCTAATGGTGGTGGGTAAATCCTATTCTGTCCTAAAGGTCATGTCCTATCCTTAGAATTTGGGTGGGGGAATGTAAATTCTTAATACCATCAGCTTCAGCCTTCTGTGGGAGCTGTGGCTGAAGGCGTTTTGTTTATGAATAGATTGACCCAGTCTTTCTTAATAGGTACAAAATATCCATCTCTAAAGAAGTAAGCTTGAGGCTATGGCAGGAAGACTGGGGCTGCTTTTTGCCTTTCTTAGGATTTTTTTCTCCATTTCTCCTTTGGGGAAATATAATATTCTGCCTCTTTTAATATTCCCCAATACATTTCATTCTATAGGAGGTGGACACTTCCCACAGAAACTAAACTGAATTGTCTTTTTACAGGCTGGATTCAGACTATGTTCAAAATGAAACTTAGGTGGCTCTGCAAATGTGGCCAGTGGGACTTCTACTGATACTTTGAAGCATCTTGTACAAAGGAACTCAGATTATCATCTTGCGTTGGCTGACATCTCCTCCTTGGAATGGGAAACTCAGGGAACTTTTCAGAATTTTATAGGAAAAAACTTTCTCTAGGGATCTCATAGAAAACTGGCTTAGTTTACTTCTCCTTCCTACTTCTTCATCAAAACATTATACGTAATTTATTTTACCATATTGTAAATAATTGACATTTTTATTTGTTTTGAAAAATAGTTAGATGGGTAGCATGGAAATTGTCTACGGAGATTCTCAGTCATCTGGGTTGTCCCAAAGGTGCCTTTTCAGAAGGAAACTGGCCTTTGTTTTTTCTTTGAAGACATTTCACTTCTCATACAAGAAGCTTCTTCAGCTCTGACTGGATGGTGGGGAATGGAAGGATTTATACTTCTTACAGACAGCTGCTCATTTGCATCCTTTTAGAGAGTAGTTGAGGGCACTTGGAGGTTAATCGCAGGGCAGAAAACATCCTTCAGCCAAGAAGGCTCCACACCCATTTGTACTACCCAAGTGACTCTGACTACACAGATAAACCTCCAAGTGGCCTCTACATTCTCTCTAAAATAATGCAAACGATCCCAAATGTGTCACCAATGTGTTGGAAATGCAAGTCAGAAAAGGGGTCATACTACCATCTCTGGTGGTCATGCAGAAAGGCACAACACTATTGGCAAGAAATTAAGAAAATGATTGAAGAAATAATGAAACAGAAATTCAAAATGAGACTGGAATTTTTTCTACTCGGAATAATTACCCCACAATTTACTAAGGAAATAAAATATCCCACAATACATATTGTAACAGCGGCAAGCATACTGTATGCTCAAAATTGGAAATCTGAACAACTGCCAACAGAAGACAAATTAGTTGCCAAAATAACAGAATGCGCAGAAATGGACAGACTTACAAAGCAATTACAAGAGAAAGATGATTCTGAATACTATTTAGTTTAGCAGAGATTGTATTCCTGGTTAGAGGGAAAGATAAACTTAGGAAAATAATGTAGCCTGAATGTCTAAACAGGAGCCACGGATAGCTAAGCAAGAAGTAGATTATAATTGATTTGTGTATAATTATGTAAATAAATGAATACGTAAAATAGATATGTATAGAGAAAAATAGGTGGAACACGAAAATAACCAACTGATGCAACAAATTTATTTTCTTTTTGGTGTTGGTTTGTTTTTCGTATTGTCTTATCGTATTTATGTTTGTTTGTATTTTATTGTTGTTTTTCTTTTTTAAACAATAAAAAAATAAAAAAAAATAAAAAAATGCAAATGAACAACTGTGTGCAAGGAATATAAGCATGGAAATATTTTCTAAGGCAATCAAGAAACATCCATGGGATCTTTCTTCTCTAAAGATCTTTCACATGGATGAAAAGTCACTGAGATTACCTGCCATGGTTGCACACTTGAGATCCTCTTTCCAAGCCTCATCATGGCTGGTCGTGCTCCTGAGCCATGCATGGTATCTAATGCATGCGCCACAGCATAAACGGCATGGTAGATATTGTAGCTCATACCCATCATGCTCACTTCAAATGTGTAAGATGGCAGAGTCTGTAAATTCTCCTTTCCCGTACAGGGTTTTTTCCCCTTTTGAGGGATCTCTCCTGGTTTGTGGATCTTGCAGCCAAAGACCTGTTCCCACCATGGAGGGAGAAAGACATCTCCTTGGGGGTTCAAGGGGTCTAAAGACAGAAGAAAGTGCCTGAATTCTTGGACATCGTGGCTATGATCCCTGAAATGCAAAGCACCGTGGAAAGGCTTTATGATTTGAAAGAATTCCTTAGGTTCCAGTGCACTAACGTCCCAATGAGAAGTCAGGATCCAAACTTTTCCAAATGGCATCTTAGTCTTATGTTCATACAAGGGCAAAGTCATATATAGAGTTACAATTTTACTGGAGTCTCCAAACAAAACAATCACTTCAATTTTAAACCATGTTTGGAAAAATACTATTAATGTGAGTACCGTATTAAGATCCATATTTAACATTTTAGTGAAGGCCGGGCAGATCTCCTTCTCCTTGAGCATTGGCATCAGAGTTGAGATGAAATGTTCTCCATTGTCACTTTCTGGGGCCACCAGCCCAACCCAGTTCCACTGGAAATGCAGGAGCAGCTGGACTAAACCCACATACTGAGAAGATTCCTTGGGATTAATCCGGAAGAAGGAAGGATAATTCTTTCTGTCTCCTGGAGTGATTTTGAAGAAATCAAAACCAAACTGCAGAAAGGGAGAATCTTGTTTTAGAAAGGAGTTTTTGAAGACAAGTTCAAAGGTTATGATGATGTAAAGGGTCACCATCCTGTGGTTTTTGGCTCCACCAGTCAAGCTGTTTGACTTTGATTGGAGTGAGAGTTCTCCAGTTACGTTATACAATGTCGGCTGTCGGCCCCTAGGGGGAGAGCCTTCTCTGTGGGGGCACCTACGATTTGGAACAAGCTCCCCCCGGAGATACGTAGGATCCCGGATCTGCGCACCTTCCACCGCGCGCTTAAGACTTTTCTATTTTATCAAGCTGGCCTGGCCTAAATCTTCCCCCTTTTTAAATGTGGAAATTTTAAATTTTTAAATTTTAAATTCGTCTTATTTATAGGGGTATGGGTAAGGCGTTTTAAATTGGGGAGCCATTTTAGATTTAATTCTGTTTTAAACGTATTTTAATTGTTTATATTGTATGTTTTTTAATTTTGGCTGTTCACCGCCCCGAGTCCTTTGGGAGAGGGGGCGGTATAAAAATCTAATAAATAAATAAATAAATAAATACTACAAAATATCTCCAAGGAAAAACAAAGGAAGTCCAGTTGCTTTTTGAAAAAAGCACCTCTGGGACACTTATGACATAGTTTGCCTGCCTCTGACATGTGAGAAGCCAAGAGAAAAAACCATCAACCTGATTCACACAATAAATCGGACTGAAGAGTGGCTACATTTAGAAAGAATCAGTCAGGAAGGAAATCATGGAGTGAATCATTTCAGAAAGACCTTATTGTTGACCTCTTTGTCATGGGGGTATCAAGAAAAATATCCTGACAGACATAATTCAAAAATAAACTATTCAACTCTTGCATGAGTTCTCCAAATCATGGACCCCTGATTGCCCAAAAATACCATTGACTTCGTCTTTGGATTCTGTGTGCGCTTCTGTTCTGTATCTGCTCCCTACTGGTATCCTATGGAACCCCCTTACCTGTGGGACCTTGAAGATGCTGAAGATGGAGGCCATCTGCTTTGAGGATTTGGTGTTGAGATCTCCGATGACAGAGAGAAGAGGGTCCAGCTTGTCACATTTGTAATCTGGAACCATTCGGCCTCGTGTAGACAGCAGAGAGAGGCTGTTCCAGGAAATCCTCCTAAAAATATGTCTATTGTCATAGATATGGAAGCCAAGTGTGATGTTGGGGAGGATGGCCAAATCCTTGTTGATCTTTGTTACTGCATGTACCATGGCAAGAAAGAGCTGGTAGTTCTTGCAGGCAATACTATAATGATAAAACGCTTTGGAATATTACAGGGAAATTTGTGTGTTGTGATGTACTTTTCCTTCTCTGTGTGTGTGTGTGTTATGTATTTTCTCCTAGACTTTGTGATAGGGGAATCCATTTCTAGTGATCCTTTGGTCAAAAGTTGTGGTTAAAATATTATATAGATGGTACTCTCCTAACATCATGGTAAGTACGGGTCTGGATGGGGAGGAACAGGCTCAAGCTCAACCCTTCCAAGACTGAGTGGCTGTGGCTCCCGGCATCCCGATATAGTCAGTTGACTCCATCACTGACTATTGGGGGCGAGTCATTGGCCCCCACAGAGAGGGCTCGCAATCTGAGAGTCCTCCTGGATATGCAGCTGTCCTTGGAGGAACATCTGACGGCTGTAACCAGGGAGACCTTTTGTCAGGTTCGCCTGATTCGCCAGTTGCGGCCCTTTCTTGATCGGGATTCCCTGTGCACAGTCACTCACGCCCTCGTCACCTCTCGCCTTGACTATTGCAACGCTCTCTACATGGGGCTCCCCTTGAGGAGCACCCGGAGGCTCCAGCTGGTCCAGAACGCAGCAGCGCGGGTAGTGATGGGAGCAGCATGGCGCTCCCATGTAACACCGCTCCTGCGCGAGCTGCACTGGCTCCCAGTTGTCTTCCGGGTGCGCTTCAAGGTGTTGGTTATCACCTTTAAAGCGCTCCATGGCATAGGGCCTAGCTATCTTCGAGACCGCCTGCTGCTACCAACGACCTCCCATCGACCCGTGCGCTCCCACAGAGAGGGCCTCCTCAGGGTGCCATCAGCCAGACAATGTAGGCTGGTGACCCCCAGGGGGAGAGCCTTCTCTGTGGGGGCACCTACCCTCTGGAATCAGCTCCCCCCAGAGATAAGGAGAATCCAAGACCTCAGTGCCTTCCGTCGCGCCCTTAAAACCCATTTATTTAAACAAGCCGGGCTGGCTTAAGATGAAATTTTTAACTGTTTTTAAATGTTTTAAACGTTTTTAATTGGTAAATGAGTTTTAATTGGGCCAAATTTATATATCTTTTAATTGTTTTTAATATTTGTTCTGCATGTTTTTTAATCTGGCTGTACACCGCCCTGAGTCCTCAGGGAGAAGGGCGGTATAGAAATCCAATATAAAATAAAATAAAATAAATAAAAGTGCAAATAACCGCTGAAATTACTAAAGGACATTTAAAAAGAGCATTAATGATTCCAAAAGTAGGTTTGCCTTTTTTAAAAAAATACAGAATAATAGACTTGGGACCCCGGAGGTCTTCTGTCCATCCCCCTGCTCGAGCTGGAGACCATACACCATTCCAGACAAATGGTTGTCCAGTCTCTTTTTGAAAACCTTCAGTGATGGTACAACCACAGCTTCTGAAGGCAACTTCTTCTTAATTCTAGGTTTCTCTTCTCCTTGGTTAGTTTCCAAATACTGTTTCTTGTCTTGCTTTTGGTGCTTTTGAAAATAGTTTGATCCCCTCTTCTTTGTAGGATCCCCTCAAATATTAGAACAGTGCTAAATCTGTTTTCTAAAGACACCTCCATTCTGTAAAAGGATTAGGCTTTTCTTTGAGTTTTCCACATGACCTTCTGTCCAAATTAAAATTATAATGAAAAGAAGGACTAGGAGTGAGATGATAGAAGTGTTTCAAGATCTCAGGGGCTGCCACAAAGAAGGAGTCAAGCTATTCTCCAAAGCACCTGAAGGCAAGACAAGAAGCAATGGGTGGAAACTAATCAAGGAGAGAAGCAACTTAGAACTAAGGAGAAATTTCCTGACAGTGAGAACAATTAATCAGTGAAACAACTTGCTTCTATAAATTGTGAATGCTCCAACACTGGAAGTTTTTAAGAAGATGTTGAATAACCATTTGTCTGAAGTATTGTAGGGTTTCCTGTCTAAGCAGGGCGTTGGACTAGAAGACCTCCAAGATCCCTTCCAACTCTATTATTCTACTCTAATCTATAAGTCTTCACTCAGTCGGCACAGTTTCTAGCCTGTAACCTCTTCCTCAATGTTTATGCATTTTTATCTTGATGAAACTGGAACATTCTAGTCTATTTAATGAGTTTTATCTGGGAAAGAACCAAGGCTTCTAAACTTCACCAGGACATTGTGAACATCACTAGAAGAATAATTTCTGAAAGGACTCCATGAATCCAAAACAAAGAGGACAATCTTCTCCTCTTTCCCTTTCAGATGAAACAAGACGTCGAGTTGTTAAGTTGGTGTTGCCCTGGGGGTGAGGATGGATAGATGAGATATGTGGGTTTTTATATTACAGATTTCTAAAGTTACGAGCTGCCCAGAGTCACCATTATGTGAGATGGGCAGGCATATAAATTTGTGTAATAAATAAAATAAATAATACCGTTTTGAAAATGGCATCAGTGATGGCTCACTGTTGAATTCCACCTTTCTATAGTCGGAAAAGGTTACCAGGGGCAAATTCCCCCCAATAATGAGATCACCAGGCCTGTAATAATCCTCCAGAATCTTCAAAGGGTTCCTAAGTATACATACACTTTGCATTATCTTATCAGTCGTTGTTGAAGGCAGGAGCCAAAGGAGAAGCAACAGGAGAAGCAGCCCATTCATGATCCTCACCTTCCTTCCTGAATCAAAAATCAATGTGTCAGCATTCCGAGTAATGCACCCATTGAAAGGAGAACTCTGAGGCAGGTAGATTCCTCTAAGAACATGTTTATTGGATACATCATATCGGCACAGCCGGTGAAACACAACTCTGAACATTCCCACGGTTTTCACCTAATTAGAAATAGAATAACAGAGTTGGAAGGGACCTTGGAGGTCTTCTAGTCCAACCCCCTGCCTAGGCAGGAAACCCTACACCACTTCACACAAATGGTTATCCAACATATTCTTAAAAACATCCAGTGTTTTAAAATTAAAAGAGTAAAATTTCCCCCTTCCCAGGTGTCACCAGTCACATTTTCCAATGAATACAGCTGGCAGGCTCCTCTCCTCCTTCATCAGCCACCTATTACGATGACCTTGGTTCCCACAGGAAAAACTTTTTATTTTGACTGTTACAGTAGGTGGGCTAACTACTTCCCCCCCTCCCTTTCCCCTCTCAGGCTTCGTGGCAGCTATGAGGCAGCACAAGATGGTTTCAGCCAGGTCTGCTTCAGAGTTGATAGTATGTTCATCAAAAGCTGGATTTAGTCCCCAGGAAATCTCACTAAGAGTTTAACACAGCAGTCTATGCAACTTGGGTGGCTTCAGGGCAAATTTATATCAAGAATGCTTCCACTTACTTGTGTTTGAGTTGTCATCCAAGAGAAAATTGATACCCATTAATTTTCACTGTTAGCAAGAAATTACTTCTGTGCAAGACACGTTGAGTAGACATATCTATCCTCTTTTGAGAGAGCCCAGAGCTTATTTCTTTCAAGCAGGTTTTATCTTGGAAAAGTTTTCTGGGTAGAAATCCACAGGGGATAACATTAAGAATTACTGTTCTTCTGATAATTGCAAGGCAGACTAACATCTTACTTTACTTAGCAATAGTGTCTCTTTGTATACTAGAAGAGGAAAAACATGTTTGTGTCTTTTATTGATGCAAGGATCAGAATGGACTTGAGGGTCAGAGTACAGGTGGTATTCGGCCTACCTGAAACTGAGTACCTGCACCCAAGATCGAATCTTGCCTATACCTTAGTTTGTTTGGACAGAGTTAGAGTCAAGGGGAAAAGTTCCAGAATAACAGAGTTGGAAGGGACCTTTGAGGTCTTCTAATCCAACCCCCTGTTCTGGCAGGAAACCCTATACCATTTCAGACAAATGATATTATTAAAAACGTCCAGTGTTGGAGCATTGACAACTTCTGGAGGCAAGTTGTTCCACTGATTAATTGTTCTAAATGTCAGGAATTTTTTTCCTTAATTCTAGGTTGCTTCTCTCCTTGATTATGTTCTGATCCATTGCTTCTTTCAGAAAACAATTGAATAGTAGGAAGGAATTCTACAAAGCCTCGGGAAGCAAATGCTCACATTGAACCTAATCCTTTAAAATGCTAAAATATATTTTAAAATTTAATTAAAAGGAATAAAAGGCATGCTTCTGGCTTTATCTAAGAAGCTGGGATAACCATCATTCCTTGAGTGACTGTGCAGACTTTACAGGAATGCAGTTGTCATAAGGCACACATAACACAGAGATGTTTAAAGCAATATGTATAGTGCTGACATTATCATCCCAATCAGAAAATCCACCAGTATCAGCCAGTCTCAGCTTGGACACTGAGGAAAGAAAGACCCTCGACTCCCTCAATAGAGAAAAGGTATACTCTTACTAAGGTAAAATAGTTACAGTCTAAGCAAAACCAGATCTGAATATTCCTGTGCAATTTTGATGTATTTTCCTTCTCCCAAGTCCTCTCAAGTCCTCCCACTTTTGGTCATCTGGTCAGTGTCCACTAGCATTCAAAACAATTGTTTTGGTAACAGTTCTGGTTTTGGCACCTTCTTGGTGGAGCTTTGCATTCTCTTCTCATGAGTATGTCCTTGGATCTCTCAACCGTTGTCTGCGATTGGCGTCTCTGATTCCTGTCATTTCCACCCTTACGCTCCCTTGTCCTATTCCCACTCCCCCCCTTTTTTGGCAAGATGCCGGCAATGGGAAGTGAAGCTGAAGTGACGTGCTGGCAGATCTGACGGTCACATTGATGAGGTAGCACAGCAGCATTGGATGAGTAGTTAAGAATTTAAATTCTACCATAAAAAAAATTAAATGAATAGAATCATGGAATTCTACAAAGCCTCAGGAGACTGTGAAAACAAGCACGTGTGTTCAAAAACAATGAGATGGAACCAAACCCTTTAAAACACGAAAATAGTAAAATATTTAATTAAAAGGAATAAAATTAGAAAATATCTTGTTTGAAATAATGAACACCAAGCTTTGTTTCTACATAGAGCACTAGGTCTCACTGGGGATGACTAGAAGGCAAGAAATGAAAAACACTGCATGACTATTGCTGAAAACAGGAATATTTATTTATTTATTTATTCATTCATTCATTCATTCATTCATTCATTCAATTTGAACATCTACCCAACTCAACCAAGTCACTCCTACTAAACATGCCTCAAAGATAAATATGTTTCCTATCCCTGCATGAATTAGAGATTTTTGTTCCTTATCATATTTTCTTTAGAATTCAGATGGGGCCTCAGTAGAATAATGTAGCATTTGGGGAAAAAGATACAAGCCAAGAGACCAGCCCCAGAGGCCAAGATGGAGAAGATCTCCACAGCCACCATGGACTTCCCTTTGGTGCTCAGGTAGGTGGGGAGGAAGGAGATCCAAACACTGCAAAAGACCAGCATGCTAAAAGTAATGAATTTGGCTTCGTTAAAACTATCAGGCAATTTCCTAGCTAAAAATGCCACTGTGAAACTGACTAGGGCCAGAAAACCCAGGTAGGCCAGGACAGTGTAAAACATTGAAGCTGAGCCTTCATTACATTCCAAGATTGTCTCTCCTATCAAGGTGTGGAAATCCAATTTAGGAAACGGGGGAGAGGTTATCAACCAGATGGCACAAAGAACTACTTGGACCAGGGGACAGGCTAAGACAATGGAGTTGGTCAGTGGTTTTCCTAAAAGTTTCCTTGTCTTGTTCCCTGGCTTGGTAGCCATGAAAGCCAGAACCACCATGACAGTTTTTGCCAAGACAGAGGAAACTGCAAGAGAAAAGAGAATGGCAAAGGCAGTTTGTCGGAAGAGACAGGTGAGCTTCCTCGGTTGACCAATGAAAAGGAAGGAGCAGAGGAAGCAGAGCAGGAGGGAGACCAGGAGGAGGTAGGTGAGATCTCGGTTGTTGGCCTTGACGATCGGTGTGTCACGATGCTTATGGAAAATTGCTAGGACTGCCAATGTGATCAAAGAGAGAGAAAGAGTAAGAGATGCTAAAGTATATCCCAGGGTATCTTCATAGGAAAGGAAGTGGATCTTCTTGGCAATGCAGTGGTCTTTGTCCTTGTTGTGATATTGGTCTTCTGGACAAAGGTCACAGTGAACTGCATCTGAAAACAAGAATCTTTGTCTTAAGTATTTCAGAGGCACCCACAGTTAGCCTTATCTCCAATCCAGCCTAAAATCTCATATGTGACTCTTTTCTGTTAGGTCCAATTCAAGAAGAATGTAAAGAAAAGATCCCATAGACAATTTAGGATGTCTTTAATGGGAAATTGTCCTTGCTGCCTGAGAATTAAATGCCTGGAGATTAGATGTCCTTCTCCTGTCACTGGGCATTTGTATTATTATTTTGGCTTTCTTTGTGAGTGAAAAATTGGCACTTCATTTCCCCCCTCCCCCTTTATATTTAAAACCTAAGAAGATTGACTGATCTATCAGTCAGGAATCCTGCTATTTGCTGTTTTATCTCAGGGGTGAAATCCAGCAGGTTCTTACAGGTTCTGGAGAACCAGTAGTGGAAATTTTGAGCAGTTCAGAGAACCGGTAACGGAAATTTTGAGTAGTTCAGAGAACTGGCAAATACCACCTCAGGCCGGCCCCAGAGTGGGTTGGGAATGGAGATTTTGCAATATCCTTCCTCTGGAGTGGGGTGGGAATGGAGATATTCCCCTGCCACGCCCATCAAGCTACACCATGCCCACAGAAGCAGTAGTAAAAAAAATTGGATTTCCCCACTGCATTATCTGTTGGTGTGTCATAAGACCAGCAGATGACACAGTCACAGATTGATGCACAAGTGCACACATACAGAGATGTTGAACAGAGTGGGTGAGGAAATGACTCAAGTTTTCCCATCATCCTCTCAGACTTTTTTTTTCTGGGAGGGGCTAATAGACATTGGTAGATGGATCCTTTCTCCTGACAGGCTACAAGTTTCCAGGGAGATTGAGGGTCCTGATAGAAGCAGCACTATAAGTAATATCAGTCTTGAAAACCTGGACACACTGTGCCATTCATTCCGAAAAAGTATTAGTAGTTGGTTTTCCCATTGTTATGGAACAGGACGTATGGAAAGGACAGCCATTTTTTTTACAAATTGCTGCTTTGAATCCACCCTGGGTGAGGAGAGCAGTCCTGCCAATCCTCGCCCCTCCCGAGTGGGAAGTTAGACTGTGCAGGCAGGACAATTTGTATCTGTATTCTGAAACGGGCCAAACCTAGCATTCCCTGACTCTGTGGTTACTTCCCCAAACCCCCAAAACTTTAACCTTAGACTGTCTACTGTTGACCTCACCCCATTCCTAAGAGGTCTATAAGGGGCGTGCATAAGAGCTCTAACATGCCTGTCCTACTGTCCCCATTTATTCGTATCCTTATCCTGTATTCATAATCATGTTTGTATTCATATCTGTTATCTTATACGTGTTTCACAAATAAATAAATGACCAGAAAGCTCTTAATATTTTGATCTACTGAATGTCTTCCTTGATCCATTCAAAGAGTCCTCTACCTGTCTGATTAGAAATTATATTTTATTCTTGATACTGTTTCCAGAAATCACCCAAAATTTCTTAGTATATAGATCCAATGAAGAGCTTCCTTGATCCTGAAAGTTCTACATTTCCAGTATACTCTACCTGTCCGATTAGAAATGGCCCCTTCTGGACAAGGGGCACATTGGTAGCAGCAAATCTGCTCGCCCTCTGGGACATGTCTCCTCTCTCCTTCCTGGCACCTCTTCAGGCCACACCTGGCAAAGGGCACCTTCTAAAAGAGAAAAGAAAAAGCAAGTTGTTCCATTGCTTAATTGTCCTCACTGTTAGGAAGTTTCTCCTTCATTCTAGGTTGCTTCTCTCCTTGATTAGTTTCCATCCATTGTTTTTTGTCCTTCTGGTGTTTTGGAAAATATGTTGTACCCTCCTCTTTTTGGCAGTCTCTCAAATACTGGAAGACTGCTATCATGTCATCCAAAATATGTAAATATGTAAAATATTAATATGTAAATTTTAATCTGTTTTTAAATTATTGGGGTGTTTTAATCTGTCTGGGCCAAAATGATTTAATTTGATTTTATCTGGTTTTTAAATTTTTTGTATCTATGTATTTTATTGTTTGGCTGTTCACCGCCCTGAGTCCTTCGGGAGTAGGGCGGTATACAAATCAAATAAACTAAACTAAACTAAACTAAACTAAACTAAACTAAACTAAACTAAACTAAACTAAACTAAACTAAACTAAACTAAACTAAACTAAACTAAACTAAACTAAACTAAACTAAACTAAAAATCTTTTTTCAAATGTGATGACTAAAACTGGATGCAGTATTCTAGGTATAGCCTTACTAAGACTTTGTAAAGTGGTGTTAGTACTTTACATGATTTTGATTCTATGCCTCTATTTATACAACCAAGGATTGTATATTCAAACATGAATCTGATTCATAAAAAGCAGATCCATCACCACACAACTTTTATCCTTTGTGAGTCAATCCACATTTTTCTAGTGAGAAGGACATTCTGCATCTCCACTAGAGAATGAATCTTTCCTTAAATTCAGAACATCTCCTTCCAGCCTACCTTTGTGGCCCAGATAATTGCATCCAGGTCGATGGTGAAATCCTTGTCGGGGGGAGCCTGGGGGTCTATTTGCCCAACTTTCACTGGGACAAAAGTCAGATTGGGGAAATAAATCCAGTTGAGAAGATCATATTGAGCTGATGCCAATCCATCTTCTGAGAAGAAGACTTCATCTCCAGCAATGCTGTTGAAGTGGACATTCTTCAAATAGGGAAGGAGCTGAAAGAAAAAAAAAAGATACTTAGGAACTGGGATAATTAAAAATGACAAGCCATGGCTTCTATCATTCTATGATAACTAACATTTTAGGAGATAATTGGAAGCCTGTAAAGCTAAACCTGTTACCATATTGGATATTTAAGTGATGAGGAGTAGTATCAAATCACAGGAATGTATCATGGAGATTCACAAAGGCTTCTTTCACACAACTATCTTAGGAGTACAATAAATCTTATAGCAAACAATTGGTCTGTGTTCACACAAGATGCTAAGCCACAGAAAAATACATGAAGAAAAATCCATCCCAGTTTCAATCCGGGAGGAAAATGCTGGAAATAAAATGGAGGCTGGCTACAAGGTTTATTTGGTTTTCCAGAAACTTCAGTCACAGCGGCATGTTTCTGGGGTGGCTGACCAATTGGCTGGGTGAGTGGATGGATTTTTATAGGATTCTGGGGTTTGGTGATTGAGATGCTCCAGGGGTGTTGTGCAATGTAGTGAGCCTTGTGTCTTTTGCTATTGTAATGATGGTGGGTAAATCCTATTATGTCCTAAAGGTCATGTCCTATCCTTAGAATTTAAGTGGGGGAATGTAAATTCTTAATACCATCAGCTTCAGCCTTCTGTAGGAGCTGTGGCTGAAGGCGTTTTATTTATGAATAGGTTGACCCAGTCTTTCTTTTTTTTTTTTCAACAAAATTTTATTGATTTTATGAAAGTACATAATATTACAATTCTACTAGCATCGGATAAGCAGTGTTTATACATATATATAGGATATATACATGGTGTCTCTTAATTTACTTATTCCTTTTATTAATCACACCATCCTTTACTCCTTCCTTTATTTTATCATCCATCCATTTATACCACCCTTCCCATACAGTATAGTAGTCAGAATTTTCATCCTTGTTTATCTCATGAGTTAATTTACTCATCTCCGCGCATTCAAATACTTTCCTAATTATATGCTCTTCTGGTGGTAATCCCTTTTCTTTCTAGTATTGTGCATATATCAGTCTAGCAGCTGTAATAATATGCATTATTAGATACTTCTTTTTTTTCCCGTAGGTCCTTTTTAGTATTCCCAGGAGAAATGTTTCCGGTGCCAATTCAATATCTTCTCCAATTATTTCTTGTATCCATTTCCGAATCTTATTCCAGTATTTTTTCACTTCGAGGCATGTCCACCACATATGGAAGAAGGTACCCTGGCGGTGGCCACACTTCCAACAATTTGGATTTATATTTGAATAAATTTTTGCTAGCCTTGCAGGAGCTAGGTGCCACCTGTATAGCATTTTATATTGATTCTCTTTGTATGCTACTGCTCTAGTCAATTTATAATTCTTATTCCAAATAATTTCCCAATCATTTTATTTTTATTTTTATTTTATTTTAAATTTATATACCGCCCTTCTCCCTGAGGACTCAGGGCGGTGTACAGCCAAAATTAAAAAAACATAAAATACAAATATTAAAAAACAGTTAAAATATATATAAATTTGGCCCAAAATTAAAAATACAAACCAATTAAAACATTTAAAATTTCTTCTTAAGCCAGCCCGGTTTGCTGGAAAAAGTGGGTTTTAAGGGCACAGCGGAAGGCACTAAGGTCTTGGATTCTCCTTATCTCTGGGGGCAACTGATTCCAGAGGGTAGGTGCCCCCACAGAGAAGGCCCTCCCCCTGGGGGTCACCAGCCTACATTGATTGGCTGATGGCACCCTGAGGAGGCCCTCTCTGTGGGAGCGCACGGGATGATGGGAGGTCGTCGGTAGCAGCAGGCGGTCTCGAAGATAGCTATGCCTGATGCCATGGAGCACTTTAAAGGTGATAACCAGCACCTTGAAGCGCACCCGGAAGACCACTGGGAGCCAGTGCAGCTCGCGCAGGAGTGGTGTTACATGGGAGCGCCATGCTGCTCCCATCACTACCCGCGCTGCTGCATTCTGGACCAGTTGGAGCCTCCGGGTGCCCTTCAAGTGGAGCCCCATGTAGAGACCGTTGCAGTAGTCAAGGCGAGAGGTGACGAGGGCATGAGTGATTGTGCACAGGGAATCCCGATCAAGAAAGGGCCACAACTGGCGAATCAGGCGAACCTGACAAAAGGTCCCCCTAGTTACAGCTGTCAGGTGTTCCTCCAAGGACAGCTGCATATCCAGTAGGACTCCCAGATTGCGAGCCCATTCAAATTTATACTATGCCCAATGTTCTTCTCCCATGCAATCATTTGATTTTTGACTGCCTCTTCTGTCCTATCATGATCCAATAAATAATTGTATAGTTTGGCCAGCATTTTTTTTCCCGTTCCCATCAAAACTTTGTCAAATCCGTTTGATCCTATTTCTATGCCGAATTCCTCCTTATCTTTTTGATATCTAGACTTTATTTGTAAGTATGGCCACCAATCAATATTAATACCTTGTTCTCTCAAAGAGTCATTGGATTTAAGATTTCCATCTAGAATGTCCTTATATCTACACATTTTCTCCATTCCCAGCATATTGGGATATATCAAAGCCTCCATTGTAGAGAGCCATTTTGGGACTTTCGTATATTGCCGTTGCCTGATCTCAGTCCAGGTTTGTATTAGTGTATCTCTAATTTTATGCCTATGGAAGTAAGTTTTCTTTTTCTTCTCTTTATCCCATAAATACGCGTGCCACCCTCTCTGCAAATCGTGGCCTTCCAGGGTTAGGATCCTTTTGTTTTCTAAGGTGGCCCACTCCCTTATCCACACTAAATTGGCTGCCTTATAATATATTTCCCAATCGGGAGGTCCAAACCCCCCCCCCCTGTTCCTTTTTTCCTGTAAGATTCTGAGTGAGATCCTAGGCTCTCCCCCCCCCCCCGCCAGACAAATTTCCTGATAATTTTATTCAGTTCCGAAAAGAATTTTTTGTCCAAATTTACCGGTATGGTTTGGTACAGATATAATAATTTAGGCAGGATACTCATCTTAATCAAAGCTATCTTGCCTAGGAGTGACAGCTGCAATTTCCCCCATCTATCCAGGTCTTGTTTTATTTTCTTAATTAGGGGCACATAATTATCTTCCTTTAAGGACGAACACCTTGGTGTTATCCAGACTCCTAGGTACTTAATTTTTTTAACAATTTGCAATCCCAGCCTTTTCTCTATCTCTTTCTTTTGCACCTCAGTTACATTCTTGGTCAATATTTTAGTTTTAGTTTTGTTTAATTTAAATCCTGATACTTCTCCATCTCTGCCTAATTCCTCTAAAATTTTTTGTCCTGTTTCTAATGGGTCCTCCAAAATCAAAGCTACATCATCTGCAAATGCTTGCATTTTATATATCTCTTTCCTAATCTTCAAGCCCTTAATTTCATCATTATTCCTGATTCTTCTTAGCAAGACTTCTAAGGCCAAAATAAACAGTAATGGTGACAGGGGGCATCCTTGTCTTACCCGCTTCCTAATCTGGAATGTTTTAGTCATATCTCCATTTAATAAGATACTTGCCCTTTGATTGTCATAGTTTTTATCATCCTTTCAAAATTTGTTCCAAATTCCATTTTCCTAATTTGTTTGATCATAAATTCCCAATTTAGATTGTCAAATGCTTTCTGGGCGTCTAAAAAAACTAATGCCATCTCCCTGTCCGAATGCACTTAGTAATATTCTAGGGTATCCATCACTATTCTCAAATTATTTCTTATTTGCCTTCCAGGGAGAAATCCATTTTGATCCTTATGTATCAAGGTATTTAATATTTTTTTGATTCTTTTCCCCATTATACTCATGAATATTTCGTAATCCGAATTTAAAAGAGAAATTGGCCTGTAATTTTGAATTTGTTTTGGGTCGGTACCTTCTTTCGGCAATAGTGTGACATACGCTTCCCTCCACGAATCCGGAATTTTAGAATCCATCAACGCCTCATTACAAATTTCCACTAATTTTGGTAACAATATTTCTTCCAAATTTTTATACAGTTCTCCTGGGAACCCATCCGGGCCTGGCGATTTGTTGTTTTTAAGTTTTGAAATTGCTATCTTTAATTCCTCAGCTGTAACCTCTCTGTTCAGCATTTCCCTTTCTTCTTCTGCTATCAATGGAAGTTCTTCATTTGCCAGATACTGCTCAATTTTCTCTTCTGGGATCTCTTCCTCTTTATATAAGGCTGCATAATATTCCCGGGCGATTTCGAGCTTGTCCTCTTCTTTGTTTAACAAATTACCCTTCGTGTCTTCCAATTGATAGATAGTCCCTTTTTCATTTTCCTTTTTTAATTTGTACGACAGCCATCTGCCTGGTTTGTTGGCATTTTCAAAATAGTATTGTTTGGATCTTCTTATTTTGTGTGCCAATTCTTCCTGGTCAATAATATTCAATTTATGCCTCCACATCATCCAACTTTCTTTTGCTGCCTTATCTCCCGGGTTTCGCTGGAGTTTCCTTTCTGCCTCCCTTAAATTCTCTAAGTAATCCTTCTGAACCTTCCTTTTTTCTTTATTTCTATGTACACTATATGATATTGCCAACCCTCTTAAATAGGTCTTCATCGCATCCCATACTATTACACAGGGTATTTCTTGATTTTCATTTTCCCTAAAAAAAAGTTTTAATTATTCTTTAAATTTTTCTAAGCATTCTTTATCCCTCAAAAGTTGTGCATTTAGCCTCCATCTCTGTGCTCCAGGGGTGTTGTGCAATGTAGTGCGCCTTGTGTCTTTTGCTATTCTAATGGTGGTGGGTAAATCCTATTATGTCCTAAAGGTCACGTCCTTTATTTGAGTGGGGGAATGTAAATTCTTAATCCCATCAGCTTCAGCCTTCTATGGGAGCTGTGGCTGAAGGCTTTTGTTTATGAATAGATTGACCCCGTCTTTCTTAATAGGTACAAAATATCCATCTCTAAAGAAGTAAGCTTGAGGCTATGGCAGGAAGACTGGGGCTGCTTTCTGCCTTTGTTAGGATTTTTTTCTCCATTTCTCCTTTGGGGAAATATAATATTCTGCCTCTTTTAATATTCCCCAATATATTTCATTCCGTAGGAGGTGGACGCTTCCCACAGAAGCTAAACTGATTTGTCTTTTTACAGGCTGGATTCAGATTATGTTCAAAATGAAACTTAGGTGGCTCTGCAAATGTGGCCAGTGGGACTTCTACTGATACTTTGAAGCATCTTGTACAAAGGAACTCAGATTATCATCTTGCGTTGGCTGACATCTCCTCCTTGGAATGGGAAACTCAGGGAACTTTTCAGATCTTTATAGGAAAAAACTTTCTCTAGGGATCTCCTAGAAAACTGGCGTAGTTTACTTCTCCCTCCTACTTCTTCATCAAAACATTATACGTAATTCATTTTACCATATTGTAAATAATTGGCATTTTTATTTGTTTTGAAAAATAGTTGGATGGGTAGCCTGGAAATTGTCTACGGAGATTCTCAGTCATCTGGGTTGTCCCAAAGGTGCCTTTTCAGAAGGAAACTGGACTTTGTTTTTTCTTTGAAGACATTTCACTTCTCATCCAAGAAACCTCTTCAGCTCTGACTGGATGATGGGGAATGGAAGGATTCATATTTCTTACAGAGAAAGCTGCTCATTTGCATCCTTTTAGAGAGTTGTTGAGGGCACTTGGAGGTTAATCGCAGGGCAGAAAACATCCTTCAGCCAAGAAGGCTCCACACCCATTTGTACTACTCAAGTGACCCTGAGGACACAAATAAACCTCCACGTAGCCTCAACATTCTCTGTAAAATAATGCAAATGAACAACTGTGTGCAAGGAATATAAGCATGGAAATATTTTCTAAGGCAATCAAGAAACATCCATGGGATCTTTCTTCTCTAAAGATCTTTAAAATGGATGAAAAGTCACTGAGATTACCTGCCATGGTTGCACACTTGAGATCCTGTTTCCAAGCCTCCTCATGGCTGGTCGTGCTCCTGAGCCATGCATGGTATCTAATGCATGTGCCACAGCATAAACGGCATGGTAGATATTGTAGCTCATACCCATCATGCTCACTTCAAATGTATAAGACGGCAGAGTCTGTAAATTCTCCTTTCCCGTACAGGGTTTTTTCTTCTTTTGAGGGATCTCTCCTGGTTTGTGGATCTTGCAGCCAAAGAGCCTTTCCCACCATGGAGGGAGAAAGACATCTCCTTGGGGGTTCAAGGGGTCTAAAGACAGAAGAAAGTGCCTGAATTCTGGGACATCGTGGCTATGATCCCTGAAATGCAAAGCACCGTGGAAAGGCTTTACGGTTTGAAAGAATTCCTGAGATCCCAGTGCACTAACTTCCCAATGAGAAGTCAGGATCCAAACCCTTCCGAATGGTGCCTTAGTCTTTTGTTCATACATAGGCAGAGCCATATAGAGAGTTACAATTTTACTGGAGTCTCCAAACAAAATAATCACTTCAATTTTAAACCATGTTTGGAAAAATAATATTAAGTTGAGTACCGTATTAAGAATATCATCAGTATTTAACATTTTAGTGAAGGCCGGGCAGATCTCCTTCTCCTTGAGCATTGGCATCAGAGTTGAGATGAAATGTTCTCCATTGTCAGTTTCTGGGGCCACCAGCCCAACCCAGTTCCACTGGAAATACAGGAGCAGCTGGATTAAACCCACATACTGAGAAGATTCCTTGGGATTAATCCGGAAGAAGGAAGGATAATTCTTTCTGTCTCCTGGAGTGATTTTGAAGAAATCAAAACCAAACTGCAGAAAGGGAGAATCTTGTTTTAGAAAGGAGTTTTTGAAGACACGTTCAAAGGTTATGCTGATGTAAAGGGTCACCATCCTGTGGTTTTTGGCTCCACCAGTCAAGCTGTTTAACTTTGGTTGGAGTGAGAGTTCTCCAGTTACGTTATAGTACAAAATGTCTTCAAAAAACAAAGGAAGTCCAGTTGCTTCTCGAAAAAAGCACCTCTGGGACACCTATGTCATAGTTTGCCTGCCTCTGACATGTGAGAAGCCAAGAGAACAAACCATCAACCTGATTCACACAATAAATCGGACTGAAGAGTGGCTACATTTACAAAGAATCAGTCAGGAAGGAAATCATGGAGTGAATCGTTTCAGAAAAACCTTATTGTCGACCTCTTTGTCATGGGGGAATCAAGAAAAATATCCTGACAGACAAAATTCAAAAATCAACTATTCAACTCTTGCATGAGTTCTCCAAATCATGGACCCCTGATTGCCCAAAAATAACATTGACTTCGTCTTTGGATTCTGAGTGCGCTTCTGTTCTGAATCTGCTCCCTACTGATATCCTATGAAACCCCCTTACCTGTGGGACCTTGAAGATGCTGAAGATGGAGGCCATCTGCTTTGAGGATTTGGTGCTGAGATCTCCGATGACAGAGAGCAGAGGGTCCAGCTTGTCACATTTGTAATCTGGAACCATTCGGCCTCGTGTAGACAGCAGAGAGAGGCTGTTCCAGGAAATCCTCCTAAAAATCTGTCTATTGTCATAAATGTGGAAGCCAAGTGTGATATTGGGGAGGACGGCCAAATCCTTGTTGATCTTTGTTACTGCATATACCAAGGCAAGAAAGAGCTGGTAGTTCTTGCAGACAACACTATAATGAGGAAATACTTTGGAATATTACGGGGAAATTTGTGTGTTGTGATGTACTTTTCCTTCTCTCTCTGTGTGTGTGTTATGTATTTTCTCCTGGACTTTGGGATAGGGGAATCCATTTCTTGTGAGCCTTTGGTCAAAAATTATATAGATGGTACTCTCCTAACATTATCGTAAGTGCAAATAAGGGCTGAAAGTTACTCATACAGGTGAGTAATCTCTATGGTTGATTTGACAATTTGTCCTTTTGAAAACCCATTTCATCTATGGCAACCAGTAATACTCACAATACTTCATAACATAGATTTACTAAAGGACATTTAAAAAGAGCATTAATGATTCCAAAAGTAGGTTTGCATTTTTTTAAAAAAAAAATACAGAATAATAGAGTTGGGACATGGGAAGTCTTCTAGTCCAACCCCCTGCTCGAGCTGGAGACCCTTCATCATTCCAGACAAATGGTTGTCCAGTCTCTTTTTGAAAACCTCCAGTGATGGTACAAGCACAGCTTCTGAAGGCAAGCTATTCCATTGGTTAGGAAATTTCTTCTTAATTCTAGGTTCCTCCTCTCCTTGGTTAGTTTCCAACTATTGTTTCTTATCTTGCTTTTGGTGCTTTGGAAAATAGTTTGATCCCCTCGAGCCCCTCAAATATTAAAACAGTGCTAAATCTGTTTTCTAAAAACACCTGTATTCTGTAAAAGAATTAGCCTTTTCTTTGAGTTTTCCACCATGACCTTCTGTCCAAATAAAAATTATAATGAAAAGAAGGACTAGGGGTGAGATGATAGCAGTGTTCCAATATCTCAGGGGCTGCGACAAAGAAGAGGGAGTCAAGCTATTCTCCAAAGCACCTGAAGGCAGGACAAGAAGCAATGGGTGGAAACTAATCAAGGAGAGAAGCAAGTTAGAACTAAGGAGAAATTTCCTGACAGTGAGAACAATTAATCAGTGGAACAACTTGCCTCCAGAAGTTGTGAATGCTCCAACACTGGAAGTTTTTAAGAAGATGTTGGACAACCATTTGTTTGAAGTGCTGTAGGGTTTCCTGCCTAAGTATGGGGTTGGACTAGAAGATCTCTGAGGTCCCTTCCAACTCTGTTATTCTAATCTATAAGCCTTCACTCAGTTGGCACAGTTTCTAGCCTGTAACCCCTTCCTCAATGTTTATGCTGTTTCATCTGGATGAAACTGGAACATTCTAGTCTGTTTAATGAGTTTTATCTGGGAAAGAACCAAGGCTTCTAAACTTCACCAGGACATTGTGAACATCACTAGAAGAATAATTTCTGAAAGGACTCCCTGAATCCAAAACAAAGAGGACAATCTTCTCCTCTTTCCCTTTCAGATGAAATAAGGAGTTGAGTTGTTAAGTTGCTGCTGCCCTGGGGGTGAGGATGGATAGATGAGATATATGGGCTTTTAAGTTACATACTTTTAAAGTTGTGAATTGCCCGGAGTCACCATTATGTGAGATGGACAGCCATATAAATTTGTGTAATAAATAAAATAAATAATACCGTTTTGAAAATGGCATCAGTGATGGCTCATTGTTGAATTCCATCTTTTTAAAGTCGGAAAAGGTTACCAGGGGCAAATTCCCCCCAATAATGAGATCACCAGGCTTGTAATAATCCTCCAGAATCTTCAAAGGGTTCCTAAGTATACATACACTTTGCATTATCTTATCAGTCGTTGTTGAAGGCAGGAGCCACAGGAGAAGCAACAGGAGAAGCAGCCCATTCATGATCCTCACCTTCCTTCCTGAATCAAAAATCAATGTGTCATTCCGAGTAACGCACCCATTGAAAGGAGAACTCTGAGGCAGGTAGATTCCTCAAAGAACATGTTTATTGGATACATCATATCGGCACAGCCGGTGAAAACCAACTCTGAACATTCCCACGGTTTTCACCTAATTAGAAATAGAATAACAGAACTGGAAGGGACCTTGGAGGTCTTCTTGTCCAACCTTCTGCCTAAGCAGGAAACCCTACACCACTTCACACAAATGGTTATCCAACATCTTCTTAAAAACATCCAGTGTTTTAAAATTAAAAGAGTAAAACTTCCCCGCTCCCAGGTGTCACCCGTCACATTTTCCAATGAATACAGCTGGCAGGCTCCTCTCCTCCTTCATCAGCCACCTATTACGATGACCTTGGTTCCCACAGGAAAAACTTTTTATTTTGACTGTTAGCTGGTCTATCTACTTCCCCCCTCCCTTTCCCCTCTCAGGCTTCATGGCAGCTATGAGGCAGCACAAGATAGCTTCAGCCAGGTTCGCTTCAGAGTTGACAGTATGTTCATCAAGAATCTGAACTGGATTTGTTTTATGTTTTATCGAATTTAGTCCCCAGGAAATCTCACTAAGACTTTAACACAGCAATCTATGCAACTTGGGTGGCTTCAGGGCAAATTTGTATCAAGAATGCTTCCACTTACTAGTGTTTGAGTTGTCATCAAAGAGAAAATTGATACCCGTTAAGTTTCACTGTTAGCAAGTAATTACTTCTGTGCAAGACATGCTGAGGAGATGTGTCTAGCCTTCCTTGCGAGAGCCCAGAAATTATTTCTTTCAATTAGGTTTTATCTTGGAAAAGTTTTCTGGGTAGAAATCCACAGGGGATACATTAAGAATTACTGTTCTTCTGATAATTGCAAGGCAGACTAACATTCTACCCTCCTTAGCAATAGTGTCTCTTCGTATACCAGAAGAGGAAAAACATGTTTGTGTCTTTTACTGATGCAAGGATCAGATGGACTTGAGGGTCAGAATACAGGTGGTATTCAGCCTACCTGAAACTGAGTACCTGCACCCAAGATTGAAGCTGGCCTGTGATTTAGTTTGTTCGGACAGAGTTAGAGTCAAGGGTTAATTTAATTTAATTTAATTTAATTTAATTTAATTTAATTTAATTTAATTTAATTTAATTTAATTTAATTTAATTTAATTTAATTTAATTTAATTTAATTTAATTTAATTTAATTTAATTTAATTTAATTTAATTTAATTTAATTTAATTTAATTTAATTTAATTTAATTCATTCAATTTATATGCCGCCCCTCTCTGAAGACTCAGGGAGACTCACAATACATTTTAAAAAATCATTACAAAAAACATTTAAAAATTAAAAACATTAAAAAAACATTAAAAACTCATTCACACCATTCATGGCTGGATCTCGCCAGAACACAAGAGCGAGATCAACGGCCCCAGGCCTGCTGGAAAAGCCAGGTCTTCACTGCTTTTTGGAAGGCCAATAGGGTGGGGATGGTCTGGACCTCAGGAGATAACTTGTTCCAGAGAGCTGGGGCAGCCACAGAGAAGGCCCTCTCCCATGGGCCCGCCAGCTGGCATTGTTTAGCTGACAGGACCCGGAGGAAACCAACTCTGTGGGATCTTACCGGTCGCTGGGAGCTATGCGGCAGAAGGCGGTCTCAAAGATAACCTGGCCTAAGCCATGTAGGGCTTTAAAGGTAATAACCAACACCTTGACTTGTGACCGGAGACCAATAGAGAGCCAGTGCAGCTCGCGGAGAATTGGTGTAATGTGGGTGTACCTAGGTGCACCCACGACAGCTCGCGTGGCTGCGTTTTGGACCAACTATAGTCTCCGAACACTTTTCAAGGGTAGCCCCATGTAGAGCGCGTTGCAATAATCTAACCGTGAGATGACAAGGGCATAAGTGACTGTGAGGAGAGCCTCCTGATCCAAGTAGGGTCGCAATTGGTGCACCAGGCGAACCTGTGCAAAGGGTCAAGGCACTAGTATGGTGATCAACTGTAGCCAAGTAAATGTCATGCGGTATTTGTGTGGAAGGATTATTTATTCCTGCACAGTAAGGGATGATCTTAGAAGCTTATATCTTCCATTGCCCTTAAGAATAGAAAAGGAGTTACTCAAGATGGAAAGCTAATTTAAACCATGCAAGAGTGTTTTTTAATGATTAATTAGAACCTGAGAAATTTGTCTGCTGTCAGCCAATGGGGGAAAAATACTTTCAACCACAATATTGTCATAGATTCACGCTGTAGAACAAGATTTGGAAGATGTTCCTAGGTGTCTTTCCTTTTTCTCTACAGCTGACTCCAGTCAGTGAAGCTTGGAAACAATACAAAACATTTTAAAAGCAATAAATTATGCAAAATAAGTATACACAGCATCTGAGATAGTAAGCCACCAAGCACGTGACATTTCCCGAATCTGAAGTCCCTGAACTCCATCACTCAAGCCTTAATCATCTCTCATCTGGACTACTGTAATGCACTCTACATGGGTCTATCCTTGAAATCCATTCATAAACTTCATCTAGTACAAAGTACAGATGCTCGAGCAGTCTTCAGGGCCCCTAGAACAGGGATGTCAAATTGGCAGCCCACGGGCCGAATGCATAAAGCACAGGCCACACCCATCTCAGCTCCACAAATGGAAAAAAATGTCACAATACATCATGTGACAGCAACATGACGCAGTGAGCTTGACATCTGTGCCTTAAAATATCAATAACAATAGCACTTAGACTTGTATACCACTTCACAGTGCTTTTCAGCCATCTCAAAGTGGCTTACAGAGTCAGTATAGTGCCCCCAACAATCTGGGTCCTCATTTTACCAACCTTGAGAAGGAAGGAGGGGTGAGTCAACCTTGAGCTGAGGAGAACTGAACTGCTGACAGTTGGCAGAATTAGGCTGCAATACTGCATTCTAACCACTGTGCCACCATGGTGCAGTGGTTACACAGTGGCCCATATTACACCTCTGGTCCATGATTGTATTGGCTGCCAGTCTGCTTTCCAAGTGCAGCTCAAGGATTATAACCGTTAAAGCCCTTAATGGCATAGGTCCAGGCTACCTGGATCAGGCCCACTTCACTCATGCTGGCAGAGATAGCTACTGCAGATCTCATTCGTCAAAGAACACCAGGTGTCAGTGTCTACAAGAAGAACCTTCTATTCTACAACATCCGCCCTCTGGGACATCCTACCGCACAGAGTGAGATCTGCTCCCAACCAGGGGTGGGTCCTAATATTTTTTACTACCGGTTCTGTGGGCGTGGCTTATTTTGTGGGTGTGGCTTGGAGGTCATGTGACTAGGTGGGCGTGGCTAGCTGGTCAGAGTCATTTCTGGAAGGTCCTTGCACTTACAACCAGTCCTCGCACTTACGACCCGACTCATTTGTTTGCTTTTAACACTGATCAGCTGTAGGATGGCCCTTTGAAGCCCTGCGGCAAGATTTTAAACAGTTTTTTTTCCCTCTAGTCATCCGCTGGGACTCAGGAGGCAGCAATAGATTGGGGGTGGGACCAAATAAAAGGTAAGAATAACGTGGGTGGGTGGGGATGGGAGGGCAGGGGGGGAGAACCGGTTCGGTGACGTCATATAGTCACCGCTACCGGCTCGGCCGAACCGGACCGATCCGGGAGGAACCCACCACTGCTCCCAACCTCCTATCTCTCTTCAAGACCTGCCTCTGCCAACTGGCCTAGGGACCCAATGAGGGATGTTCTGTCCCCACTACATTTTAGTCTGTGTGCAGCTTGACATGCAGCTAAACCCACCTAACCTCCAATATAAGAGACCGTGTGCATAGATGTGAAGGCTTTATTGAAAGAACAGGATATGATGAAACTGGGGAAAATAGGGATACATACAATGAGAACCAAATACTAGATAGGCAGTATTGAGTTACTGCTGAACATAACAATTAATAAATACAAGCAATCTAAACTAATCTAAACTAGCTGAAGCTGGCACTGATTGTGCTTTCTTCATTTTGTGATGTCTTATATCTTGTAATCCACCAGGTGTAAAAAATATAATTCAGGTTCAATTTATAATCCAAATATAGGTCCTGCAGCAAGAAAGCAGGGAAGAGCAAGGGGAAAAAAAAAGAAAGAAAGAAAGAATGGAGAAAAAAAAAACAGGAGGAAAAAAAATGTAGTCCAGCTCCAATCACAGTCCAAAACCCAATCTTTGATGTCCTTCTCAGAATTTTTTCCAGCTTCTTTACTTCAGGCTTTTCTAACCTTAAAACAAATAGCTTCTAAACGAGGAGTTTATAAAATAAAATTTTATAATCCAAATTGGCTCACCAAGCCCCCCCCAAAACCAAAACAACAATGAAAAACCAAAAAGAGACTCAAGAAAAACCCATGGATGTCAACCCTCAGAACAATGGGGAAAAATTATAAACAGAGAGGAGGAGAGGAAAAGAGTCTTATCACACCTGGACTACTGCAATGCTCTCTACATGGGGCTCCCCTTGAGGAACACCCGGAGGCTCCAACTGGTCCAGAATGCGGCTGCATGAATGGTTATGGGAGCGACGTGGTGCTCCCATGTGACCCCCCTCCTGCGCGAGCTGCACTGGCTCCCGGTGGTCTTCCGGGTGCGCTTCAAGGTTTTGGTTACCACCTTCAGAGCACTCCATGGCTTAGGACCAGGGTACTTACGAGACCTCCTTCTGCCACCAGTAGCCTCTCACCGACCAGTACGCTCCCACAGAGAGGGGCTCCTCAGGGTGCCGTCGGCCAAACAGTGTCAACTGGCTGCCCCCAGGGGGAGAGCCTTCTCTGTGGGGGCACCTGCCATCTGGAATGAGCTCCCCCCAGAGATACGGAGGATCCCAGATTTATGCACTTTCCGCCGCGCCCTCAAAACATTTTTATTCCAGCAAGCTGGTCTGGCCTGACTCTCCCTTTTAAATTGGCTTTTAAGTTTTATACAAATTGGGTGTTTTAAATTTGTCCTGAGCCTAAATTATTTAATGTATTTTTAAGTGTTTTTTTTTTTTACTTTTGTATGATGTTTTTTACCTTGAGGCTGTTCACTCCCCTGAGTCCTTCGGGAGTAGGGCGGTATATAAATTTAATAAAATATAATAAAATAAAATAAAATTTCAAAATGCCAGTGTAGATTTCCTTAGTTTGTCTCTGTTGTTTTGTTTTTTGCCTTTTAGGTTCCAAGAGTTGTACTGTTCTCAAAGAGAAAAAACAAAATCTCCAGTGTTTCACTCTATATCTTGAATCATTTAGTCAAAATAGCTCTTTATCAATTTAATTCACAAGCTTTCTTAGGTCACATTTCATCTTTGTTAATATATCCTCCAATTTTAGCTATTGCCTGCAGGTGGCACTGTTGCTTTATTTCTCTCGCCTTCTTCCCTTCTTTACATACTGTCAGAGCAAGTTAAAATCCAAACTTTTAAAAAAAGTTCCAAGAAAGTTCATCTAATCAAGACTTCTTTAATCAATAATCCCCAATTTAAAAATTGAAGTATCCAGCCCGGATTCAGACTTTACTCTTCAGCCCAATCTTTATAACCCATTTTTTCTCTTATTCCTTTATTTTCTTGGCCCCACCCACCTTCCTTGCTGCCATTCTTCTGGGGGTAGAATAGGTAAAACAGCCAATTCCACCTCCTCCTTTAAGGTCACACTCTCCTCTGCTGTTCCAAAGAGGTTCTTCTTTAATTCAGTTTAATAGGTAGTAAAAAATATTCAAAATATCTCACCCAGACTGATCACATCTTTCTTTCACTTCCGCGCTCTGCTGTGGCTGCCCCAGCTTTGTAGCAACTCACAATGGTCGCCTTCCCAACCATCTGTTTAGGGAGCTTCTCCAGCTCTGTCAGGGAATTTGCAGGTTCCCTGAGATCCACAGAGTGTGCTCCCCTTGCTCATTGTCCCTACAAGACAACTCAGGTCCAAAAGGACCACCTAACAGCTGGGATATCAATGGTCCCTCGGAAGCTCCCAAAAGATCCATCGTTCCGCCACGATGCTAGCCATGCCCCCTCAAGTTGGTTCATTCCAAGGACCCTCTGACTCTCTGCTTGCCCAAACTTTTTGTTTGAATGAATAACTTACTTATTCATTCAAACACTCCGGATACGTTTCAAGGTGCTGGTGCTCACCTATAAAGCCCTTCATGGCTTAGGCCCGGGGTACTTGCAGGACCATCTCCAGCCGTTCTCCCATCGTCCTGTGCGCTCTCACAGAGTCGGCCTCCTCAGGGTGCCGTCGGCCAAACAATGTCGGCTGACGACCCCCAGGGGGAGGGCGTTCTCTGTGGGAGCCCCGACCCTCTGGAATGGATTGCCCACTGAGCTCAGGACAGCCCCCGACCTTCTTTCCTTCCGTCGCGAGCTGAAGACGTGGCTCTTCCGCCAATTAAACTGATCCGTTTGGGGATACACTGATATAATTTTAAATTGTTTTAATTGGGCTACTGATTTTAATTTGGTATTGTATTGTGATTTGTATTGAAGTTGTCTTTTTGTAAGCCGCCTTGAGTCCCTAGGGAGAAAGGCGGCATATAAATCGCAATAAATAAATAAATAAATAAAATAAATACTTGGATGAATAATGAAAATGTCTCAGTTTTAATCAACTTTGGTTCATTTGCCACTTTTAGATACAATGATACTAAGCTTTGATGGAATAACTGGTTTGTTTATAGCATTATGGCAGGAGATGGAATTCGAAATTAATTTCTCCCACAGATCTTAAAAATAGACAAGAGGATCCCTGAAGATATTAGGCAGATTTAAAACTCTATGGGGATAATGATGAAGATGATAATGATGATGATGTTATCCATTCAGTTGTATCTGATTCTTGATGATTCTATGGGTCACGTCTCTCCACTCTATGGAAATATTATCTAACAACTAGTTGAAGCCAGAAAACCTTGTTTGCTTTGGAAAGTATATTTTGTGTTTGTGTTGTGAAGTATGGTATCCCTCTGGCCTGGCTGGAATAATAAGAATCAGTTCACAGTGTTATGTGGTTATCTCCTTTCTCTGAAGCAGATTCCAGTCAGTATTGGTTGGAGGGGTACTTCTGAGAGGCCTTCTCTTTTTGAGGTCAGTAGTCATGATGACATCGATCAAACGTAATCAACCTACTAAAGCACATTTTGGAAAGCTTTGCCTGTAGTTTGCACCTAGAATAGCCCTCTTAGGTCTGCCTCACATAAAGAATAAAAGCAAAGGTTCCCCTCGCACATATGTGCTAGTCATTCCCAACTCTAGGGGAGCGGTGCTCATCCCCATTTCAAAGCCGAAGAGCCAGCGCTGTCCGAAGACATCTCCGTGGTCATGTGGCCGGCATGACTCAATGCCAAAGGCACACGGAACACTGTTCCCTTCCCACCAAAGGGGGTCCCTATTTTTCTACTTGTATTTTTTACGTGCTTTTGAACTGCTAGGTTGGCAGAAGCTGGGACAAGTAACGGGAGCTCACCCCATTACGCGGCACTAGGGATTCGTACCGCTGAACTGCCAACCTTTCGATCGACAAGCTCAGCATCTTAGCCACTGAGCCACCACATAAAGAATAGTTGCCTCCAAAATAGCGCGCCTGACACAACTGTAGTAATATCAAAGGTTTATACCAGTGGTGGGCTGCTGCCGGTTTGGACCAGTTCGGGCGAACTAGTAGTTGCAACCTACGGGTGGGTTGCACCCCACCCCACCCTCACCCACTCGCCCGGGTGCAATCCTGTGCTATATTGCTGTGTTGTTTGATGCCAGACATGTGCAAATGGCGCATGCAAGCAAATTCCTGTATTTTGTGATGCTGCATGTATGTGTGGACTGCACACTCGTATTTTCGGTGCTGGGTGAACTGGTTGTTACAGTATGTGATGCCCATCTCTGGTTTAGACCTCATTTTGCTATGGTGCCTCAACCCTTCTCAGATCCATTAAGAAAAGCACAATCCTCCAGGTAGACATCAACTTACAACAGTTCATTTAGTGACTGTTCGAATTTACAACAGCACTGAAAAAAAAGGTGACTTTTGATCATTTTTCACACTTTTGACTATGGCTGCATTCCCATGGCCACATGATCAAAATTCAGATGCTTGTTAACTGGTTCATTAGTTTAAGTGTCCCAGGGATCTAACTGGAATGGCTATGTCAGATCTATTCATATGTGCGAAGTACTGTTTAGTAGTTTTCCCACAACTGTCTTACAGTGCTTGCTTTGCTTTCCTCCTCTGTTCGGATATCCAAGTTACCGGGAGGTCATTGACTGCTTGGTCTCACTGAGACCTAGAAACTTTATTAGGCCTATTATCTTTTGTTTCTGATTCGGCAAGTAGATTCCACTTTGTCTTTTTGAAAATTTCAGTTCCTAGATAGTGGCTAATATCCCTAAGATGTTTTACTTCTACTGCTTTATTGGAATTGTTCACTGTCGCCAAGCTGTCTCTTTTGTCCTTCACACAAACAGCGAGATCACCAATGGAACAGAGAATGCACAAGCATCTTCCATTGTTAACTCTTATATACAAGTACGGATTTGCATTTTCCTGTTTGAAGGACTTGATTCTGTTGAGTACAGTGATTATCTGTAAGTTATCTGAACAAGCAAGACCACATCTTTGTCTTCCTCCTTACTCAATAATAAATGAGTCATGATATATTCATACCCTTCCTTCCTTCCTTCCTTCCTTCCTTCCTTCCTTCCTTCCTTCCTTCCATCCATCCATCCATCCATCTGCCCATCCTTCCTTCTTCATAATATTTCAGAATGGAAAAAAAAATAGAATAGCAGGGGTAGGAAAATACCCATTAATGCCTATTTCAGATGATATATATTAATAAATTATTTATAAATAGAGTAAAATGACTCATTTAAATGCTAGAATTTTTTTAAAAAAACTAATAGTCAACTGAATGAAAATGTTAGTAGGGCACTTAACAATACCTTGTAGATCTATGGAAAGAAACATGTTTAAAAACATGAATAGTGAATTCAACCAATATTTAAAACTGATTTGATAAAAAAAATAAATGAAAAAATTGTACTGCTGGAAATTCTTAGCCACAAATTTAATCTCAATGTTGATTTCCATGTTTATCACTAAGTCTTCTCTGGGGGCAACCATCAAAATGTACCCAAGTCAATAGACCCAAGTCAATAAAAATTCCTAAATACCATAAAAATCAGAGATTTCTGTGCTTCATTATACTTCCTTTACAATTAAGATGGGGTCTCAATAAGATAATGTAGCATTTGGGGGAAAAAATACAAGTCAAAAGAGCAGCTCCAGAAGCCAAAATGGAGAAGATCTCCACAGCCACCATGGACTTTCCCTTGGTGCTCAGATAGGTGGGGAGGAAAGTGATCCAAACACTGCAAAAGACCAGCATGCTAAAAGTGATGAATTTGGCTTCATTAAAGCTGTCAGGCAATTTCCTGGCCAGGAAAGCCACTGTAAAACTGACAAGGGCCAGGAAAGCCAGGTAGGCAAGGACAGCATAAAACATTGAAGCTGAGCCTTCATTACATTCCAAGATGGCCTCTCCTACCAAGGAGTGGAAGTCAAAATTGGGAAATGGGGGAGAGGTGACCAACCAGGAAGCACAAAGAAGGGCTTGGATCAGGGGACAGACAAAGACAATGGAGTTGGTCAGTGGTTTTCCTAAGAGTTTCCTTGTCTTGTTCCCAGGTTTAGTGGCCATGAAGGCCAAAACCACCGTGACCGTTTTTGCCAAGACAGAGGAAACTGCAAGGGAAAAGAGAATGGCAAATGAAGTTTGTTGGAAGAGACAGGTGAGCTTTCTGGGTCGACCAATGAAGAGGAAGGAGCAGAGGAAGCAGAGCAGGAGGGAGACCAGGAGGATGTAGGTGAGATCTCGGTTGTTGGCCTTGACAATCGGTGTTTCGTGATGTTTAAGGAAAATCACCAGCACTGCCAATGTGATCATAGAGAGGAAAAGAGCGAGACATAATAAAGTGTATCCCAGGGTCTCTTGATAGGCAAGGAAGTGGATCCTCTTGGCAATGCAGTGGTCCTTGTGCTCATTGGGGTATCGGTCTTCTGGGCAGAGGTCACAGTGGGTAGCATCTGAAATCAAGAGTCTTTGTTTAAGGATTTCAGGGGCATCTGCCATAAGCGTTATCCCTCCCGTCAGGGTGACATGACCGGCTCCTTTCTCCTATGGGCAACCGGCAGACTTAGTGATGGAATGAACTATGTGTATTACATAGTGGATCAAAAAGAGCACATAATCCTTCATGATGACACTGAGGATAGGTTAAAGATAAGAATCTGTTCAACCTCAGCTGTTTGATCAGTTTATTCTGGAATAAAGGCAGTGGTGGGATTCAAATAATTTAACAACCAATTCTCTGTCCTAATGAGCTGGTGGGTGAGCGTGGCTATGGTGGGCATGGCCAGGGGGTGGGACAGGTAGCACTCAGCTTCCTACACACACACACCGGGAGCAAAGATATTCCTGGAGGGGGCAAGGCGGGGAGGGTCCAGCCAGCAATTTAACTACCAGTTTGCCTAAATTTGCCCAAACTGGCTGAATCCCAAAACTGAATAAAGGGTCTCTCCAATCACTGGGCACATTAACGCCTATTGTACATTTCAGAATGAGAGAAACTATGAGATGTGGGTTTTTTTCAAATTAATATTGAAATCCACAGAATTCTGATAGATCTGTAAGGCAGGAATCTTGCTATATTTTTTTTTAAAATTTGATTTATATGCCGCCCTTCTCCAGAGACTCAGGGCGGCTTACAATGCATTAAGCAATAGCCTTCATACTTTTGTATATTTATACAAAGTCAGCTTATTGCCCCCACAAACTGGGTCCTCAATTTACCCACCTTAGAAAGGAGGGAAGGCTGAGTCGACCTTGAGCCTGGTGAGAATTGAACTTGCAGTAATTGCAGGCAGCTGGATGTTAAATGCTGCCTTAGGAGGCATTAGCCTCCTACGACACTCAGGCTCCTATTTTGTTTATGCGTACCTTGTTCATTCTTCTGGGCTGAAAGAGTCACAAAACGAGAAAAGAAAAGGACATGCAACTGTATATTGAGTATTGTAAGGGAGAAAGGTCTCTTTTCTCGTTCAAAAGTGATTTAACAGGAAATTGATTGTAGGAGAGAGAAAGGAAAGAAAGATGCAGAGACAATACAACATTGAGAGCTTCCTGGATCAGCATCTCTGTTTGTATTTCAAATCTGCCCATTCAGATTGTTTTTCCCTCCAGGGGAAGGTTAGTAGATAAGTATAGATCAATCTAGTATTTTTCCTATAGATCTATTAATTTCCTGGGAGATTAGTAGTGCTGAAAAAAGAACCACCTAAAAAATAGAAAATAAAGCTTGAATCTCGCACTCCCATCCAGTGGTGAAATCCAAAATTTTTTACTACTGGTTCTGTGGGTGTGGCTTGGTGGGCATGGTGTGGCTTGGTGGGCATGGCAGGGGAAAAATACTGCAAAATCTCCATTCCCACCCTACTCTGGGGCCAGCCAGAGGTGGTATTTGCCAGTTCTCCGAACTGCTCAAAATTTCTGCTACCAGTTCTCCAGATCCTGTCAGAACTTGCTGGATTTCACCCCTGCTCCCATCCTTTATGAAAACATTGCTAGCTATTCTTCCAATGGGATGCAAAAATACAGGAAGACAGGCTAGTAGGGTTCCCATATGTTGTTTCCTGAAATTACCCTGCATTAAATTGGTTAGAGCAGGAAGTTAGCCTGTGGGCTGAGTTTAGTTCCATAAACTAAGATGAGAACTATGAATACTTCGAAGCACGTCAATCCTACCAAAAATTAATTAATATGAAAACATATTAATATCTGCTGAATGGTGTCCTTGAGCATGGAAGACCTCAATTTGAAGTGTAATCTACCTGTTTGATCAGAAATAGTGCCTTCTGGACAAGGGTCACATTGGTAGCAGCAAACCTGCTTGCCCTCTGGAACTCTTCTCCTCTCTCCCGCCTGGCACCTCTTCATGCCACACCTGGCAAAGGGCACCTTCTAAAAGGCAAAAGAGAAATGCTTGAGATGGTCTAAGCAATGAACATGCTCACATATTGATTTCCACATTTCTTTTTCCATGTTCAAAATAAATGGTTCACCATTGTCTACAAGAAACGAGAAACATCTCCTGACGGATTAAGGCCAGTAGCATTCCTGACCGAACAATGGATACTGGAGATTGGAACTGGGAGCTTAGAGCCTAGTCTTGAGAGAAAGGGGAAAAAAGCATTGAGCTTTGTTTAAAAAAGATTCATGAAGATCCTACTGAACAGGAATGGTCCATGAAAAATTTGTTTTTCTGTCCTCCAATTACATCCTGGGTTTCAAGCAGAAGTCCTTTCCAATCCTAAACCTTTGTAGACTGGCCACATATCTGTTGTGGCTCTGACCCCCGAGCCCGTCTTATCGGAGGAAGAAGGCTCCAAAAGGGAAGGCTCCAGGACTCTCCTCTCTGGCAATGCCTCAGGTGTCTCCCGACAGAGCAGAGATTGGCCAGGAGCCAGGTATCCCCGAGCAGGCGCAGTCGGACAGTGACAGGGATGCGTCTTGGCTGGATCCACACCAGCATCAGAAAGATAAGCGCACGCAACAGAAGAGGAGGCATGCCAGAGATTAGGCTGAGTCACTGGACCACACCGCACAGGGTATAAAAGGGAGCGTGGTGGCCAGTCAATCCTTGTGACGAGCAAAGCTGAAAGCTTCCACTCCATTCTGCATTGCCGGACTTTTGCTAATAGGCTTTGCTGAACTATATTTGTGAACTGGACTTAATTTACTCTGTAATTCTTGAACATTTTACTTTGCTGTACCAAAAGCGGAGAGAAGTTATCTCTTCCTTTCGTGAGTAATAAACTCTTGGCAGGCAGCCACTAGGTTGCTGCCAAGTTCCGTTATCATAATGATAAGGATTTTGTCAGCTGGCTTGGTTTTTAACTCTTGGACGTCTGTTGGTGTGTGTGTGTGGGACGGGGACAGAACAATATCTACCTCAATTGTGTTACACGCAAAGGTTTTTCACCAAATGTCTGCATGATTTGTAATTCAATAGTTTTGTTTCCAGTTAGAAGGATATTCTGCATCCCTGGGAAAAATGAATCTTTCCCTAAATTTACAACATTTCCTTCTATCTCACCTTTGTGGCCCAGATGATTGCGTCAAAGTTAATGATGAAATCTTGGCCTGGGAGAGCCCCAGCATCTACTTGCCCAACTTTCACAGGGACAAAAGATTGATTGGGGAGGAAAACCCAGTTGAGAAGATCATATTGAGCACACCCGAGTCCATTTTCTGAGAAGGAGACTTCATCTCCAGCACTGTTGTTGAAGAGGACGTTCCTCAAATAAGCAAGGATCTGAAAGAAAAGAAACATTCAGAAATTAAAGTAATCAACCAGAAAGTCACAAATGAGACATCATGGCTTCTCTCATTCTGTGTCAGGTCCCATTGATCTCTATGGGGAGCTTGGCATTCTGGTGGGAGGGGGAAGGTTTGGGGCTAGGCTTATATGGGGTTTTCCTTTGTTCCTTTCTCTGCTTTGATGAACCTTTGGGGAAGTAGGGAAGGGGGAAGAATGTGCCTCTGGCCATCTGTTTTGTCTCACCACCGGAGAAGCGAGATTGTGGCACCTGGGATCTACCTGTTATCACCTTCTCAGCCCAAAGTTCTCACAACAACTTTGCACCTTAGGATTGGTTCAAAGATGAACTGGACATTGGGAGGGACATCAAATTCATTTAATGACCACAGCCCAACAACTGTGGCAAAAAATGTCTTAAAATGGGTTAAAGTTCACTTAACAACATGCCTTGCTTAGCAAATTTTAGACTCAATGGTACTTATTCCATATCGTTACACTGTTTTGAAATAATTCTCTAAGCTGTTCTGAGATGTACTGATATGGTAGCATAAAGATATTGAATCAGTAAATTCACGTAATACATACAGGAAAGTTTCTTTCTGGGGCTATGGACTAAATAAAAAAGTTGCATAGATTACCTGCCATGAATGGACATTTGAGATTCTCTTTCCAAGCCTCATCATGGATGGTTGGGCACTGGATCCAAACATCGCATGTAATGCGTGTGCCAGAGCATAAATGGCATTGTAGATATTGTAACTTTCACCTGTCATGCTCGTTTCAAAAATATGAGTGGGAACATTTTGTACATTCTCCTTTCCTGTACATTGTTTTTTCTTCTTTTGAGAGAACTCTCCTGGTTTGTAGAAATTGCAGTCAAAGACCTTTTCCCACCACTGTGGGAGGAAGGTGTCCCCTTTTGGGTTCAAAGGGTCTAAAGATGTGAGAAAATGGATGAATTCTGAGATATCTCCTGTGTGGTCCCTTAACTGCAAAGCCCCATGGAAGGGCTTTATAAGTGGCAATGCATCTTTAACTGCCCCCACATTATGTTTCCATTTGGAAGTTAGGATCCAAACTTTCTGAAGCATTGACTTTGTTGACGTTATGTGAAAATGCAAAGCTGACTGTATATTCACATTAGTATGAGAGTCTCCAAAGAGAATAATCACTTCAGCTTTACAACAGTTTTTTAAAAAAAGAATAAATGTTTTCCATGTATTGAGAAAATCATCCGATTTCAATATTTCAGTGAAGGCCACACAGATCTCCTTCTCCTTGAGCATTGGCATCAGAGATGAGAGGAAACGTTCTCCACTATCAGCTTTGTTGGACACCAGCCCAACCCAGTTCCACTGGAAATACAGGAGCAGCTGGACTAAACCCACATACTGAGGAAATTCCTTGGAATTAATCCTGAAGAAGGAAGGATAAACTCTTCTCTCTCCCTCAGAGAACTCAAAGCCAACACCGAGCTAGAGAAAATGAGTTTCTTCTTTTAAAGACAAACTAAGTTTTATGGTAAGTTTTAAGGGTCACCATTTTATGATTTATGGCTCCATTAGTCAGCCTAATTCACTCTGACTGGCACCCTTAAGCATCTTCCTTCTTAGGAAGAGTGAAAAGTTACATATTTTGCCTGGTTGTGACAGGTCAGAAGACAAAGATACGAACCCTTCACCTGATACAGGGAATAGATTGTACTGAAAGGGTGGCTAAAGTATTAGTTAATTAGGAAGTAACTTCTATATTAAAAAATCCTCTTGGCATAGTCAGTATTTAGGAAATATCTCATTATCTACTTCTATCATAGAATAACAGCGTTTGAAGAGACCTTGAAGGTCCTCTAGTCCAACCCTCTGCTTAGGCAGAAAATCCCATATCATTTCAGAGAAACAGTTATCCAATCTCTTCTTAAAAACTTCCACTGTTGGGTTTGGCATCTCAGCGATACAGTCACGGAAATAGCGGGCTCTGATGAGCCCCGCGAAAACCCCAACTGACGAACCACCACTGAGAGGTCTGCGGACCGAATCTGTCCTGTAGGGACAGGGGAAAAAGAGGGGCACCTTGGGCGGCCGAGAGGAACAGGCAAGTTCCTCAGAGGTCAGAGGAAAGCCTCTGAGTCGGCGGCAGGGGGATGGCAGCCATGGCGGCTGCCACGAAGCCGGGACAAACCGGGGAAAGAAATGCGCAGGAGGAAGGAAATAAGAACGACGTGCTTTGAAGCCGGGTGAGTGGCACTGACCCAGGCAAGAAACAGTGCTCTGAGCATAAACATCTATTAATAAGACCCCCAAGCCTTAAACAGCGGCTGAAGAACTTTTGGGCTTGAAGATTTTGTAATGAAACAACAGGGGTTAAAGACCCATTAAGGGATTTACTTCAGTAAAGATCGATTGAAATGAATTGACTATTAACGAAATACAATTAGAAAATTAAGATCTTCAAATTGAAATAGATTGATTTTTTTTTGGAAAAGGAAACACCTTTAAAAGCCAGATAAAGTGAGATGGTTACATAATTGCTTTAAAATGGAGACTGAAACTGTGACTAAGTGAAAGTGTTGATTGTAAAGACTTGCTGTCTGCTTGAAAAGGAACCACTTTGACTAGCTATTAACTTTGGATTACTTTGAAAATAACTTTGGACTTTTGGATTTTGGGGATTCCTATTCTGTCTAAAGGATAACAAGAACAGAAGAAAAACAATGGAATTATATAGAAAAAAACTTAAATTAACTGGCGTAGCAACAAAAGATTTGGCGCAGGAACAAAAGTGGGGAAGCTGATGGATTTTACTGAGAACAGATTCTACATTAGAATTAAAATGACATACAGAGTTTGAAGCATGGAAGTACTGTTTAAACACTGGAATAATTATAGACATATAAGGAAATGAAGAAATAAAATTGATAAAATTAAAAGCAATGCTTAAATGTTTAAATGAAATTTAAATAAAAGCAGGAGGTGTCTATGGAGAAATATGAAGTTAAGTTAGTTAAAAATGATATTTCTGTAAAAGTATAATTTGATGTAACATGTTTTAATTTTAAATTGTAAACAAAGTTGAGAAGGTTAAATATGATTAATTGTTAATGAAGAAATAATTAATTGGATGATATAATAACACAGAGATGGAAGTAATTGGGATAGAATTTAATATATATTGAATGTTTAATATTAAGAAATAGGTGGGAAACACCCTGGAAGAGTATATTTGGAAATTGTTGATTAATAGACAAATATATTGAAAAGAAAATACTTAAAATAAGACAGGCTGGTTATCAGCCAAACAAGAAGTGGAGATGTGGAGGAAAATATGCTGGAAATCAGCCTAAATAAAAGATGCTGGAAATCATCCAAACAATTATTGGGAGTAGGGAGTTAAAATGCTGGAAATCAGCTAAAATGCTGAAAATCAATCAAATAATAGTTGTGGAGTTATGGAGGAGAATATGCTGAAAATCAGCCAAAAAACAGGTGGAGTTATGGAGGATAAAATGCTGGAAATCAGCCAAACTGAAATATGCTGGAACTTAGCTAAACAATAGTTGGAGATATATATAAAGGGTGAAAAAGAAAATGTTGGAAAACAACTACAATGAAATGGAAAAACTTTGAGATCTTTGTGTAAAAATTTAAGATTTGAAGACTGGATGGGTCTAGATATTAAAAAGCACAGTAAGAATTTTGATTAATAAATGGAAACAAAAATTAAATTGTATATATTTGGAAATTAAGACTGGAGGTGATAAAATAGTAAGGTAAACATTTTGATTAAGAGGTTAGATTATTTTTTTTAAGAATTTTTTTTTTTTTTGTATTTTGATATTGTCGTTAAAAGAAGTAATGGAGAAAAATCTGGAAAGAATTGTATTGATTTTTGATATAATAGAATGGTTTAATTAAGATGCTAGAATTTATGTTATAAACATTTGTTCTTATTTGGAATTTAAAAAAAAAAGATGTCATGGTGAATTTTTTTTTATGAAAATGTAAGCGAGATTACCTACCTATGACCAGACCAAGACTTCGTTCTTGAAAGATATATTTTATGTTTATGTTTGGAAAAAATAAAAAAAAATATTTTGCAAAAAAAAAAAAAAAAAAACTTCCAGTGTTGGAGCATTTACAACTTCTGGAGGGAAGATGTTCCACTGATTAATTGTTGTAACTGTCAGGAAATTTCTCCTTAGTTCTAAGTAGCTTCTCTCCTTGATTAGTTTCCACCCATTGCTTCTTGTCCTGTCCTCAGGGGCTTTAGAGATTATTTTGGCTCCCTCTTCTTTTTGGCAGCCCCTGAGATATCAGAACGCTGCTATGATGTCACCCCCTAGTCCCTCTTTTCATCAAACTAGACATACCCAGTTCCTGCAACTATTCTTCATATGCCCATTGACAAAGGTGGGGTGGGAGGCAGGAAGCTGCTTTGTGTTTAAAACATGTTTCTCCATTTCTCATCCAGGGAAATATAATATTCTGCCTTTTTTTATATATTTCCTAAAATATTTCATTCTTCTAGGAGAGGGGTGGCTGCTAACTTCCTGCAGAACTGTCTTGGCTTTTTGGCAGTTATAGCACACTGCTGGCTCATATTTAAATGATTGTCATGTTATATAAAAAATTATCTTGACACATGAACATAAAAATAAATCCAACTGTCATGTGGATTCTCTAAGTCACATATTTGTGATGTGCCCCAGTAAGCATCTTTGGTTTCTCTGTGTGTTTCCCTTGTTTGTCTGTGTCTGTATCCAACATCTGATGCCCCTTACCTGTGGGACCTTGAAGATGCTGGAGATGGAGGCCATCTGCCTTGAAGATTTGGGGATGAAGCCTCCAATGACAGAGAGCAGAGTGTCCTGCTTGTCACATTTATAACCTGGAATCATTCGGCCTCGTGTGGAAAGCAGGGAGAGGCCGATTATTGAAATACTTCTCTCAATCTTTTGATTGTCAGAAATGTGGAACCCCAGTGTGATATTGGGCAGGAGAACCAGATCCTTGTTGACCTCTCCGACTGCAAATACCATGGCCAGGAACTGCTGGTAGCTCTTGGCTATGAGTCTATTGTGAGAAAAATCATGGGGGAAATTTTCAGAAAAGGTCATGCTGTTGTATTTGCCTTGCCTTTTTTTTTTTTTTTTTAGTGTCGGTTGGAGTCAGAAGTCCCAAGTTTCATTGGTTTGAGCCAGTAGACATTTCTTGATGAAACTTGTATGACTTTGTGAGAAAGGAGAAAAGTGTCTCTTTTCACATCATAGAACATTTTATACCTTCTAAAGAACTTTCCCTCTTCACTTTGCTGCAGTGGTTAAAATCCTTCCCCATTCTTCTACTGGGACCCCAATTAATGTGGTTCTCTCTTGGAGCAGTTTCTTCAGTGGGAGTCCCAGCATCTACAGTAGTGGCCAAAATTGTGGAAACCTTTTGGGGAAAGTGTATTTTCTAAAACTAGCTAATAAATCCACTTTTTTTGGAGTAGTACCATAAACTTATATATCAATGGGAAGTTAATTTAATCAAGAATGTAATGCAATAACTTTTATGAAGGATTTGTTATTAGAATAGCAGTTAATGTATAAAGAAGAAAAGGGAAACTTGTAGAAAAAACAAGATATACAAATATTATCACCATGTCAGTTAATCCTTAGTTGGGTAACCTTTAGCATGGATTAAGGCAGGGGTGGGTTCTACTTACCTTTACCACCAGTTCACAACAGGATTGCATGCATGCACAGTCCACTGATGACAACATACAGGGCAGTTGCCAGGGCCTCCTGCCGGTTTTACTACTGGTTCTTGTGAACCGGTCTGAACCAGGGGCCACCCACCACTGAATTAAGGTCTTACAACATCCTCCCATGGAGTAAGACAAGTCTATTAGTTCTGCAGCTGTTATAGTGTGAAACCAAGATTGAATAGTTGCTTCTAATAACTTCATTTAATTGTTGGGTCACTTTTGACTAACAGATTTCTTTAGTCAGCTCCATAGATTTTCCTTTGAGTTAAGGTTTAGGCTATTCCCAGGACATTCCAGCCATAGAATATTGTTACCTTGAAACTCAAAAAAAAAAAAAAAAAAGTGGTGTCATTAGCCATCAAACCTAAAAAATACACTTTTCTCAAAAGGTTTCCACAGTTTTGGCCACTATTGTATTTTTTAAAGATTGTCAGTCCTGCTGATTCAAAAACTGAGCAGTTTTTATGCAACTCCTGGACCCTTGAAAAGAATTGAGCTTCTCTTTAAGCTTCCAACCATGACCTTCTCTCCGAATTAATATTAGAACTCAACTTCTTCACTAGGCCAGCACAATTTCTAAGCTCTTGTCCTGCCTCACTTTTGTTGTTTACTGATGAAATCTTCTCTATAGAGAATTTTACCTATTTTAAGAATTAGGCTCTTTACGGAGGAAAGGACAAAGATTTGAACTAGATGCCAGAACAGGCATTTTTCAAAAGAGTCCCTGAATTTAAAACAAAGGAAATAATTATCTACATCATACCCCTCCAGGTGAGACTTACACATTTCGCAGGTTTCTGAAAAGCAAGAATGGGTCTTTTTGGAAGTCTGGAACAACTGAAAGAGTCATGATTCCCAGGTGCACATTCCCACCAATAATGAGATCACCAGGCCTACAGTAGCTTTCCTGTGACTGGAAATAATTCCTCAACACACATACACTTTGCATCTTCTTAGCAGCAGTTGGAGGCAGGAGCCAGAAGAGCAGCAGCAGGAGGAGGAGAGGCAGCCCAGTCATTCTTCTCACCTTTCCTCCTCGATCATCAGTCAAGGTTTTTGGAGAAGCCAACTTCCAGGTAGCACTTGAAATCTCACCAAAGCTTTAGCAAAATAGGCACCACCCATTCTACCTGGATGGCCTCAGGGAAAATTTATATCAACCATGTTTCCTTTCATCTGTGTTCAGGCTGTGGCCAAAGAAAAAGCAATGGCCAACTGAGTCTCAGCAAACACAGAAGTTTGCTATTTACAAGACAACAGTAGGTGACAGACATGTCCTGTCTCCACTGGGAGAACTAAGAGCATATTTTTTTATAACAGGTTTTATCTCGAAAAATTTGTGAGGGTAGAAATCTACAGGGGATACATTAACAATAACTGTTCTGACATATTGTCCTGTCACTAGAAGGGGAAAAAACATGTTTATATCTCTTGTTGCTGATTCACAGAGCAAATCGTCTTGAGAGTCAAGGTGAAGTTGGATGTTTGAGTTACATGAAAATGAGCAATTGTGTCATAATTTGATATGACTTAGAGTTAGAATAACTTTATTGTCACTTTGAATGTACACTAATCACCAAACATTAAAATGATTTTTTTTTTGCATACAGCTCTTGAAGAGTCACCACCTCCAATATACACTACATAAACATGATGACATAAATAAATAAATACAAAATTCTGCATATACCCACATATATTATATGACACAGAGAAATTACACAGTCTAGTTTGGATGTATCCATGTACATGGCAAGAAAAATGAATCTTGCGAGTTTACCAGAATCTAGTATTTCTGACTTAAATACTTCAAAACCTCTTCCCAGAGGGGAGCAAAAGAGACAGACCTTGGAGTGGTTGTATGGAGTCTCTAACAATGCTTTGAGCTCTAAGTATGTAGTGCTTATAAGCAATATCCTGAAAAATAGGAAGAGAGCTTCCTATAATCTTCTCAGCTGTCTTTACCACTCTCTGTAGGAACTTTCTATCTGAGGCACTGCTGCCACTAAACCAAAAATTTGCTAAAATGCTCTCAAAATTAAAATTCCCAAATCCCATACAAATCAGAGATTTCTGTGCTTCATTATACTTTCTTTACAATTAAGATGGGGTCTCAATAAGATAATGTAGCATTTGGGGGAAAAGATACAAACCAAGAGAGCAGCTCCAGAGGCCAAAATGGAGAAGATCTCCACAGCCACCATGGACTTCCCTTTGGTGCTCAGGTAGGAGGGGAGGAAGGAGATCCAAACACTGCAAAAGACTAGCATGCTAAAAGTGATGAATTTGGCTTCATTAAAGCTGTCAGGCAATTTCCTGGCCAGAAAAGCCACTGTGAAACTGACAAGGGCCAAAAAACCCAGATAGGCAAGGACAGCATAAAACATTGAAGCTGAGCCTTCATTACATTCCAAGATGATCTCTCCTATCAAAGAGTGGAAGTCCAAGTTAGGAAATGGAGGAGAGGTTGCCAGCCAGGTGGCACAAAAACCTGCTTGGATCAGGGGACAGCCTAAGACAATGGAGTTGGTCAGTGGTTTTCCTAAGAGTTTCCTTGTCTTGTTCCCAGGTTTAGTGGCCATGAAGGCCAGAACCACCGTGACCGTTTTTGCCAAGACAGAGGAAACTGCAAGGGAAAAGAGGATGGCAAATGAAGTTTGTTGGAAGAGACAGGTGAGCTTTCTGGGTCGACCAATGAAGAGGAAGGAGCAGAAGAAGCAGAGCATTAGGGAGACCAGAAGGATGTAGGTGAGATCTCGGTTGTTGGCCTTGACAATCGGTGTTTCATGATGTTTAAGGAAAATCACCAGGACTGCCAATGTGATCATAGAGAGGAAAAGAGCGAGACATAATAAAGTGTATCCCAGGGTCTCTTGATAGGCAAGGAAGTGGATCCTCTTGGCAATGCAGTGGTCCTTGTGCTCATTGGGGTATCGGTCTTCTGGGCAGAGGTCACAGTGGGCAGCATCTGAAATCAAGAGTCTTTGTTTAAGGATTTCAGGGGCATCTGCCATAAGCGTTATCCCTGCCATCAGGGTGACATGACCGGCTCCTTTCTCCTGTGGGCAACCGACAGTTTTAGTGATGGAATGAACTATGTGTATTACATAGTGGATCAAAAAGAGGAAGAGAACATGTACAAAATATTCTATAGGTGGCACCTCCCCTCAGCTTGTTTAAGAAGAATGTTTCCGAATACCTCCCAAACTTGCTGGAAATGCAAATTGCAAAAAAGAACCTACTACCACATGTGGTGGTCTTGTCAGAAAGCAAAAAAGTTTTGGCAGGCAATCAAGATACAAATAGACGAAATTAAACACCAGAAAATAGAACTGAGACCAGAAACCTTCCTATTAGGAATAATTACAGGAGATTATGAAAAGGAAATAAAATATCTAATTATTCACATACTAACAGGATAATTTTTGCCCAGAATTGGAAGCATGAAGCTAAACCAACAGAAAATAAAATAATCAGCAAAATTATGGAATGTGCAGAAATGGACAAACTTACAAAGGAAATACAGGAAAAGGAAGAAGCAGATTATTATTTAGTATGGCAGAAATGGTATAACTGGTTGGAGAAAAGGAAAGGAAAAGAAGAATAGGGACACAAAAGAGAGAACAAACTCATAAATAAAAACAGAGTACTAATTAAGGAATATAGTAAATGAAATACGTAGATTAAGAAAATCAGAAAAGAGGCTGTACTAGAAACAGAAATATAAAAGATACATCAGAGAAGAATTATTAATATATATATATATATATATATATATATATATATATATATATATTATTTTATATATAAATATGTGGATACATGGATATGAACACAAATATCATCTATCGATTCAACAAGTTCGAAAAGGAAGTCGTAAAAACTTGATTCATGTTTATTTGTTATGTATGTTTTATTGTTGTATGTATGTTTGTTTGTACTTTCTGATGAATAAAACTTAAAAAATTAAAATTAAAAAAAAAAGAAATCAAGTTTGACGCCCCTGGTATATGGTAACTGCAGCAAGACTATATGCTCAACAATGAAAGAATAATGAAATTGTCACAGTGGAGGAATGGATTGTGAAAATGTCAGAACTTTTGCTGAGATGGCAAAGTCGATTTGTTGGTCAGAGGGGAAAAAACTTTTTTTCTTGCACCTTTTTCTTTCTTTTCTATGTTTTCTTTGTATTTGACTTTTACTGTATGCAAAACTCTCAATAAATATAAATGATTTTTTTTAAAAAAAGAGGATATAACCCTTTATGATGACATTGAGGGTAGGTTAGAGACAAGAATCTGTTCAGCCTCAGCTGTTTGATCTATTTATTCTGGAATAAAAGGTCTCTCCAGTCACTGGGCACATTAATGCCTACTGTACATTTCAGAGTGAGAGAAACTAGGAATAGATCAATCTCTTATTTTTCCTATAGATCTATCAATTTCCTGGGAGATTAGTAGTACTGAAAAAAGAGCCACCTAAATAATAAAAATTAAAGCTTGAACCTCACATTCCTGTCCTTTATGAAAAGATTGTTAGCTATTCTTCCTGTCAGATGTAAATGCCTTATTCTCTAATGTGTAAATAGTATATGAACGGGGTATCAGGGGTTAACTTATTCTCCACTTCTTAATGTATTCATAATTCACCACTCCCACATATAGCTCCACCCATTGTATATATAAGGAGCTACATGCACCCTTTTCCTTGCTTCTATCTGTGAATATTCAGTGAATATAGAATGCCTATTGTAAATAAAAGGAAATATATTTAAACCTTTAACTCTTACTAATCTTATTGAGTCTGATCCTGAAAATATTGCAACAAGCTGGTAGCAGAGGATGGTTAATTGACTCAATAAAAACTTAAAAATGTCTAAGAAAGATAGGCCCAACACCAGGGCCTACAGCAAAGAAATGGAAACAGAACAAGAAATAATCAACGAATCCACAAACGCAATTTCGAGAGAATCCGAAGAATACACCACTGAAGACGAAGAAATAATAGATGAAAATGATGACCAGGAGGAAATCGAGATAGAGAATAACGAACTCAGGTCAGAGATATTAAAATTATTAAAGAGCCAGAAGAATGATGAAAGCCTCATCGCGAACCTCCAAGATATGCTGAGGAACAGCGGAGCAGCGAGAGAGAAAAACATCACTAATGAAAAGTCTAAAGACCCAAAAATAGTGAGTGATATGACTGCAGAGAAAATCATTGCGAAGAAGAAAAACGGTGATCCCGCGCGAAATTTTGAATGGCAGCCATCTTGGTTTCAACAGGCCTCCAAGATGAGCGAAGCAGAGCCAATCAAAAAGCTCAATTCAAAATTTCTGGCGCGAAAAACATTACCAGACAACGAAAATGAAAAAGAAGATTCAAACACCTCAGAAGAATCAGAATCAGAAAGTGAAGGTGATTCAACAAACTACAAAATAAAATCAGCAATGAAAACGCTTTTTGCCGCATTTGGGCCAAAACTAAAAATTACTAAAAAGCTAACGAAGAAGCGAGCGAGCAAGCCAATGCCTCAAGACCTGCCCGCTCCCATCCTGACTACGAGAGCGCTGACACCCGAACCCAGAGAGCCTTGCCGATACCGCCCTACGCCACAGACCGAAGCAAGCACCAACGCCCTCAAAAGAAGAGGAAGAACAGCCACCGTCGTCAGGACTCCCAAAATCGAACCAGAGACCGATTCGTCTGAGGAGGAGCAGAACGAGCGAGCCGCAATGGGGAGAACCTTTCACGACGACTCCAAAGAAGAAATGGACAACGCGCATGCGCAAGACTACGCAGACGGCCCGGGAAGACATGAACTGACGAGAAGACCGCGCAGACTCGTTGCGAGCATCCCCACGCCGTTTTGCAATTTTCTGCATTTACGAGAACACGGACTACCTCAGGTTGTAAGTAATGGACCCAATAATGTCGGAAATTTACCCAGTGACTTCCCAAAACTAAGGGTTGATGGCATTAACTTGCAAGAATGGTATCAACAGCTCCAGGTTGTCTTTATGAAGGAAAGCTTACTATTTTTTATCACTAGTCCCCCAAAAAGACCTTGGACTCTAAAAATAGATTGTTTACACCATAGAGCATTTTTCTTAATAATATCTAGTGTGTCTCCTGCAATGTATCACAGCATTAAGCCAAATCTGACTGTTTCAGAAATTATTCAATGCATGTTTAATTTGTTTCACAGTGATAGTGTAGCTACCACCACAAGGATGTCTAAAGATTTCTTTTCATCTAGGATAAAACCAGGGGTTTCCATAAGTGAGCATTTAATATCTTTAAACAAAATAAGAGCTGAGCTGCATTTGAGGGGGGAGGTAATTTCAGACCAAACAATGAAAAGTGTTATTATCAACTCACTTGATCCATCATGGGACAATTTTATGTCACATTTAGACACAATCAATCTAGGATACTTATCCATAGAAAGTCTATCCAATAAATTGATAGCAGAAGACAATTCAAGAAGAAATCGTTCTAACAATCACACAGAACACAAACCATATAGGAAAGTAGCTTTCCAAGAAAAATATAATGAAACATTTAAATGTCACAATTGTGGATCCAGGGAACACAATAGAAGATATTGCCCCAAGATTTCAAAGGAAAGACATAGGTCAGAATATAGGAACAAATACAATTATAGACAGTCTTCCATAGATAGACATAGATATAGAAGCCCACCAAATTACAAAGAGAATAGAGGGGGCAGAGATAATTCAAAGGATAGAAAATCTGGCTCACTGAATGGGTTAAATAAACAAGAGAACACTAACATACAGCAAAATGAGAACAATAATTGGCTTATTGATTCTGGAGCAACTAATCACACCACTAATAACAAAAATATATTGTCTTCATTTACAGAAGATAAATTTGTAATAAAGGTAGCTAACCAAGAAAAGGTTCAAGTATTAGGTAGAGGGAATGTAACCCTGCCTGGTCTAGGAAAAATAGAGGGGGTATTGCTAATACCTGAAATACCTCATAACATACTAAGTGCCATAAAACTAAGTAGAGATTCTGACATTAACATTGTTTTTTCAAAAGGAAAAGCGACTTTAGAGAAGAATAAAATAAATATAGGCACTGTGATGATTAAAGGAGGCCTACCTTATCTGATAACAAAGGAAAAATGGCTGCATAACATTGATTCAAATATGGGAGATTGTATTGAAGTAGATGATGAAAATATTAGCAACAGTGATAATGATGAATGTAAAATATCTCATGATCACATAGATGCACACAATGAAAAAAAACCAAAAATAGGTAAGCCAATTCATGATGAGTGTGCTCACATCTTACATAGGAAGTTAGGACATGCCAGTTTTCCTGTAGTACAAAAAATGACTGAACACGCAGAAGGTGTTAAAATAAAAAATTGTGAAAACTATTTGGAATGCTCAGTATGTAAATCCACAAAACTAAAAACTAGTCCCAGACCAAGAAAATCTACTAGATCAACTAACAAAATTTTTGATTTAGTACACATGGACTTAGTTGGTCCATTAACTCCATCAATCACTTATAGAAAACGTTACTTCTTGACAATAGTAGACGATTATAGCCGCTATGGATTTGTTTATACATTAAAACACAAAGATGAAACCTTTCAAAAATTTAAAGAATTTTACAAACGCATAGAAACACAACACAATATCAAAATAAAACAAATCATGACAGATAGGGGATGTGAATTCATGTCTAAAGAATTCTCCCAATGGTTAAAAGACAAAGGAATGTTACATTACACATCTAGTCCATTTTCTGCGTTCCAGAACGGGATTGTAGAGAGGAAGAATTCAACATTACAAACCATGATTAGATGCACATTGGAAGATGCTGGCTTAAGCAAACAATTCTGGTCAGAAGCCTTACATTATTCAAATTACACACAAAATAGAACCTGGTCCAGCATTGTAAATAAGACACCATATGAAGTGATGTATAATAGGAAACCAAAATTAGCACACATGCACATATTCGGAGTCACTGCAGACGTACACATACCTAAGCAATTAAGAAGAAAGGGAGAAAACGTATCCAGAAGACTCAGATTTATGGGATATGAGACTGGCACTAAAGGGTACAGATTCATTGATAACAATAACAAATTTATAGTCTCCAGAACAGCTGTGTTCCATGAACAGGCCAACTGGTCTAAATTACATCTTAATGAAATATTTCCAAATAAATACAAAGATACAAAATCTCATGAGAAAGGGACCATAGAAAAGCAAAATATCAACAAATATAAAAACAAAACCAAAACTTGGACAAATAGCCAACACAAAATAAAGACAGACACACTAACAAAAAAGGAAGCAAGATATTTGCATGATAACGATAGTAAACCTGAAAAAACTATTAGAAACACCAGAAATCAAATGCCAAATAAATACAAGGATTATATAATGCACATGGATGGTGAGCCAACAACACCTAATACATATGAGGAAGTGTTAAAACTCCCTCGTGAAGAAAAAGAAAAATGGGAATTAGCGATGAAAAAGGAGATGGAAAGTTTACAAGGATTAAATGTATTTACACCTGCAATTGCACCTAAAGATAAAACAATTATTGGTACCAGGTGGATATATAAAATTAAGAACTTAGAGGGAGGCAATACTCTATACAAAGCCAGACTAGTTGCACAAGGTTATGCACAGAAATATCCGGAGGACTATACTGACACGTATTCCCCCACAGTAAGAACAGAGAGTGTCAAAACAGCTCTAGTGGTAGCATCAGCACTCAATCTTGATGTATTTCAATATGACATACAGACTGCGTATCTACACGCAAAACTAGATAAGGAAATATACATAAGAGCACCTCACAGTCAATACACAAACAAAAATGAGATTTGGTTGTTAAACAAGAGTTTATACGGGTTAAAACAATCTGGTAAACGATGGTATGATTGTTTAGTAAAAGTACTTAAAACCATGGACTTCAACGCTACCACTGCTGATAACTGTTTCTTTGTCAAAAAGGGTGATGATTACATTGAATTTGTATTGATTTATGTGGATGACATTTTATACATAGGAAAACATAAAGAGAGAAGAGAAACTTTTGTAACTAAGCTAAATGAACATTTCTCGTTAAAATCCCTAGGCAAAGTAAACAAATATCTTGGTGTTCAAATTAATAAGACTAGAAGGGTATTCAAACTTACTCAGAGAGATAAGATTATAGAACTTTTAAATAAATGCAATTTAAACAATGCCAAACCTTGTGATACTCCTATGCAAACTGATTTTCTAAGAAATACTGATGAATCTTCCCCCGAATTCAAGGATAACACATTTTATAGATCAATCATAGGTTCACTTCTTTATATATCTAATTGGACAAGACCAGATATCGCCTTACCACTCAATTTATTATCCAGATATGTCAGCAAACCAACAATGTATCACTGGGAAGCTGTTAAAAGAATTTTAAGATATCTGAAAAGTACACTAGACTTTTGTTTAATGTTAGAACCTAATGACAATAAAGAACCAAAGCTTACATGTTACGCAGATGCGGACTGGGCTGGAGACACCTCATGTAGAAAAAGTACATCTGGTTATATATTCCTCTTAAATGACTGTCCAGTTTACTGGTACACTGGTAAACAGGAACTAGTGGCCACTTCAACGACAGAAGCGGAATATGTTTGTTTATCCAAAGCTGCAAATAACCTTGTATGGTTTAATGATTTAATTTCAGATGTTTGGAAAAAACCTGCTTTGCCTTTTGTTATGCATGAAGACAATAAAGCAGCCATTGAAATATCTAGATCTGATGGTATTGGACAAAGGTCCAGACACATAGATATAAAATTTAAACATGTGAGACAATTATCTCAGGATGGATTTATCAAAGCAGTGCATTGTGATACTTCAGAACAATTAGCTGACATATTGACAAAGCCTTTACCTTCTAAGCAACATAAATATTTAACTTCTAAGTTGTATGTTTTGTATTGTCCTGAATCTGAATGTAATTGGTGTTGCATAACGAATCGGCATTTAGAGGGGGATTTGTCAGATGTAAATGCCTTATTCTCTAATGTGTAAATAGTATATGAACGGGGTATCAGGGGTTAACTTATTCTCCACTTCTTAATGTATTCATAATTCACCACTCCCACATATAGCTCCACCCATTGTATATATAAGGAGCTACATGCACCCTTTTCCTTGCTTCTATCTGTGAATATTCAGTGAATATAGAATGCCTATTGTAAATAAAAGGAAATATATTTAAACCTTTAACTCTTACTAATCTTATTGAGTCTGATCCTGAAAATATTGCAACACTTCCAATGGGATGTGAAAGTAGGGGAAGAAAGGCTAGTAGGGTTCCCATATGTTGTTTACTAAAATTACGCTGCATTAAGTTGGTTAGGAGAAGGAAGTCGTCCTGTAGGCTGAGCTTAGTTCCATCAGCTAAAATGCATAAACTAAGATGAGAATTATGGATACTTTGAAGCATGTCAATCCTACCAAGAATTCATTAACGTGAACAAATATTAATATCTGCTGAATGGTGTCCTTGAGCATGGAAGACCTCAATTTGAAGTGTGATCTACCTGTTTGATCAGAAATAGTCCCTTCTGGACAAGGGTCACATTGGTAGCAGCAAACCTGCTTGCCCTCTGGAACTCTTCTCCTCTCTCCTGCCTGGCACCTCTTCATGCCACACCTGGCAAAGGGCACCTTCTAAAAGGCAAAAGAGAAATGCTTGAGATGGCCTAAGCAATGAACATACTTCATTATTGATTTCCACATATCTTTTTCCATGTTCAAAATAAATGGGTCACCATTGTCTACAAGAAATCAGGAACATCTCCTGAGGGATTAAGGCCAGTAGCATTCCTGACTGAACAATGGATACTGAAGATTGGAACTGGGAGTTCAATCTTGAGAGAAAGGGGGAAAAAACATTGAGCTTTGTTTAAAAAAAGATTCATGAAGATCCAACTGAATAGGAATGGTCCATGAAAATTTTGTTTTTGTGTCCTCCAATTGCATCCTGCATTTCAAGAAGAAGTCGCTTCCAATCCCAAACCTTTTTAGACCGGCCACATATCAATTGTGTTACACTCAAAGGTTTTTTCACCAAATGTCCACATGATTTGTAATTCAATAGTTCTGTTACCAGTTGGAAAGATATTCTGCATCCGCAGGAAAGAATGAATCTTTCCCTAAATTTGCAACATTTCCTTCCATCTCACCTTTGTGGCCCAAACAATTGCATCAGAGTTAATGATGAAATCTTGGCCTGGGAGAGCCCCAGCATCTACTTGCCCAACTTTCCTGGAGACAAAAGATTGATTGGGGAGGAAAACCCAGTTGAGAAGATCATATTGAGCAGATCCGAGTCCATTTTCTGAGAAGGAGACTTCATCTCCAGCACTGTTGTTGAAGTGGATGTTCCTCAAATAGGCAAGGATCTGAAAGAAAAGAAACATTCAGAAATTAAAGTAATCAACCAGAAAGTCCCAAATGAGACATCATGGCTTCTAACATTCTGTGTCAGGTCCCATTGATCTCTATGGGGACCTTGGCATTTTGGTGGGAGGGGGAAGGTTTGGACATATGCTTATATGGGGTTTTCCTTTGTTCCTTTCTCTGCTTTGATGAACCTTTGGGGAAGTTGGGAAGGGGGAAGAATGTGCCTCTGGCCATCTGTTTTTTCTCATCACAGGAGGCACCTGGGAACTGCCTGTTATCACCTTCTTAGCCAAAAATTATCACAACAACTTTGCACCTTCGGATTGGCTCAAAGATTAACTGGACCTTGGGAGGGGCATCAAATTCATTTAATGACTACAACTCAACAACTGTGGCAAAAAATCTCTTAAAATGGGTCAAAGCTCACTTAACAACATGCCTTGCTTAGCAAATTTTGGACTCAATGGTACTTATTCCATATCGTTACACTGTTTTGAAATAATTCTCTAAGCTGTTCTGAGATGTACTGATATGGTAGCATAAAGATATTGAATTGGTAAATTCAAGGAATACATACAGGAAAGTTTCTTTCTAGGGCTATGGACTACATAAAAAAGTTACATAGATTACCTGCCATGAATGGACATTTGATATCCTCTTTCCAAGTCTCATCTTTGATGGTTGGGCTCTGGATCCAAACATCGCATGTAATGCATGTGCCAGAGCAAAAATGGCATTGTAGATATTGTAACTTTCACCTGTCATGCTTGTTTCAAAAACATGAGCGGGCACATTTTGTACATTCTCCTTTCCTGTACATTTCTTCACCATCTCTGGAATGAATATTCCTGGTCTCTGTATCTCACAGTCAAAGACCCTTTCCCACCACTGTGAGAGGAAGATGTCCCCTTTTGGGTGCAAAGGGTCTAAAGATGTGAGAAAATGGCTGAATTCTGAGATATCTCCTGTGTGGTCCCTTAACTGCAAAGCCCCATGGAAGGGCTTTATAAGTGGCAATGCATCTTTAAATGCCGCCACATTATGTTTCCATTGGGAAGTTAGGATCCAAACTTTTTGAGGCGGTGACTTTGTTGACGTTATGTGAAAATGCAAAGCTAACTGTATATTTGCATTAGTATGAGGGTCTCCAAAGAGAATAATCACTTCAGCTTTACAACAGTTTTTTAAAAAAAGAACAAATCTTTTCCATGTATTGAAAAAATCATCCGATTTCAATATTTCAGTGAAGGCCACACAGATCTCCTTCTCCTTGAGCATTGGCATCAGAGATGAGAGGAAACGTTCTCCACTGTCAGCTTTGTTGGAAACGAGCCCAACCCAGTTCCACTGGAAATACAGGAGAAGCTGGACTAAACCCACATACTGAGGAAATTCCTTGGAATTAATCCTGAAGAAGGAAGGATAAACTCTTCTCTCTCCCTCAGAGAACTCAAAGCCCACACCGAGCTGGAGAAAGTGAGATTCTTCTTTTAAAGACAAACTAAGTTTTATGGTAAGTTTTAAGGGTCACCATTTTATGGTTGATGGCTCCATTATTAATTTATTTATTTATTTATTTATTTATTTATTTATTTATTTATTTATTTATTTATTTATTATTTGTTTATTTATTTATTTGTTTATTTATTTATTTATTTATTTGTTTATTTATTTGTTTGTTTGTTTGTTTATTTATTTATTTATTTATTTATTTATTTATTTATTTATTTATTTATTAATTAATTATTCAAACTTCTATACCGCCCTTCTCCTTTCGGACTCAGGGCGGTGAAAAGCCAAAATAAAAACATTTATAGATAAAGTGACAGTTAAAAATAGATTTATTAGTTAGTCCAATTCACTCTGACTGGCAAGCTTAAGCTTCTTCCTTCTTAGGAAGAATGAAAAGTTACATTTTTTGCCTGGTTGGGACAGGTCAGAAGACAAAGATACAAACCCTTCACCTGATATAGGGAATACATTGCACTGAAAGGGGGGCTAAAGTATTAGTTAATTAGGAAGTGACTTCTACATAAAAAAAAAATCCTCTTGGCATAGTCAGTGTTTAGGAAACATCTCATTATCTGATTCTATCATAGAATAACAGAGTTTGAAGAGACCTTGAAGGACTTCTAGTCCAACCCTCTGCTTAGGCAGAAAACCCCTATATCATTTCAGAGAAATGGTTATCCAATCTCTTCTTAAAAACTTCCAGTGTTGGAGCATTTACAACTTCTGGAGGGAAGTTGTTCCACTGATTAATTGTTCTAACTGTCAGGAAATTTCTCCTTAGTTCTAAGTTGCTTCTCTCCTTGATTAGTTTTCTCCCATTGCTTCTTGTCCTGTCCTCAGGGGCTTTGGAGAATAGCTTCGCTCCCTCTTCTTTTTGGCACTACCTGAGATATTGGAAGATTGTTTTCATGTCACCCCTAGTCCTTCTTTTCATCAAACTAGACATACCCAGTTCCTGCAACTGTTCTTCATATGCCCATTGACAAAGGTGGGGCAGGAGGCAGGAAGCTGCTTTGTGTTTAAAATATGTTTCTCCATTTCTCATCCAGGGAAATATAGTATTCTGCTTTTTTTAAATATTTTCTAAAATATTTCATTCTTCTAGGAGAGGGGTGGGTGCTAATTTCCTACAGAACAGTGTTGGCTTTTTGGCAGTTGCAGCACACTGCTGGCTCATATTTAAATGATTGCCATGTTATATAAAAAATTATCTTGACACATGAACATAAAAATAAATCCAACTGTCATGTGGATTCTCTAAGTCACATATTTGTGATGTGTCCCAGTAAGCATCTTTAGTTTCTCCGTGTTTCTCCTTCTTTTGTTTGTCCATGTCCGTATCCAACATTGGATGCCCCTTACCTGTGGGACCTTGAAGATGCTGAAGATGGAGGCCATCTGCCTTGAAGATTTGGGGATTAAGCCTCCAATGACAGAGAGCAGAGGGTCCTGCCTGTCACATTTATAACCTGGAATCATCCGGCCTCGTGTGGAGAGTAGGGAGAGGCCGATTATTGAAATACTTCTCTCAATCTTTTGATTGTCAGAAATGTCGAACCCCAGTGTGATATTGGGGAGGAGAACCAGATCCTTGTTGACCTCTCCGACTGCAAATACCACGGCCAGGAACTGCTGGTAGCTCTTGGCTATGAGTCTATTGTGAGAAAAATCATGGGGGAAATTTTCAGAAAAGGTCATGCTGTTGTATTTGCCTTTCCTTGCCGCCGCCCCCCCTTTTTTTGGTGTTGGTTGGAGTCAGAAGTCCCAAGTTTCATTGGTTTGAGCCCTTAGACATTTCTTGATGAAACTTGTATGACTTTGTGAGAAAGGAGAAAAGTGTCTCTTTTCACATCATAGAACATTTTATACCTTCTAAAGAACTTTCCTTCTTCACTTTGCTGCAGTGGTTGTAATCCTTCCCCGTTCTTTTACTGGCACCCTAATTAATTCTGTTCTCTTTTGGAGCAGTTTCTTCCCAGCATCTACAGTAGTGGCCAAAATTGTAGAAACCTTTTGGGGAAAGTCTATTTTTTAAAACTAGCTAATAAGTCCACTTTTTTTGGAATAGTATCGTAAAATTATATATCAATGGGAAGTTAATTTAATCAAGAATGTAATGGAATAACTTTTATGAAGGATTTGTTATTAGAATAGCAGTTTATGTATAAAGAAGAAAAGGGAAACTTATAGAAAAAATGAGATATACAAAAATTATCACCATGTCAGTTACTCCTTAGTTGGGTAACCTTTACCATGGATTAAGGCAGTGGTGGGTTCTACTTACTTTTGCCACCAGTTCGTAACAGGATTGCATACATGCACAGATCGCTGATGACGACATACAGGGTGGTTGTCGGGGCCTCCCACCGGTTTTACTGCTGGTTCTTGTGAACCGGTCTGAACCGGGGGCAACCCACCACTGAATTAAGGCTTTACAACATCCTCCCATGGAGTAAGCCAAGTCTTTTAGTTCTGCAGCTGTTATAATGTGAAACCAAGATTGAATGGTTGCTTCTAGTAACTTCGTTTTATTGCTGGGTCACTTTTGACTAACAAGATTCTTTAGTCAGTTGCAAAGATTTTCCATTGGGGGAAGGTCTAGGCTATTCCCAGGACATTCCAGCAATGGAATATTGTTTCCTTGAAACTCCCCCACCCAAAAAAAGTGGCATTATTAGCCATCAAAATTCACAAATACACTTTTCCCAAAAGGTTTCTACAGTTTTGGCCACTACTGTATTTGTTAAAGATTGTCAGCCCTGCTGATTCAAAAACTGAGCAGTTTTTATGCAACTCCTGGACACTGGAAAAGAGTTGAGCTTCTCTTTAAGCTTATCCAGGACCTTCTCTCCGAATTAATTTTATAATTCAACTTCTTCACTAGGCCAGCACAATTTCTAAGCTCTTGTCCTGCCTCACTTTTATTCTTTACTGATGAAATCTTCTCTATAGAGAATTTTACCTATTTTAAGAGTTAGTCTCTTTACGGAGGAAAGAACAAAGATTTGAACTGCACTAGATGCCAGAACAGGCATTTTTCAAAAGAGTCCCTGAATTTAAAACAAAGCAAATAATTATCTACATCATACCCCTCCAGGTGAGACTTACACACTTTGCAGGTGCATAAAAAGCAAGAATGGGTCTTTTTGGAAGTCTGTAATGACAGAACGACCAATGATTCCCATGTGCACAGTTCCACCAATAATGAGATCACCGGGCCTATAGTAGCTTTCCTGTGACTGGAAATAATTCCTCAACACACATACACTTTGCATCTTCTTAGCAGCAGTTGGAGGCAGGAGCCAGAAGAGCAGCAGCAGCAGGAGAGGCAGCCCAGTCATTCTTCTCACCTTCCCTCCTCGATCCTAAGTCAAGGTTTTTGGAGAAGCCAACTTGCAGGTAGCACTTGAAATCTCACTAAAGCTTTAGCACAATAGACACAACCCATTCTACCTGGATGGCCTCAGGGAAAATTTATATCAACCATGTTTCCTCTTATCAGGGTTCAGGCTGTGGCCAAAGAAAAAGCAATGACCAGCTGAATCTCATCAAGCCCAGAAGTTTGCTATTTGCAAGAAAACAGTAGGTGACAGACATGTCCTGTCTCCACTGGGAGAACTAGGGGCATAACTTGAAAGATTTGTGAGGGTAGAAATCTACAGGGAATACATTAACAATTATTGTTCTGACATATTGTCCTGGCACTAGAAGGGGAAAAAACATGTTTATATCTCTTGTTGCTGATTCACAGAGCAAATCGACTTGAGAGTCAAGGTGAAGCTGGGTGTTTGAATTACATGAAACTGAGGACGTGTGTCATAATTTGATATGACTTAGAGTTAGAATAACTTTATTGTCACTTTGAATGTACACTAATCGCCAAACATTAAAATGATTTTTTTTTGCATACAGCTCTCAAAGAGTCACCACCTCCAATGTACACTACATAAACATGATGAATTAAATAAATAAATACAAAATTCTGCATATACCCACATATATTATATGACACAGAGAAATTACACAGTCTAGTTTGGATGTATCCATTTACATGGCAAGAAAAATGAATCTTGGAAGCTTACCAGAATCTGGTAGTGCTGCCTTAAATACTTCTATTTCTATTTCTATTTTATTTTATCAAATTTATATACTGCCCTACTCCCGAAGGACTCAGGGTGGTGAACAGCCAAAAATAAAACACATAAATTACAAAATTTAAAAGACAGTATAAAACCACATTAGATTATTTGGCCCGGGACAAATTAAAACACCCACAATATTTAAGACAAATTTAAAATTCACAATTTAAAAAGTTAAAAAGGGAAAAGTTAGGCCAGGCCGGCCTGTTGAAATAAAAAAGTCTTGGGGGTGCGGCGGAAGGTGTGTAGATCCGGGATCCTCCGTATCTCTGGGGGGAGCTCATTCCAAATAACAGGTGCCCCCACAGAGAAGGCTCTCTCCCTGGGGGCCGACAGTCGACACTGTTCGGCCGACGGCACCCGGAGGAGCCCCTCTCTATGAGAGCGTACTGGCCGGTGAGAGGCTACTGGTGGCAGCAGGCGGTCTTGTAAATATCCAGGTCCTAAGCCATCCAGGTCCTAAGCTTCGAAACCTCTTCCCAAAGGGGAGGAAAAGAAACAGACCTTGGAGTGGTTGTGTGGGGTCTCTAACAATGCTTTGAGCTCTAAGTATGTAGTGCTTATAACCAGTATCCTTAATAATAAAAAGAGAGCTTCCTATAATCTTCTTGGCTGTCCTTACCACTCTCTGTAGGCACTTTCTATCTGAGGCACTGCTGCCACTAAACCAAAAATTTGCTAAAATGCTCTCAATCGTAACTCTGTAAAAAGTGGCCAGGACAGAAGTAACTAAATTAAGAAACTGTACAGGTGGAAATTATTATACACTTATTTAATCTCAATGTTGATTTCTATGTCCATTACTAAGTCTTCTCTGGGGACAACTGTCAAAATGCACCCAAGCCGAAATAAAAATTCCCAAATCTCATACAAATCAGAGATTTCTGTGCTTCATTATACTTTCTTTACAATTCAGATGGGGTCTCAATAAAATAATGTAGCATTTGGGGGAAAAGATACAAACCAAAAGACCAGCTCCGGAGGCCAAAATGGAGAAGATCTCCACAGCCACCATGGACTTCCCTTTGGTGCTCAGATAGGTGGGGAGGAAAGTGATCCAAACACTGCAAAAGACCAGCATGCTAAAAGTGATGAATTTGGCTTCATTAAAGCTGTCAGGCAATTTCCTCGCCAGAAAAGCCACTGTGAAACTGACAAGGGCCAAAAAACCCAGATAGGCAAGGACAGCATAAAACATTGAACCTGAGCCTTCATTACATTCCAAGATGGCCTCTCCTATCAAAGAGTGGAAGTCCAAGTTAGGAAATGGAGGAGAGGTTGCCAGCCAGGTGGCACAAAAACCTGCTTGGATAAGGGGACACCCTAAGACAATGGAGTTGGTCAGTGGTTTTCCTAAGAGATTCCTTGTCCTGTTCCCTGGCTTGGTGGCCATGAAGGCCAGAACCACCATGACCGTTTTTGCCAAGACGGAGGAAACTGCCAGGGAAAAGAGGATGGCAAATGAAGTTTGTTGGAAGAGACAGGTGAGCTTTCTGGGTCGACCAATGAAGAGGAAGGAGCAGAGGAAGCAGAGCAGGAGGGAGACCAGGAGGATGTAGGTGAGATTTCGGTTGTTGGCCTTGACAATCGGTGTTTCGTGATGTTTAAGGAAAATCACCAGCACTGCCAATGTGATCATAGAGAGGAAAAGAGCGAGACATAATAAAGTGTATCCCAGGGTCTCTTGATAGGCAAGGAAGTGGATCCTCTTGGCAATGCAGTGGTCCTTGTGCTCATTGGGGTATCGGTCTTCTGGGCAGAGGTCACAGTGGGCAGCATCTGAAATCAAGAGTCTTTGTTTAAGGATTTCAGGGGCATTTGCCATATGTGTTAACCCTTCCATCAGGGTGACATGACCGCAGACTTAGTGATGGAATGAACTATGTGTATTACATAGTGGATCAAAAAGAGCAATAATTCTTCATGATGACACTGAGGGTAGATTAGAGACAAGAATCTGTTCAGCCTTAGCTGTTTGATGAGTTTGCTGTGATATAAAGGGTCTCTCCAATCACTGGGCACATTAAGGGAGGGGGCTAGATTCCATATCAGTGAGGGCTGTTTAGTCAGCACTGTGGGTGGGAGGGGCAGATATGGTGGTAGCAGGGGGCCATATCATGTTTTGGGAGTGTGCACCCGCTGTCTTCGAGCAATTGCGCGCTCCAGTCCCCAATGCTTTTCTCATTCCCTGGGTTGCACAGATCCTCAGGGCCCAGGCCTCCGGCTGATGTTGTGCAATGCCAGGTCCGTGATAAATAAAGCCCCCTCATTTGCGATCTTATTCAGGAGGGGGGAGTTGACCTGGCGGGTATTACGGAGACCTGGTTGGGTTGGGAGGGGGGTTCCCCTCGTTGAAATGTGCCCACCAGGCTTCCCTGCATTCCATCAGCCGAGGGCTCAGGGTAGGGGCGGGGGGAGTGGTGGCTCTTATAAAGGAAGGTCTTTGTCCGAGGGAGGCCACTGTACCTCAGATAGCCGGATGTGAGTCCATCCTTGTGAAGTGGGGTCGTGGGGTGCAGATGGGCTTGCTGATTGCGTACCTGGCTCCCTGCCACATAGCAGAAGCCTTGCCCAAACTGCTCAACGTAATAGCCAGGGTGGTGGTGGATACCCCCAGGCTTATGGTCATGGGGGATTTTAACCTGCCATCTGTCGGTGAAATGTCAGAGGCAGCCCGGGAGTTCATGGCTTCCATGACGGCCATGGACCTGGCCCAGTTAATTCAAGGCCCTACTCACACGGGGGGGGGGACACACTCTGGACCTGATTTTTGTCTCTGGTCAGTGGCTGAATGATCTAGAAACAGGGGATATAGTCATCAAGCCCTTGTCATGGTCAGACCATTCACTCCTTCGACTAGACTTTTGAGCCGCTACCCTCCACCGCAGGGGGAGAGAACCGACTAGGTGGTTCCATCCCAGGTGCCTGATGGATCCGGATAGGTTCCTGATGGAGCTTGGGCCATTCCCTGAGGCTCTGGCTCACGACTCGACTGAAGAACTGGTGGCCGCCTGGGATAGGGCAGCCGCTGGAGCTTTGGACCGTATCGTGCCTTTGCGGCCTCCGACCCAGTGCTGATCTCAATTGGTTCCTGGGTTCTCTGAGGAACTGAGAGAGATGAAGCACCAGAAAAGACGCCTGGAGAGTGGTTGAAGGGCCAGCCGCTCCGAATCTGACCGAACACTGGTGAGGTCTCATATTAAGATCTACCTAGTGGCGATAAGAGTGGCAAAATCTAATTATTTTTCCTCTCTTGTTGCATCTGCAGATAACCGCCCAGCCACCCTGGTTAGGGTAACCCACTCCCTACTTCATTTGGGAGAGCGGGAAGACCCCTTGCAGGATAGGGCTGAGGATTTTGTGCAATATCTGCATGACAAAATCACTCAGATTTGGGAAGTCACTTGGACTCTGACTGGGTAGGCTCAGATGCGGTGATGGAGGTGTGTCTTGAGACTGTTATCTGGGAGGAGGTTGACCCTGTGACTCCCGAGAATGTGGACAGGATTCTGGGAAGGCTTAGCACTGCCACATGTTTATTGGACCCGTGTCCCTCCTGGTTCGTGCTGGCCTCCCAGGCGGTCACACAAGGCTGGCTTCAGGTGATTATTAACACTTCTCTGAGTGACGGTGTCTTCCCCTTCGCCTTGAAAGAGGCGGTGGTGAGGCCCCTCTTCAAGAAGCCTTCCCTGGACCTGGCTGTATTAGGGAACTATCATCCAGTCTCCAACCTTCACTTTGTGGTGAAGGTTGCTGAGAGTGTGGTGGCGCCACAACTCTCCCGGTACCTGGATGAAGCTGTCTATCTAGATCCATACCAGTCAGGTTTCAGGCCTGGGTACAGCATGGAAAAAGCATTGGTTGCATTGGTTGATGATCTCTGGAGGGCTCGGGACAGGGGTTGTTCCTCTGTCCTGGTCCTATTAGACCTCTCAGTGGCTTTTGATACTGTCGACCATGGTATCATGCTGCGCCAGTTGGAGGGGTTAGGAGTGGGGCGCACCATGTTACGGTGGTTCTCCTCCTTCCTCTCTGCCCGTATGCAGTCTGTGTTGGCAGGGGGGCAGAGATCGACCTCAAGGTGCCTTGTTTATGGGGTGCTACGAGGGTCGGTCCTCTTGCCCCTCCTGTTCAACATTTATGTGAAGCCGCTGGGTGAGATCATCCGTGGTTTTGGGGTGAAGTTCCATCAGTACGCTGATGATACTCAGCTGAACATCTCTACCCCGGACCACCCCAATGATGCCCTTGACGTGATGTCCCAGTGTCTGGAGGCTATGCGGATCTGGATGGGGAGAAACAGGCTCAGACTCAACCGCTCCAAGACCGAATGGCTGTGCTTTCCGGCATCCCGTTATAGCCAGCTGGTTCCATCGCTGACTATTGGGGGTGAGATCTTGGCCCCCTCAGAGAGGGCTCGCAGCTTGAGTGTCCTCCTGGATGCACAGCTGTCTCTAGAAGATCACGTGACAGCTGTGGCCAGGGGGGCTTTTTATCAGGTTCGCCTTATTCACCATATGTGTCCCTTTCTGGATCGGGACTCCTTGTGCACAGTCACTCATGCCCTCGTCACTTCCCGTCTGGACTACTGTAATGCTCTCTACATGGCGCTCCACTTAAAGAGCACCCGGAGGCTCCAACTGATCCACAACGCAGCCGCGCAAGTGATTATGGGAGCGACACAGTGTTCCCATGTAACACCTCTCCTGTGCAAGCTGCACTGGCTTCCAGTGGTCTTCTGGGTGTGATACAAGGTGTTGGTTACCATCTTTAGAGTGCTCTATGGCTTAGGACCTGGGTAGTTATGAGGTCACCTGCTGCTATCAATAACTTCCCACCGGCCAGTACGCTCCCACAGAGAGGGACTCCTCAGGGTGCCGTCGGTCAAACAATGTTGACTAGTGACCCGCAGGGGGAGGGCCTTCTCTGTGGGGGTATCGGTCCTCTGGAATGAATTGTCCCAGGAGATATGGATGATCCCTGATCTACGCACCTTTGGCCGTGCCCTCAAGACGTTATTGTTCCAACAAGCTGGGCTGGCCTAAACATTAATTTTAATGGGTTGTTTTAGTTTTTTAATAATATCGGAGCCAAATTATTTAATATGTTTTTTAAATTGGTTTAAATTTTATATATGTGTTTGTTTTATTTCTTGGCTGTGCACCGCCCTGAGTCCTTCGGGAGAAGGGCAGTATAAAAATTAGATTAAATAAATAAATAAATAAATAAATAAATAAATAAATAAAGAAAGAAAGAAAGAAAGAAAGCCTAATGTACATTTCAGAGTGAAAGAAACTATGAAATATGGGTTTTTTTCCAATTCATATTGAAACCCCCAGAATTCTGATAGAGCTTGTAAACCAGGAATGTTGCTATTTTGTCTATGTATAGAAAAACAGAGTTGGAAAGTCTACTAGTCCAATCCATTGCTCAGGCAGGAAAACTCCATATCATTTCAGAAAAATGGTTGTTCAATCTCTTCTTAAAAACCTCCAGTGTTGGAGCATTCACAACTTCTGCAGACAAGTTGTTCCACTGATTATTTGTTGTAACTGTCAGGAAATTCCTCCTTAGTTCTAAGTTGCTTCTCTCCTTGATTAGTTTCCACCCATTGCTTCTTGTCCTATTCTCAGGTGCTTTGCAGAATAGCTTGACTCCCTCTTCTTCGTGGTAGCCCCTGAGATATTGGAACACTGCTCTCATGTTACTCCTAATCCTTCTTTTCATCAAACCAGTCATACCCAGTTCCTGCAACCGTTTGTCTTACATTTTAACCTCCAATCCCCTAATCAAATTTGTTGCCCTTCTCTGCACACTTTCTAGAGTCTCAGCATCTTTTTTATAGCGTGGCAACCAAAACTGGGTGCAGTAATCCAAATGTGCTCTTACCAAGGCCTTATATTGTGGTATTAACTTGTCAAGTGATCTTGATTCTATCCCTCTTTTGATGCAGCCTAGAACTATGTTGGCTTTTTTTGGCTGCTGCAGCACTCTGCTGGCTCATATTTAAATGATTGTCCACTCAGACTCCAAGATCTCTCTCACAGTTACTACTATTGACCTAAATAATAAAAATTAAAGCTTAAACCTCACATTCCCGTCCTTTATGAAAAGATTGCTAGCAATTCAACCAATGGGATGTGAAAGTACGAGAAGACAGGCTAGTAAGGTTCCCATACTGTATGTTGTTTACTGAAATTTCCCTGCATAAATTGGTTAGGAGCAGGAAGTTGGCCTGTGCGCTGAGTTTTGTTCCATAAACTAAAATGAGAACTGTGAATACTTTGAAGCACGTCAATCCTACCAAAAATTAATTAATATGAAAACATATTAAGATCTGCTGAACGGTGTCCTTGAGCATGGAAGACCTAAATTGGAAGTGTGATTTACCTGTTTGATCAGAAATGGTGCCTTCTGGACAAGGGTCACATTGGTAGCAGCAAACCTGCTCGCCCTCTGGAACTCTTCTCCTCTCTCCTGCCTGGCACCTCTTCAGGCCACACCTGGCAAAGGGCATCTTCTAAAAGACAAAAGAGAAATGCTTGAGATGGTCTAAGCAATGAACATACTTCATTATTGATTTCCACATTTCTTTTTCCATGTTCAAAATAAATGGTTCACCATAGTCTACAAGAAACCAGGAACATCTCCTGAGGGATTAACACCATGGAAATTGTTCTTGTCTCCTCCAATTGCATCCTGGGTTTCATGCAGAAGTCCCTTCCAATCTCAAATCTTTGTAGACCTGCCACATATCTACCTCAATTGTGTTACACGCAAAGCTTTCTCACCAAATGTCCGCATGTTTTTCAATTCAATAGTTCTGTTTCCAGTTAGAAGGATATTCTGCCTCCGCAGGAAAGAATAAATCTTTCCCTAAATTTACAGCATTTCCTTCCGTCTCACCTTTGTAGCCCAGATGATTCCATCAGAGTTAATGATGAAATCTTGGCCTGGGAGACCCCCAGCATCTACTTGCCCAACTTTCACAGGGACAAAAGATTGATTGGGGAGGAAAACCCAGTTGAGAAGATCATATCGAGCAGACCCGAGTCCATTTTCTGAGAAGGAGACTTCATCTCCAGCACTGTTGTTGAAGTGGACATTCCTCAAATAGGGAAGGATCTGAAAAGAAAAAAAACATTCAGAAATTAAAGTAATCAACCAGAAAGTCACAAATGAGACATCATGGCTTCTCTCATTCTGTGTCAGGTCCCATTGATCTCTGTGGGGACCTTGGCATTCTGGTGGGATTGGTTCACACCTTGGGATTGGTTCAAAGATGAACTTGACATTGGGAGGCACCTCAAAAGAAGCAGTTTAACCTAACACTCCAACACACAAATTTCACATTATGCCTACACTTTCTCTGCAATCACTGTCTTCCAATAAAAATTCCTTTTGAAATGCTGCTTGTTTCAAGAGTGCTGGTTTCTTGAGGAGGCCGGTGAGGCAGGACCTTACATTCTGTGACAGTCAGCATCTTAGGTGTATGTCTGAAAAGCTAGACACATTCCCTTGATGGAGATCCGAGTAATCGGGAGTAAAATCAAATATTTGGCTCCTTTCCCAGCATTACAAAAGTTTCTCTTTGGACATTTGTATCATGACTTCTTCTATTTCGGCTATTCTGGAATGATACCTACAGATGAAGATTTTAATTCTGTATTCCAAATTTTTTTGTATGGTTTTGCTCTTGTGATACTTGGCTGGGGGTGTGTTCTGTTTGGGTGGGGGCTTGAACACACCCCCAGCCAATCAGAGCACAACCAACCCCCCATCCAATCAGAGCACAGCCAAGTTCCCACCCAATCAGCTCACACCCCCACTAGCAGTTAAAAGGAAGAGACAGCTGCGATCTCACATTGCTCCTGGAAGCACGAAGCCGAGAACACCAGCCTGAAGATGACGAATGAGACTTCGTCGAAACGTCGCCAAGACACTTCCAATTTTACGTGGGAGAAGACCCGAATAACCAAAGACCTATATATATATATATTTCAATGTTTATTTTGACTCAAGGCCTTGTGAATGACAAATAGCATCTATATCACTTCACTATCTAGAGTGGTGCAACATTTAGTCTTTGATGAAGAAATATCCCATAAATTTCAGACTAGGACCCATTAGGACATCTTTGAAACCTACTCTGTATGCCGAGATTGACAAAAACTGTTTCCACACAATAAGCTTAGCGGTACAACGAATGACTAAGAAAACAAATAATGTGCAGTCATAAAGGATTCTAAGCCACATAAAACATAAACCACGGTTAAGAGAGATTGAGTTGAGGGTGTTTTTTGAGCTTGGATTCAGGCTACATAGTGAGGGAAACTGAGATGGTTCTGCAAATATGCCCACTAGGGCTATAACTAACCTGTTGAAATTCTTGCACAAAAGCATCCATATTGTCATCTTGCTCTCCACTGACACATCCTTCTTGGAATGGCCACCTCCTGAAACTCAGGGAACTGCTGAAAAGTTTTATAGGACCTGATAGGAAGTTCTTTCCTACGCATTTGTGCGTAGCAGGTTTGTTAACGTCAGAGCAATATGTGCGAATGTTGGGATGAACTGACGATAGAAGTTAGCGAACCCAAGGAAGCTTTGTAACTGTTTCCTTGTTGTAGGGGCCAGCCATTCCAACACATAGTCTAGTTCTGTGCGATGGAATTCGCACTTGGACACCTTAACATACAGGCGGGCTTTTAACAACCGTTCCAATACCTGACGGACTAAACTAATATGCTCCTCCATAGACTCAGTGTATATTAAGATATCGTCTAGATACACTAGAACCCCTTGGTATAGTTAATCGTGTAATACCTCATTAATCAATTGCATAAAGACTGCGGGAGCGCCCTGCAATCCAAACGGCATAACACAAAACTTATAACTGCCCAATGGGCAGTTAAAGGTGGTTTTCCACTCATCTCTTTGTTTTACACGTACCCTATAGTAGGCCTCCAATAAGTCCAATTTTGTAAAATACTTTCCGGTCGCTAATGCAGCTAACAGGTCCTTCATTAAGGGTAATGGGTATAATGGTTCTACGCTTACTGCGTTCAAACCTTGATAGTCCACACATAAACGAAGCCCTCCATCCTTTTTCTCACGGAACAACACTGGAGCGGCCATACGTGACCGACTAGGTTGTATAAACCCACGGGCTAGGTTTTTGTCAATGTATCTACGTAATTCTTCCACCTCACGTGGGGTCATGGCATACATATGTGGTTTTGGCAGCTTTACCCCAGGTATTAGTTCAATAGCGCAGTCAGTGGGACGGTATGGTGGTAACGTATCACATTCCCCTTCATCAAACACTGCTGCTAGATCTGCATATACTGCTGGTACTCCAACGGGACATATATCGCTATCCAGCCCCAACGAAACTCCTTGCTCTTTCGGAACCTTCTGTGAGCTACCTGGATCTGGTCCTATCGACAGATGGAGTTTCCTGAAACCCCCCCTCCCACCAGATCATGGGCTTCCATTTATCCAACCAAGCCAATCCCAAAATTACGACGCTACATTACACCAAGAATGGGGCGTTTATATAGCCCATCTTTCCATTAACTCATTAGGACCGCGCCCTTGTTTGTTACCACGCCACTCTTTTAGGGGCGTAATTGGTCTTCAGCGTGTTCTGGAAGGTGCTGCGGCTGTGTCCTCCAGAATGGCCCTAATCCCGTCGCACCCGATACCACCACCTCACACCCCGCATACGGCCGCCTTCACCCAGTGCCACCACCACCAAGTATGTATATGTCCCTCAATGCTTTCAGCACACGTTAGCGATGTCGAGCAGGTTGCTAGGCTCGACATCCTCTTTTGATCTTATGGATCACTGGTGTGGTTTACTTCTCTTTTCACCCTTCTACCCCATTTCAACCAAACAGTGTACAGAATAATAGAGTTAGAAGGGACCTCAGAGAGCTTCTAATCTAGCCCTCTGCTTATACCATTTAAGGCACATGGTTGTCCAATCTCTTCTTGAAAACCTCCAGTGATAGAGCACCCACAACTTCTGAAGACAAGTGTCAGTGTTCCAGAAAACTCCCACTCCAAATAAAGACACGGAAGCAACCATTTTCCAAAGTTCTCTTTACTAGAATAGGTAAACTGGCACATCTGGGAAAACCAGAATCTGAGAAGTCTGGGTTTTCCCTCAGTAAATCAAAAAAACCCAAACCATCCCCTCACTCCTCAGTTGATCACATGCTCCAATCAACGTCCGTCCCATCTTGACTCAGCACTCCGACCACTCCTTCTCCAGATGCCAGATCGCCCTGACCTTGACTGACAGGAAGAATGCTACTACGTCTACAAACAACCCCTCTACTAAATCCCCCCTCCTACTTTCCCACCCATGAGAAGGTGGCAGCATGGAAGCTTCTGGTCTAATATGGCTTCCAACGCTGACAACACTGATTAATTGTTCCCACTGTCAGGAAATTTCTCCTTAGTTCTAGGTTGCTTCTCTCCTTGATTAATCTCCATCCATTGTTTCTTGTCCAGCTTTCAGATGCTTTGGAGAATAATTTGACCCACTCTTCTTTATGGCAGCCCCTCAAATACAGGAATACTGCTATCATGTCCCTCCTAGTCCTTCTTTTCTTTAGACTACCCAAACCCAGAATCTTAACATTTTTTTTTATACTGTGGTGACCAAAACTGGAAGAAGTATTCCTCATGTCCATTACTTCTTATCCTGCCTTCGGATGCTTTGTAGAATAGGTTGACCCTTCAGCACCCAATCCGGTAGTGATAGAAGCGGGTGGTTCAGACAACAGGTAGCAAAAATACCTGCCTCCCACATTGCCTAGCTGAGCCATGTGATCATTAGGGGCTTTTTTTTAATTTTTAAAAGCATTTTTTCTACAACCTCTTTGGCCGAAGAGATGAAGGATCGGCAGAGACTTTTAAAAGAAAAAAAGCCTCTGCCGATCAAGCAACTCAGCTGGGATCGTCAGAGCCTTTTAAAAGCATTTTTTTACAACCTCTTCGCCGAAGTGGTTGTAGAAAAAAATGGTTTTAAAAGTTTTTAAAAAAAGAAAGTTGGCCACGCCCACCCAGTCACATTACACCACCATCACCAAGCCATGTCCATAGAACAGGTAGGAACAAATTTTAGATTTCACCACTGCCCTAGTCCTTCTTGACTCAATGGTACTTATTTCATACAGTTATCCTGTTTTAAAATAATTCTTTAAGCTGTTCTGAGATGTACTGATATGGTACCATACAGAGATTGAATCAGTGAGCTCAAGAAATACATACAGGAAACTTTATTTCTGGGGCTCAGTGGATTAAATAAAAAATTACATAGATTACCTGCCATGAATGGACATTTGAGATCCTCTTTCCAAGTCTCATCATGGATGGTTGGGCACTGGATGCAAACATCGCATGTAATGCATGTGCCAGAGCAAAAATGGCATTGTAGACATTGTAACTTTCACCTGTCATGCTTGTTTCAAAAATGTGAGTGGGCACATTTTGTACATTCTCCTTTCCTGTACATTTCTTCACCATCTCTTGAATGAATCTTCCTGGTCTCTGTATCTTGCAATCAAAGACCTTTTCCCACCACTGTGGGAGGAAGATGTCCCCTTTTGGGTGCAAAGGGTCTAAAGATATGAGAAAATGGCTGAATTCTGAGATATCTCCTGTGTGGTCCCTTAACTGCAAAGCCCCATGGAAGGGCTTTATAAGTGGCAATGCATCTTTAACTGCCCCCACATTATGTTTCCACTGGGAAGTTAGGATCCAAACTTTCTGAAGCGTTGCCTTTGTTGACGTTATGTGAAAATGCAAAGCTGATTGTATATTCGCATTAGTATGAGAGTCTCCAAAGAGAATAATCACTTCAGCTTTACAACAGTTTTTTAAAAAAAGAATAAATCTTTTCCATGTATTGAAAAAATAATCCGATTTCAATATTTCAGTGAAGGCCACACAGATCTCCTTCTCCTTGAGCATTGGCAACAGAGATGAGAGGAAATATTCTCCACTGTCAGCATTGTTGGCCACCACCCCAACCCAGTTCCACTGGAAATACAGGAGCAGCTGGACTAAACCCACATACTGAGGAAATTCCTTGGAATTAATCCTGAAGAAGGAAGGATAAACTCTTCTCTCTCCCTCAGAGAACTCAAAGCCAACACCGAGCTGGAGAAAAAGAGATTCTTCTTTCAAAGACAAACTAAGTTTTATGGTAAGTTTAGGAGTCAGCATTTTATGATTGATGGCTCCATTAGTCAGCCTAATTCACTCTGACTGGCAAGCTTAAGCTTCTTCCTTCTTAGGAAGAATGAAAAGTTCCTTCTCCAAAACAAATTCAAAATTATAGACCAATTTCGCTCCTAAATACTGACTACAAATTATTTATGGGTATAATGGCAGAAAGAATGAAAAAGATTTTAAATAATTGGATATATAAAGACCAGAATGGATTTCCTCCGGGGAGACAAATTAGGGACAATTTGAGAATCGTGCTAGACACTCTAGAGTATTATGAAGAACACCCCGGGAAACAGATGGCCCTGATTTTTGTCGATGCTCAAAGGCATTTGACAATCTAAATTGGAAATTTATGACTAAATAAATTGAGATTATGAAATTCGGAACAAATTTTGAAATGATGATCAAATCTATCTATAATAACCAAAAGGCGAGTATTCTGGTGAATGGGGATAGGACCAAAATATTCCAAATTAGTAAGGGAGTAAGGCAAGGTTGTCCCCTATCCCCACTATTGTTTATTTTGGCCCTAGAAGTTCTTCTACGGAAAATCAGAACCAATGAGGAAATAAAAGGATTGAAGATCAGGAAGGAGACCTACAAGACGCAAGCATTTGCGGACGACGTAGCTCTAATCCTCGAAGACCCCATAGAATCGGGACCAAAAGTATTAGAGGAACTGAGTAAATATGGAGAGGTGGCAGGTTTCATATTGAATAAAACTAAAACCAAAGTATTGATCAAGAACACAACAGAGAGCCAGAAAAACGAGATAGAAGAAGTATTAGGATTACAGGTTGCCAAAAAAATTAAATACCTAGGAATTTGGATTACATCAAGATGTTCGACCCTGAAAGACGATAATTATACCCCCCTAATCAGAAAAATGAAACAAGACCTAGACAGATGGAAAAAAATAAGATTATCACTATTGGGCAAGATAGCCACAATTAAGATGAACATCCTCCCCAGAATATTATTCTTATTCCAAAATATACCGATACATTTAGATAAAATTTTTTTTCTAGAACTAGACAAAATTATCAGAGAATTTATATGGGAAGGGAAAAAACCGAGATTTTCCATTAAAATTTTAAGGGGCAAAAGAGACATAGGCGGATTTGGACTCCCGGACTGGCAAACATACTACAGGGCAGCTAAGCTAGTTTGGATAAGAGATTGGATCACCTTGGAAAATGAGAGGATACTTACCCTAGAAGGTCATGACTTGCAAAAAGGGTGGCACGCCCACATTTGGGACATGGAGAAGAAAAGGAAGACACATTTCCATAGACATAAAATCAGAGACTCCCTGATACAAACATGGATCCAGATCAGGCAAAAATATTACAAAAAAAACCCAAATTGGCTCTCAACGATGGAGGCCCTGACCCACCCCAATAGATGGGAGAGGGAGAAAATAGGCAGATATAAAGATATTTTAGACGAAGGAGGGAGGCTTAAATCAAATGACACCTTACGAGAGCAAGGAATAATCTTAGATTGGTGGACTACTTACAAGTGAAATCCAGATACCAGAGAGATAAAGAACAATACGGTTTAGAATTTGGACCAAATGGATTGGATAAAGTCCTGTTGGGAACAAATAAAAAGATCCTGGCAAAACTAGACAATTACTTACTAGGCGACGATAAGTTTGAAGATGTCACTAAGAACCAAATAATTGCATGGGAGAAAAATACAGGGCGTGATATAAATTTTGGAGAATGGGAGGAGGCATGGAACAGGAATCTTAAATTGACCAGAGCGGTGACATACAAGGAAAATCATTACAAAATGTTCCATAGATGGTATTTAGCCCTGGCCAGACTAGCAAAAATATACCCCAATATACACCCCAACTGTTGGAAATGCGGCCATGGTCAAGGCACCTTCTTTCACATGTGGTGGACATGCCAGGAAGCGAAAGGATACTGGAATAAAATAAGGAGGTGGTTATATGAAATAATAGATGAAGATATTGAATCAACACCAGAGATTTTCCTCCTGGGAATAATAAAGAAGCCATATAGAAAGGAAAAGATACATTTAATGATCCATATAATTACAGCCGCCAGATTGGCATATGCACAGTACTGGAAAGAGAAAACTCAACCACCAGAAGAGCTTACAATTAAGAAAATACCCGAGTGCGCTGAGATGACTAAATTAACCTATGAATTAAATGATGAGAAGATAGTTTATTATTTGGTGTGGGAAAGGTGGTATAAGTGGTTGCATGATAAAATGAAAGAAAGACCTAAAGGTGAGCTAAATACTGATTAAAAGTGAGCTGAAATATCACCAAGTATTATTTATGTAAATAGTTAAAACACTGTACATCTGATAGTAATTGAAAATGTTATTATACTTATATGTTTTTATGTCTTTGTCTGAATGTTTTGTTCCTCTTTTTTTATTTTTTTATTTTTGTTTTGTTTGTAAAAAACCTCAAAAAGTTTCAAAAAAAAAAAAATGAAAAGTTACACATTTTGCCTGTTGGACAGGTCAGAAGACAAAGATACAAACCATTCACCTTATACAGGGAATACATTGCACTGAAAGGGGGCTAAAGTATTAGTTAATTAGCAAGTAACTTCTACATAAAAAAAATCCTCTTGGCACAGTCATATTTAGGAAACATCTCATTATCTGATTCTATCATAGAATAACAGAGTTTGAAGAGACCTTGAAGGACTTCTAGTCCAACCCTCACTGCTTAGGCAGAAAACCCTATATCATTTCAGAGAAATGGTTATCCAATCTCTTCTTAAAAACTTCCAGTGTTGGAGCATTTACAATTTCTGGAGGCAAGTTGTTCCACTGATTAATTGTTCAGAAAATTTCTCCTTAGTTCTAAGTTGCTTCTCTCCTTGATTAGTATCCACCCATTGCTTCTTGTCCTGCCCTCAGGGGCTTTGGAGATTAGCTTGGCTCCCTCTTCTTTTTGGCACTACCTGAGATATCAGAACGCTGCTATGATGTCACCCCCTAGTCCCTCTTTTCATCAAAGTAGACATACCCAGTTTTTGCCTGCAACTGTTCTTCATATGCCCATTGACAAAGGTGGGGTGGGAGGCAGGAAGCTGCTTTGTGTTTAAAACATGCTTCTCCATTTCTCATCCAGGGAAATAAATATTCTGCCTTTTTTTTTATTATTTTCTAAAATATTTCATTCTTCTAGGAGGGGGGTGGGTGCTAACTTCCTATTGAACTGGTGTTAGCTTTTTGGCAGTTGCAGCACAC